>VZTA01019210.1:0-11224 GCA_013398855.1 Mohoua ochrocephala | reverse complement strand
TGAAATTCAAATGGAAAAGCATCCCTAAACTTAAGTTTGGGTTTGGATTAACGGAGTACTGATACACGATTGACCAAAGTCTCAAAAACAATAGCAAGTGATATTGTGGTTATCTGTAGTTTGAGTGCAAACACAAGGAAAGGAGTGACATTTCTAGCAGAGGGTTCTGATCCAAATTATTTCTGGAAAAAAGAGATTATACCTCTCTTCAAATAAAAAATACTTGATATATCATCTTTAAAAGATGGTGTTACTTGGAAATAAACATAACCATAAACCAGTTTTCCACATGGGATATCTTGCTTTTGTCTCTGTGGATTTTTTGCTTTGATTTCTAAAATATATATATATTTAATTCCTATGGGTTAAGAAGTTGAAATGTTCTGGAGTTGACGTTATTGATAGGGATAGGGCTTACGCGTGTTGCAATGTTTTGTACATTACGTCTACTGTAAAAAGAATTGATTGTACGTACAAATGGCTGTTGTGTGAATAAACTTTTTCTTACATTCTGGAACATAGGTAGTGTTCAAAAATGTTTCACAGGTATGTTCTTAAGAATTGGAGATGGAAAAGCACAATAAACCCAGAGGCTGGATAGAATGAACTGAAGTGTTTAAGCTGTTTGAGATGAGCTGTTTAGTATTTCCCCTTGGAGACCCTGAGCTTATAAAACAAGTGTCTTCAGAAACTCTTTTAAAGAGATTAAGAGAATGATAAATTGAGGTGGTTGCTGTCCAAAACATTTCCTTTCAAGCACAGCTGATAAACTAACTAGGAATTGCATACTTAAAAATAGCCTTGCTTTTTCATTCTGTTGTCTGTTTGCTTTAACCATATTTCTTGGAGTTAATCAATTCCCATCTGTTTCTGGTGGTTAAAATGCTTTGTAGGTGGCACCATGCATCTTAGGTGCTCTCTGGCTTGTTCAGCTTGGCATCGTGGTCTGGGTTTATGATCATTCCGCTGGTTAAACTGATGTTTTATCAAAGCAGTTCAAAAAACCAAATTAAGCGTGCCCTGTGGTAATTGCACTTAAGTTCCTCTGTGTCACTACACTTGATGGGATATTACTATTTTTCCTGATGTTCAGAAGCAAATGATTTATTGTCATCTCACCCAAAATGACACTCAATGGCTGGACTTTGATTGCAAGCATAATACTTTATGATGTTTTAACATTATAGCAGAATTTATTAGAAGAAAAGGCGCCATGAAGTTAGGATGAAGCAATCAAGAAACTCTTCTGGTGTAATCGCAAGACCAAAGCATCTTCAGGAGTTCTGCACCTAAGTTAGTTGAGACTTTGTCATTTAAAGAAGAGGGCACCCCGTGCAAACTAAACTTAAGCCAGTTAAAATGCAGTGGTTAGGTGAGCCTTCCACTGATTCATGTGCCCATTCTTCAGGAAGAATTATGAATTATGCTTGTGTTGTAAGCCCAGCTTGCAGCTAAGCACCACACAACTGCTTGCTTCCCCTGCCCCCCTCTCCTCCCACCCTGGTGGAATGGGGAGGAGAATCAAAAGTAAAACCTGTAGGTTGAGAAAGGAACAGTTTAATAATTGAAAACAAAGTCAAATATAATAATGATAGTAATGAATAATGGTAATGAAAGGGGGGAAAAAACTAACAAGTGATGCGCAATACTCCTTTCTGGGAATTTCCCCATTTTATATACTCAACATGGTGTTCTGTGGTGTGGAATATCCAGTTGGGCTGTTCAGGTCACCTGTCCCAACTATGCTCCCTCTCAGTTTTCTTTTGTGCAGCTCCTCACTGGCAGAGCATGAGACACACACACAAAATAAAAGTCCTTGACTTAGGATAAACACGACTTAGCGAAAGCCAAAATGTGGGTGGGTTATCAACATTATTCTCATGCTGAATCTAAACCACTGTACCAGCTCCTGAGAAGAAATTAACTCTATCCCAGCCAAAGGCAGAACAGTTTATAGTGTCCAGGTATCTGATGGACACATGGAGCTTATGCCAGGAAAGTCGTTACGTAAACCAAAGGTGGTACGTTGCATTCATCTTGAGGAGGGAAGTAACTTCTGCAAGTTATTACTCCAGGTCTTTATTCCTTAACATTAAGGAAATCACAAAAAAAAAGCTTTTTTCAGGTTTTTTCAAGTTACTTAAATATACCTTTGTGAGTGTGATCCCAGGGCAATATTATTGTCAGATCTTTCATAAGCAGTGAGGGGACAGGAATTCTTTTATTAGAGTGCAAGTCAAGTGTTGTATTTTGGGGTTTTTTTTAATTGAGAGATTTTGCTCAGCTTTCCAGCATACAGGCAGAACAACATTAGAAATACGAGGAACTGATAAATCATTTGCATAGTTTCAGGGTTTTTATCTGTGAATAGAACATACAGTTGAAGAGGCTCTCAAAATTTCTTTCAGTGAGAGATTAAATAGAGAATGGTTGTGTTGCGTTTGGATAATAGCTGAAGTAGACTGCTTTAGAAATAGGTTGCAGGTATAGAACTGTGTTAGTTTTCAATTTCTTTGCTGTTAAATTTTCTGATTCAGAAATCAATGTAAATCAGAGCACTATTTAATGTATGCTGCCTAAATTTTGTAGGTAAGTGTTTAGTGCAGCTGACGTGAATTATTCCAATTGTGAAATTTTTTGTTGAACCTGTTGGTGCAAGTTTGAAGCACTGATGATTTTAAGTTAAAGTATGTTAGCAGGTTTTTCAGTATTGAGACTTAAAAATTGATTTCTAAGCATAGCGAAAGAAGTGGCCTTTATAGACTGACAAGTGTATTAATTCAGTATGAGAGTTGTTCAGCATTGGATTTGACAATGCTAAGGTCAAAAGAAAAATGCTTTAAAAGGAAAAAACCACAGCTTTTTCTCTCCCCTTATTAAAATTTATTTATGAAAACTACTTTCTTGTAGCTTGAAGTGTGAGGTCCTAAAGATGATTGATAGTCTTAGGGGTTGCTTTGATAAGTGGAAGCCAAGTATTTAGTGTTCGTTTGTGTGTTCATTGCTCCTATATGGATTTTTTACCCCGATTTTAAGTTTTTCTTTTTTGCTTTCTGCAGACCTAGGTGCCTTTATAGAAAGACTGTCAATAAACCATAGTTGCCCAGGTTTTTGAATTAATACCTTGTTAACTCATGTAAGTGCAAACCATATGTTTTGTAACGTCATCTTACCTTGAAATTGAGAATGAAAGCGTGCTGCTAGTACTTACTAAAAGTAGTCCATGAAAGTTTTGAAATCAGGTTTTGATTTCATGAACTCTCTTAATTCCCCCAGTTTTTTAGTTGGGTAAGTTGAGGCAATACTGCAGAAGTGCTTGTGCAAGACAAGGCTTTCTGTTTGGTGGTGGAAGGAAGAAGCATTTCTCAGAACAACACTGAAGTATCTTATCTGAGTATTGAAAGTATATGAACTTCTTAAAGTTGTAATCTATGCTATCACATTGCAGATGTGCCCTTTAAGCAGACATCTTCTGTTGCTGTAGCAGGGGCTGTGATTGGAGCAGTCCTTGCTCTTTTTATCATTACCATCTTTGTGACAGTGCTGCTGACCCCAAGGAAGAAAAGGCCAGCCTATCTTGACAAAGTGTGAGTATGTGTTGGACTTTTCTTTTTATTCAATTAAAAGCAATATACAGAAAGCATTTGTTCTATACAGGAATATAAGTGTCTGACTTAATTTAGCAGCTGTTCAGCTTTCGTAATTTCAGGGCTCTATTTTCAGAGTAGACAAATGTGAAATCACACTTGCATTTCTGAAAAAGAAATGAGAAAGGTAAGAATGACTTCGGTGGTAATATAGTGCTTTATCTCTTGAAAAGTTTGGTTTTTTGGAAAGAAAACTACTCATGGATTTAACTGGAGGGCAAAGGAGAGTCCCTTCTTGACTGATGCCAGTGACTGCTAGTTTGTTGTAACTGTGGGTCTAACTGGAAAGTAAATTGTCCATGCTTTGCAGATGTGAAGGCCCCCTAAGATTAATCCTGATATGTTTGTAAAATTAAGCAAGCTCCCACAGATACATGCTTAGAAGTAACTGACTTGTTGTACTTTCTGGGATGTTGGTTGTTTCTTCAAGTCTCTGGCATAGGCATGCAGTTTACTTTATTCAGCATCCAATGTGATCAAACAAAAAAAGAAGGAAACAAAAAAATTCTGAAAAGATTTTGTCAGTTAAAGCGGATGATGTCTAGATCCTGTTTGGAACATGCATAAAAAAGTGACAAGGGCTTTGAATATCTGTAAATACGAGTCTTCTCACATCCCATATACAGTTAACACTTAATCTGAATGAGAAATGAAAATGTCGCTCGTGTCTGCACATATAGTTAATGAGAAATAGAGTAAAATAACTTAGAGCCTTTAGCATAAAATAAGTTTCCTCATTTGCATTGAGCAAGATGAGTCAAGAGTCTTCTTTTGAGCAATTTCTAACATGGTTAGAAATGCTGTTTTCTTGTTTGTTTCTCTTAAATTCTGTATCTGAAGCATATTTATATGAATGGTCTTAAACATTTAAATTCTTTTATAACCATTTGCTTTCACTGAGAAAGTTACAATAGAAAAAGTCTTGCATGTAAGAATTGATAATAAGGCTTTCTCAAAGGCTTTTTAAGGAAAGGTTATAGTTAAAAATGTTGTTCAAGCTGTATGTCGTAAGTTGGAAACTGACGGATACCAGTAGTCTCTAATCCTCCTTACTTGGAGTGTATTGGGGAGAAGTTCAGTCTGGAACTTAACACAGTATGGAATAAATAACAAATTATAGGTGCTGCTTCTCTACAAAAAGTGTGTGGCTGAATAATAGCCAGTGGTGGACATGTTCCATTACCATGTATAATATCTGAGTCCTTGCTGACTGAAAGGTGTTTGTCCCTAAATACTGAATATTGGGTGATTTGGCAGTTAATATCTGACCATTCAGTTGGACTTGACAAACATCATGTGTCATATTTCATTCTTTCTTTACTACAGGATCGATCTTCCACCCACTCACAAACCAGCCTCATTTGAGGAGAGATCGTTCTCAGTACCACAGAAAGAAGCTATGCTTCAGGTGAGTAAGTGTTTATATGCATCTTAAATTGACTTCAGGAAAGTGTTAACTTTGCTTTATTATGTTAATTTAGTGTGATTTTGCTTTCCTGGTAATATATGGAGCCTTTCAATTGTTTCACAACCAAGCTGTTTCCCTGTGTATGTGATATCCAAATCGCTTATCTGTAATGTTAAAGTCATCCTTAGAGGTCAGGAAACTGGCAGACAGATCATCTTGTATTTCTAACAGTGTTTGACAGACACAGCTCCTTTTGAATTAGAAAAACCTATAGTTGAAATTCTGTGGTGAGAGAATATACATAGCTTTATAAAGCAGTCTTCGTAAGGAGGAAGAATTATGCTTGGTAAACTTATAGGTCTCATCATCAGCTCTCTTTCTAGTAACAACTGCCATTCTTTTGAGTTATAAATGTTTGAGGGGTGGGGATTTATTGGAATTTGGGCTTTGACATGGTTAATTTAGCAAAGTATGGGTTTGGTTCTCGTTGAAGATCACTAAGTCACTTTTAAATACTTGCAATTATGTAACTTCTAATTTCAGCTTTTCTTCTTGTGTTTACCATCAAGAAAAGGCCCATACTAATTTTGTGACAAGTACTTGAAGTTTTAGTGTGCTTTCAGGAGTAGCTTCTTGTCATCTAAAGTAGTGCTGTCCAAGCAAGGCAGCAATAGGCAAAAAAGTTCTTTACCAGCATTTAGTGTTTGCGTGGGCGTAGTCAGATCAAACAGGCTCATAGAGGTCACACTGGAAAGCTGGTTCTAGCAAATGGAACAGTTCGAATAAGTGGGGAGCAAGGAAGGATGGGGGTCTATATTCTTCCTTACCAGCAGGGTTTTGAGGTGGATTGGACTGCTTGGGAAACTCCAGGTGAATTCAGGCTTCTCTTGCACTAGGCATTATAGAGGAGATCTGTTCATGGGAGATGGCTTAAGCTAATATCATTGATTATTACACTTCATATTAATAAACTAGTCAGCTAATGAAAACTGTAGATCCTGGCCATGGCCCCTAAAGTGTCTTTTGTGTGTGTATGTGTTTATGTTAAATTAGTCAGTCAGATTTTTTAGATTTCTGCTTACACTGAAGAAAACTCCATCACCTATGAGTATTTGTAAGAATTGGATTGTAATTGTTTTTAATGAAATTTTTGTTCCATCCTCAGTATGTAGCATAACTAATGTGATTCTAACCACTGATGTGCTGAGTAAAAACACTGAGGTAATTAAGACAATCATTTGTTTATAAGAAAGATCGTTTTTCCGATACTATGGTGTATCTTTGCAGCTTTAAGGACCTATAAAAGTCCTTTCTCCTAGAGGGGAAAAAAAAAAATCTTCACCTACCTTTGAGAAGAATTTTGATGGAGTTCTTAATAACGTTGCAAATATTCTTGTAGATTTTCTCTGTGATTGATGGTTACTAAAGCTCACCAAACACCAGTTGCTGATAAAAGCTTTCCTTATGTTGTAAATGTTACAATGAGTAATACTTGTGTATATTGTTGCTGAGTGAAGCAAGAAACTATTCTGAGATCCATTGCTGCTTTTAGTAGCAGCCTGATGACTGTGAAGGTAGAAAACATTTTGTTGGTATAAAGAGTAATAGGTTTTCATCTTTTTACCTAAATGGTGATGTAGCACCAAATATGGCACAAAAGAACCAGTGTTCACCGTGGGCATCTTAGCTATTTCTTCTGTCACTACAGTACTCAACAACTGCAATTTTTGATGAATCATTCTTCTGCTAATATTCCTGCTTAAAGTATTTGAAAAATATTGTCTTGCTTACAGAATCAAGAGATATGGTCTGTTGTGGTATTTGTGCATCTGTAGTGCTGGTAGATGGCGGAGTGACAACGCTAGGAAATGCAATTATTTGTCCTTTACGGAGCTACTTATGAAGGAGGTAGACGTAAGAGGACGTGTATCTTATTGCTTTCCTCTTCAGAACTTCGCTGTCTTTGAATTCTTTCTAGGCTGTGCTTACTGTGGCTTCTGTAAATGGGTACTAAAGAACTTAGGCTGAAGCTGACTGTAGTCTTGGAATGGTTAATTAAATGTTTTATGAAAATGTATTTTGTAAATGGAGAAAAAACCGTAAAGAGACTGAATCGAATATTCGTTTTCCTCAAGCTGGATAAACAGAGTTCTCAGTTGTTTTGGGAGGAGAAAGATTCCTCTTCAGGTTAGGTGTTAACTAGGCTTTATGTAAAAAACAGACGTTGGCATAACACTGTTAGTGTACCTGTCTTTTTCTCTCTGTGGAACTCCAGAACTGAGAAGAACTGGAGCTAGAGGCTGTCTTCCTAGCTGATACTGCCTCTAATCAGTACGTACTCTGTTATGTTTGAGGCAAGAGCTTCATTTTATCTAACAGAAATAAACATCAAAATACTGGCTTTAGCCAAGAACTGATTGGTTGCATTGTTTTGGTGTCAGAAGCCAACATTTGGATAGCTGTAAAGAGGCAGAAGAAACAAGTTAGCAGCCTGTCAGGATGTCTCGTCCTGTGTGACTCAATGTCTGTACTCACCACTGCACTGCCTAATGTTCCAAATGCTGCCTTGCCTACCATGAGTGAGAAGCAGGTGAGCCTCTCACTGGGAGTTCAGAATTCTGAATTATGCTGAAAACAACTGTAGGGGAAGTGTCACTGCTGTGGCAACCACAGTAGATAATCAGTTCAGTCTGAGGGGAAATGATAGGCTGCACAAAGATGCAAAGTAAAGAAGAGTGGATTTAAATGGTGTCTTCTGCATACTCACAATAACTTAGAATTGAAAATTGATTGCTTCAGTTTAGGCTGATTCTGGTAAGTTGTTAATAAATAATGTGCAAGTTTTTCAATCTTCTGTACTGTTGTTGTTCAAATCATGGACAGTAGCTTTTTTTCGATCTTGTAAAGTATTCGAGATTCAACTGATGATGCTGAAATTCTCCTGTTTGTATCCCAGCAATCAGTATTTAACTAATTCTATGTGTACCTGAGTCAGTAGGTGACGGTATTAAAATGAAGGGAAGTGTTGTAGACCTGTGATAATACTGGATAGCCAGTGTCTTTCGTGGGTACTTCTTGAGACTTGGAAGCTTTACGTTTACTTTAAATATACGTTATCATTTTTGTGCTGGTGTTAATAATGAGCTACCAGCATGTACAAGTACTACATAACTGAGTACTCATAATTTCTCTGCAGATACCAATTCGTGTATTCATGTGAATCACCTCAGAACTGAGAAAAACTGGTTCACTTAATGGCCCTAGAAGAGTGAGGCAAAAGTCCAAAACATGGGAATACCGTGGAAAAAAATTACATTATAGTTTTATTTACTGTGAAGACTGTAGGTTCATCTTTGTCAACTCTTTTGTTGACACTGTTGCTTTGGTCTGGGTGTTATTTTAACAATCATTGTCATGGAAATACTATTCTGTTACTCAGAACTATTTATTACATATAATGTGAAAGAGTGGTGAGCAGCCTGAAGGTTACGTCCTCGGTAAGAGAGGAATCTCTGCTCGGCAACAGAGTTTTTGAGGCGAATCAGGAAGAAGTTGAGCAATGCAAGAATTCCAGTGGCTTAAAGAGGAATTTTTCTGTTGCGTAATATTTAATAAAGGAGTGTAAGAGGGTGCACTGATTCCAGCAGTCCTTGGAATCATTAGAGTTAGCTTCACTGTTTCAAACAATATAGTACTAAGAAGCAAAAACTTCTTTACTTTCCTCTAAATGTGCTTGAGACGGGAAGTCTGACAATGTCAAAGAACTGAAGTTATTATTACCTTGACAGGTGCTTCTGAAGGAAAGAGAAAAAACATGTTTCACACAATGCAGTGCAACATTCAGAGTTGTTGAAGGATTCAGAATTTAACAGGGCTCTTCTGTAGAAACAGGAATAAGAGTGGAAAAGGGAAGTGCAGCCCAGTAGGTAGGTCTGGCCATGAGAAGACTGACTTTAGACTTGCAGCTTGGAAGAATGCCTGACTTATTTAGCCAAGCAAAGCTCTTTAACAGCAATATTTGTCTTACTGATCAAAACAGGAGAGAAAAAGGTGAAGTTGTCTCAGCACCATTAAAAGCATAAAACACCATTTACCAAATGATATTTCTGAATCAAATTTGAAAACATCAGCCACTGAACCCTTAAACCTAGTATAATATTGATTCATTTATAGATTATGGCTCTCATGCACTCTTCTTGTTCTTTTCCTAATGCTTTTCATACAAGTGGGAATATCTCTTCCTTGATGAAAAAGGAAGCATTATTATCATTTGCCTTAGACCAAAGAACTGTTTAGGCAAACAAGATTGAATGGAAGGGAGCACAAAATGTGCATAGATAAAATCATCTGTATTGACAAAGGATCTTGCAATAGGGAAAAAAAATTATCAGATAGGGGTTAGAATGAGGCACAAGCTCTTTTTGTTAGTGGATCCCTTTGTAATGGAATTTCTAAACTGAAAAGGATCAGAAAATGTAAGATGGAAGTTTTTGGTGAGATCATTGGTTTTAGGCTTTTGAAGAACTGTTTGAGAAGGAGAATTCTCAGAATAAAACAGATTTTATGAAAGTCTGCAAAATGTAATGGTAAGACAGTGCAAACTTCTGTTAAGAATCCAAGCACAGAACCCCAGATTGTTTCTGTGCAGGGAGACACAGACTGCGTAGCTCAGCACCAGTTTGTTTGACAGAATCCGATGATTTTGGTTCTGTCACTTGCACCGTGGCTGTAAAATGTGTAATTTCATTATCTAGTGAAGGTGTTGTCTTTTCATGCCATATGAGATGATTTCCTTTGATTTACAGTTTTAATAGAATAAAGGAACTGACTGGAATTTGCTCTTCTGGTTTCCGGTGTGTGTCTAAATCATGTCCACATCCGTTGTTGGTAGAATTTCTCAAGCAAGCAGATTTTTTGTTTGCTTGTTTGTTTAAGGAACATTAGCTGTTGGTGGAGATGGGCCTGTCCTTGTTCCCCATGTGTGTTTTACCTTCTTGTGTGGTGAACTCATGCTCTTAGCTCAGGTGTGAAAGAGCAATGCTGCCTGCTAAGTGGTAAATCGCAGAAATGCAGATTGCATTTAGGACTTAAGAAGGAAAAGCAATGTGACTTTAAGGGCAGGAGAGTACACTTTGAAATGGAATTACAAGACAAAAAGGTTGACAGACTAAAGTTGGAAAAATGGACCTGTGAAGATGGTGAAAAATAACTGTTGGAGGAGTGGAGAAGGTAGGAATTATTATATGATTTTTTAAGTAATTTTACAATGCATTTGAGGGTCATATTAAAACTTAACTCAAAATTGCTTTAAAACTTGAACTAAACAAATGTGGAAGAGTAAAATGTTAAGGGGAAGGAAGATAAAGTAAGAAAGAATGAAACATTACTGAGACTGAGTTCTCTTCAAAATAATTTTTGAAGGTAAGAATATGGATGTATGATCACTGCAAATGTTACCTATTTGTATGAATACTTGTTGTGGAGGGACTTCTGCACAAAGACCAGCAACCTAGCTACTTTGTGTTGTTGCTACCACTGTGAGACTGTTGGGAAAAGAAGGAATTGCAAAACAAAAAATACATACAGTTGTGCAAAGATGTTGCTTTAGCCTATTGTGCCCCAATACTAAGTGTGGCATAAAGGAAGAACTTAATTAGGAGTGACGATACCACAGTACAAACCGTACCCTCAATCATAATTCTTAGATGGCATTGCTTGGTATGATTTAGATTGGCCATTAACTCAGGCAGCTGGTGGTTAACTGGATGTTTGGAAACAGCCCATTTCACAAATGAAGTTGTTCTTTCATAGTGGTGAAGAAAAAAATAAATTAGAAAGAAGGGAGATTTCAATGCTTCTGCATGAAGTAACTTCTCATCAACCACCATTCCCAAGTCCTTCTCCTCAGGGCTGCTCTCAGTCACTTCCCTGCCCAGCCTGTGTTTCTGTTTATGATTGCCCTGACCCGGGTGCAGAACCTTGTGCTTGGCCTTGTTGAACTTCACAGAGTTCACACAGAGCCACCTCTCAAGCCCACCAAGGTCCCTCTGGAAGGGCATCCCTTTGCCTCCAGCATGTCACCACACCACGCAGCTTGGTGTTATTGGCAAACTCGCTGAGGGCGCCTTGATCCCACTGTCTACCAAAAAGATGTTAAACAGTGCTGGTC
>VZTA01019181.1:60098-92406 GCA_013398855.1 Mohoua ochrocephala | reverse complement strand
TTCCCTCGGCAATTTCCGTCCCTTTCCGCTTCTTTCTTCGCCCAACTCCGGCAATTTCCGCTGTGCCAGCGGGGCGGGGTGTGGCGACAGTGCAATGTTACAGAACCCCTGTAACGCCGCAAACCTTCCTAGGGTTTAAAGTCAGCCTCACTTTTATTACTCCAATGCTTCCCCGCACCTCTGGTGTCCCGTCCGCCGCACGCCCTGCGCTGCAGCAGCTGAGCCGCGAGGAGCTACCTCGCGGCTCGCTCTCGCGGAGGGATATGCTGGCGTGCAGTGTCGCGGAGGGATACCGGCGCTATATAAGGCCGGCGCAGGCGCGTCGAGGTCCTTTCCCGCGGCGGTGGCGGTCGGGGCTGGCGCTGCGTGTGGGCCGCGCGCCGCCGCCATGGGCTTCGGAGACCTGAAGTCCGCCGCGGGCCTCCGTGTCCTCAACGACTTCCTGGCCGACAAGAGCTACATCGAGGGGTGAGAGGCGGCGGGGGAGTGCCGGGGTGCGGGGAAAGAGAGCCGGGCCTGGCGGAGACAAGCGGTGGGGACGCGGAAGGGCCCTGAGTCACCCCGGCAGCTGCACGGGTGGCGCTGCTCGGCGGCCGCCGCTGCTCCACGTGTTCCTGCGTGCCCCGAGCAGGAGGGTTAATTTGCCGTGTTCTCCGCAGGTACGTCCCTTCGCAGGCTGACATAGCAGTTTTCGAAGCGATCGCTGCCCCGCCGCCTGCAGACTTGTTCCATGCTCTCCGGTGGTACAATCATATTAAGTCGTATGAAAAGCAGAAGGCGAGGTATGGTTAAACTGTGAAGCTGCGATATCTCCGCGAACTAGCCTGCAAATTGTTGCGTTTGTTTCTTCGAGTTTGAACAAAACTGTTTGTAGTAGCACTACGTGGCATTTTGTGTTGTTGGAACACAAATAGCTCCAGAGGCAGGGCAGACCTTTTCTGTCGGTACGGAAGACAAAATTAATGATTTGCAGTACAGAAGGGCAGGGAAAGAAGGGGAGATGTGAAAGGAAATACCTTCCCTTTTATTTTTTAGTGATTTTAAGTGTTCATGAAAAGTGCAGGCCTGACATCCATGGAAGCTGCAGGCCTGTCTAAAAAGGTACAGCAAAGGTGGGGTCAGTATTGCTACACTGCTTTCTCTGAGCCTCAGTCCTCTTCGAAGTAAACTCCTGCAAAGATGGGTAGCTCCGTCTCCAGTCCATTTCTGAAGCTTTTGTAATGCTAAAGGGGACTGAGGTTCAAAAGTGGTTTCACAAAGTCCACTCTAGAAACCACTTACGGTTCCTGAAATCAGAAGCCAGTTTTATGGCTCCGGTAACAGCAGTTCACATTAGCAATACAACTGTGAGCTTATTCTAAGATAACAGCACTATGTGAGCTGCAGGAGAAGGTAAATTCGAGGAGTTCTGGTTCCTTGTCCTGTTGAGAGTGAGGGTTTAGGGTAAAGTGTTTACTGAAACTTAGGAAAGTAGCAGTTGCCTTGCAGTAATGTGTTTTCAGTCACTTACTAGTTTTTAAACGAGTGAAAGTAGTTCTAGGGAAGCGTGAACAAGAAGTTGGTAATTCTTCCTAGACAGAATACAGTGCAGATAAAGGATTCCAGTAAGAAAGCTTTTCCTACCCATGTGCTTAGTTGGAGTGGCAGCGTTGGGCAGGATCATACCAGCTTTGATGAGCTACAGCAAATCCCATATTCACAGGTTACTCAGCTGGCGTGTCAGGAGCATTGGGGGCTGTCTTTCACGAGGTGCTGATTTCAAGTAGCAGAATTGGATTTTACTCTTTTTAGCACAAGGGTTTCATTACAAATGCATTTGTGGGTGCGTCGGTGAAGTGGCAGTGATTGTATTGATGTTTTAGTAGGTTCCTGCTATCTGCATTTTTCTTTCAGCTTGCCAGGAGTAAAGAAGGCTTTGGGAAAATACGGTCCTGCTGATGTTGAGGACACAACAGGTGCGGCCACAGATAGCAAAGATG
This sequence comes from Mohoua ochrocephala, assembly GCA_013398855.1. NCBI lineage: Eukaryota > Metazoa > Chordata > Aves > Passeriformes > Acanthizidae > Mohoua > Mohoua ochrocephala. The sequence continues at coordinate 90,427 of VZTA01019181.1, read as the reverse complement.
ATGATGACATTGACCTTTTTGGATCTGATGATGAGGAGGTACTTGTGACTTTTCTGTATTATTTTTATTGCTTTTTACAAATAAATGCAGGTTTTTACCTTGACATAGTGTAAGTTAGTTACATTTCTGACCTTGATGACAGATCCCAATTGGAATTGTTAAGTGTAGCTATCTTTGCAGAGTAGGAAGCTTGGAAGGTAAAACCTCAAAAGTTAGAAATTAATGTGTTGGAATGGGGTGAACCGTCCAACTTTGACTGGTTACATGATGAGTAAAACAAAAAATCACCATCTTTCGGCTGACAGTTGTGATGATTTGTTTTTATCTGAGTAGATGCCAGTCAGTTTGGTGGCGCTTTGGAGATGCGGGGGTTTGGTGCTTTTCTGTAACTGCAAATTTCTCTTCCAGGAAAGTGAAGAAGCAAAGAAACTGAGGGAAGAACGTCTGGCCCAGTATGAATCAAAGAAGTCCAAAAGTATGTATGCATACCAAGAACTTCCTCATCTTTTCTGCTTGAGTTAATTTTCATGCATTTGAACGGGATGGCTAGAAACTCTAATTAACTGTAATAATAGATCAGCTTGACTGGAATGAGACAGGAGTAATTGGCTTCACTTGAATTGCCTGTGAGCTCAGCCTTCCCATAGCAAATGGCAGTGTTAGCATGCTTTTTGTTCTGCTTCATACACTCCTCCTGCTTGTTCTTTCCAGAGACTGAGCTTTCTGCATAAATGGAGATAACTCGAGGACTTTCTTTGAAAGTTTTGAGAAACTGCTGCAATATGCAAGTTAGTCCACAGCTACTGGTCTGGAACTGTTCAGAACTGTAGCAGTTGCAGTATTCCCTCTGTGGAAAATAAACTGTTACACAGCGTTAAGCTCCTTCTCAGATCTTCCGAGAAGGACTTCCTGTGTAACAAACACTGTCAGCTACTTAAATCCGTGTTCTTTCACGGGACTGTTTGTCAAGAACATAATGTGTCTAATGTATTGAAAGCTGGGATGTACACAGCTGCAGTACTTCAGAAATGCACGTCGGTGCCAGAGGCCTGTCACAGCCGTGCAAGCAGGTCCTTGTTCGTGAAATTGGATCAGTTGCTCTCGTAAAACTGGTTTGCAAGTATATTCATGAGGCTTTGAAAGATTCCTTTCTTTTCATGGTGATTTCCTTCCCCCAGAACCAGCTGTTGTTGCCAAGTCATCAATCTTGCTTGATGTGAAACCTTGGGATGATGAGACAGACATGGCCAAACTAGAGGAGTGTGTTCGAAGCATTCAAGCGGATGGCTTGGTCTGGGGATCTTGTGAGTATGGGGAAATTCCAGAGCAGGGAGAGGGAGAGGGCAGTCCCTCGGGATAGCATATGAATAGTTGGACTTGGGGTAACTGTTTGGTGATCTCTGAAATGCAGGTAGCTAAAACAGGGAGGAACTGCAATACTGCAGTACTTCAGTGTGTTTACGTGGTCAGAAAAGGTGGATTAGTGCAGTGGCCTGGTCAAGATTCAAATACAGGCTTTGAAAGCTAGCTCACTTTAGCTCTGCTCTCCTGCATCTCCCTGCACAATTCCTGATGCAGCAAACACCCACATCACTGGTTTAGGGAAGGGGGAGAGGTCCACAGAAAGAAACCATTTTTCAATCAGTTGTAATGAATGCTGGGTTGTTAATTAGATGGCCCATAATGTGGAACAAAGGCTGTTCCTATGTATTCCTGCAAATTGCTTTGATCAGTTCAGTCTTAGATGGGTGTTTTTAAGAGATTCCACCAATTAAGGAGTACTAAATGCCTTTTCTATTTTGCAGCCAAGCTAGTACCTGTTGGCTATGGTATCAAAAAGCTTCAGATCCAGTGCGTTGTTGAAGATGATAAAGTTGGAACAGATATGCTGGAAGAGAGAATAACAGCTTTTGAAGATTATGTACAATCAATGGATGTAGCTGCTTTCAATAAGATTTAAGTCTTGATATATCTAGAATAAATGTTGTTGCAAAAAACGTGCAGTGACTGTGCTTAATTCAAACTCTTAGAGGAATCCAGCTCACAAATGTAATATTTCCTTAATGGGTAAAGTAGAAGCTGAAACTGAGTTTTAAGGTTGCTCTGACACCTCACTGTAGTACTCAAAAGCATGAGTAGAGAAAACAGAAAATTTACCTCTACCATCACTTCAGAGTTACCATTAACATGGCTTTAAAATACTGAAATGCTCTTTGCTCCATCTGCGGAGGAAATTGCTGCTTTGGAAATCTCTAGTTCCTCTGGATGGAGGGATGGCTTGAAAAAAGAGCAGTGCTCAGTCAAAGTGCAATTAATGTTTTAGGGGGTAGACAGTAATTCCTTATGTTTAATGAGGGTGGTGACTAACCAAATACACCATGGCTTTTGTTGAAATCTAAAACTCCATGGAGAGAGGGAGAGGAAGCTGAGTTCTGGGTGACTGCGGTGCTCTGGAGATAAGGCCTGGGGCTACCCTGGTACCTCTGACCTGTTCTATGATGTGGAGGTTTTTTGGTTTGGTTTGGGGTTTTTTTTTAGGGGTGGTGGGGTTTGAGGTTTGGAAACATTTGCGGTGAAATTCCGTCGAGTTTTGTGTCTTAATTATTCAGCAAATAATGAGGAGCCGCTTCCGCGCCGGGTGCGGGAGGCGCCTCTGGGGGGCGCTGCGAGCCCGGCGGTGCCCGGGTGCGGCACCTGCCCAAGGAGCAGGGCGGGCAGCGGGAGGGATCCGCGGGCTGCAGCCGCTGCGGGTGTCCGACTGCCTTGCGTGGTAAACTTGGCACCTGCTCATGACTTAAACAATAAAAACATAGCTGAAACTGTAAATACATAAAGGATATAAAAAGTAGCGAAATTAACATCAGTTTGAGCTGTTTGCTCTGCTCCAGATTGGTTTCTAGATTGATTTTGACCTTTTTATTTAATGATTGAAGAACCTATCAGGAATAAATTGCTTCCCAAAACCTATCCATAGGAATGATAAAAAGTTTAAAAGCTGTTGAAGTTGAGAAGCTTCTAAGACAAATTCACAATTCTAGGCCTTGCATTGGGCTGGCAGGATTCATTGTGACCATGAAATGGAAGCCTTTCATGTGCCACATTGGTCCCTCCGAGATGAAGATGCCCAGTGTCAAAGCCTGACAGCAGCAGCTTAAGTAACTCTTCTTGTTTTTCTCACAGAGCATCTGTGTGGTTATCTGGCACAGCAGGTCCTCTTTCTCCTTGTTTAAAGGTCTGCCAACTTCAGGTTATGTAAGAACTTTGTTTATAATTTGTCTCAGAAAAAAAAAATCTGCCTGCTAGAGGCTTAAAGCACGGTTAAAGATCTGAAAGTGAGTATTGTTACAGGCTCACTTGCCACCTTCCATAAACCTAACTCCTAAACAGTGCCCTTTCTGTGGCAATTCTCTAGCTGTTGCTTCTGCTAAATCATGTAGCTTAGTTTTACCAATTCTGTTGTGGTGCTGTTACAAGCAAGAAATTAGCAAATGCCATATCAGAAAAACAAATTATTAAAAATTCTGCCTCAGAAATACAGATTTTATTATCTTGGCCGTTGCTGTTTCTGACTTCCCATTCAATGTGCTGCTTACCTTGATACTCTTTTCTTGGCCTTCAAATTAAAGCCCTAAGTGGATAAAACGGTTTGATTTATAGATGGTAACTTTGTTAAAGTACAGCACTGAGTTATCCATGTGACCTGCCAGACTGGATTTGTGTGTGTTACATTTATGCTAAGCATGCACTACAAACTCTGGTTCTTGAGGTTTCTTTTGTGTCTTGGGTTTTGGCAGGGTGTTTTTTCCCCCTGATGTTAAAAGGAAAGCTGCTGCACAGGAACAAAACAAAGAAAAATCTAGGGAGCTCAGTCTTGCCAGTGAGAAAATAGGTAGGCGTGTGGGCAAGAGAATTCCACTCAATCCACATGTATTTATGTTAGGTGTCTGTGTAGTGTTTGGGTATGTGCTGGTATGTTACTCTGTTGTTGTGCCTGTGAAAACTCAGTGCCCTGGAGTAAATGAGGCATCTCAAGTGCACCTCGTAACAGAAAGCTCGGTAGAAAATTCTGTAACTTCAATATCTGATATAGGGGAATACTGGGAAAACAGTTTTAACAAAAACTAATCTACATAGAAACCTTCAGAAACACAAACTGTCCAGGAAGAAGATAAAAGTAACTCGAACCTGTCTATTATGAAATGTGTCGATAGCTATTTCTATAGTATCTCTTTGCCTGATAACACAGATTCCTTTTTCTGGCCTTTTTTTGCCATTGTAGTGAGTTGAATGAGCATTCCTCAGTCCAAGCAGCAAAGAGTTGTTGGTACTGTTCTGGAGACTCTTTGGAAAGAGAAACTTGAGAGCATTATCTGTTTTGTTTGGATATCTTGCATTACTCTTGAAGAAATGATTTAGATAGTTCTGTAACTGATCTCGGTGTGAACGGTGGCAGTTACATTGCACAATTGTTAATGCCCTTAATGCATAGATCAAGGCTGATTTTGGCCTTATTCCGTTCTGTCCTCTCTCCTTCTCCTGTCTGCTTCAGGCCACACTTTCTGATTGTTTATGCCAGGTGGGACATAGATGCTCCCCCATTTGAAAATCAGACTCTGTGCTGTATCTAGGAACATGTGTGTGCACACAGCTGAAGAAAGCTTACATGAACCTTAAACCACATAGTAGAAAGGGACAGGGCTTGATTTCACCTTCCAAAATCTTTGGGAAGGAGCTGTTTTAAGAAAAGCCAGTCACCACAAATTGCTGCTAAGAAAAGCAAATGAACATGCTCTTTGGAAACACCAAAATTTTATTACTTCACTTGGACTACAGTCAGGAGAGTACATCATTCTTAGAAAGATGTCAGGGAACATGTGAAGAAAAACTGCAAAATGGTTGATTTAGGCACATTCAGCAGCACGGTGCCAAAATATTATGAGCAACTATGTACCAGGCAGCAAATGACTCAAAGGAAGAATGCTGCTTACCAGCTTTCCAGCCCAAAGGGAAATACACTGAAATTCCACTGATCCTGCCTGACTCTCTCAGACTCTTGAAACCAGAGCCCAAAGAAATAGTTACAGACCACAGTCAGACTGTTTCTATTTGTGCAGCTACCAATACTGGATGTGCTCATGCATACATATATATATATTTTGTACAAAAGCAAATTATTTACATATAAGGTCTCAATTACAGCATAAATGCTACTAATGTGTTGGCAGGCCATATAAACTAGGTAAATTATCTGAAAGGCAGTTTTAGTCTATATGCATAGGCCAATAACTAAAAAAAAACCAGTTCAAATTTACCCAAAGCTCTATGCTTTTACTTTCAGTGGAGTTTTATCCCACATTCAACTTTTTAATTAAGTGGTATTGCATCAGAAATTGGTTCACGTAGCATATATATATATATATGCTATTTGCATTGGTGCATGTGTGATTCTGCAGCAAGCAACAAGTTGGAACAGAATACAGCATAACTGGGACTACTTCATCTTTCTTATGGGAGTGGACTCCATTTCCTGGATGAACTGTCTTGCCTCTTATTTAGAAAAGAAGTCCAAATTTGGCTACAGGCTTGTAACAGAATACTGATGAATTCACTCCACCCATTTTTCTAAGCTTGATCTTAAGGCAAACAAAATGTTATATTATTTCTGTGTCTTTGCTTGAAAGAGCAATAAAGAGCAATCGATAGTTTTAAGCCTCTGCAGGACTAAAATTTTAAACACAGAAAAAGAAGTGTGGCATGGAAGCCGTAAGAAATATTTTCACTAACTCTTTGCACATTTTGAATGAGCCTGCTCAGTTATTTGGCACTCAGCTGGTGATAAAAATACAGTAAGTGACCAGAAAACACAGCGTCTCCTGTCTTAGTTTTGAATATAAGATAAAACCTGTCTTCTCCCAGTGCTCTTTATTTCCATATTTTTCTTTTTTGACAATAGAAGGCAGCAATTCAGTGTTCTCTGTCTTGGGATTCTTCTCCAGCTGCAGAGCGGAGGCACTGATAGCTTCACTTAGGTGGGATGGAGCCAGGGGATTCCTCCTCGAGGCAGTAGTAGGCAATCAGGAGACTCGTGACCCAGTGATGTACGGCCACAACCTCTTGGATGAGAATGCCTCAATTAAGAGTGGTACCAGCAATGGCAAGGAGGAATATTTTTATTACGTGTTCTTTTGATATCAGTGAGGTGTGGAACCACAGCAAAACAACGGGATTACAACAACATTCCTCATCAAAAGCCCAGTTAGAGTAATGCCACCTATGCCGATAACTTTCAGTTCAGGCTGTATGTGCATTGCAAGGACACACATCCAAATCACGTGTCCCTGAAAAACCTTTCAATTAAAGCAGCAAGTGCAATTAAGCCAGCTGTTTACAGAAAACTATACGCAAAGATGCACATCTGACTGGCAGATGTGAAGTCAAGAACACCTCCAAATCTCCTGTCAGCTCCTTTGGAGAGAGCTGGTGCCGAGAGCAGTCACTGAGCAGTTTCACAGTAGCGCACAGGCGCGTTGTCTGAGCTCCACAGCTGCTCGCTGACCGTCCCCGAGCGGCTCACCTCCCACAGGGCCAGCTTCAGCACCTCGGAGACCGTGGTCTTGACCTGGGCTTGGAACTTTTTGCTGATCAGAACGTAGAGGATTGGATTGAGGCAACTGTTGATGAAACCGAGGCCAGTGGAGAGGGGAATGCCATCCTGTAGTAAGTCGTGCAAGTTTTCATCGTGGTGAGCAGACAGCTCCACAATGCTGAATATATGATATGGCGTCCAGCAGACAAAAAAAGCTACAACTACAGCAATGATGGTCCAGAAAAGCCTGCTAGAAGTCAATACAGTTCTCCTCTTCACTTTGACAATCAGCAATGAGTAGCAAATAACCATGGTCGCTAAAGGGAAGAGGTAACCAAATGCAAGCCTCACCCAAATGAGAATGTGATGTGTCAGCAAAATAAGTTCTCTGTCGTGCACGTGGAAGTTGTTGTAGCAGATGGTGACATTGTTGAGAACTGTAGCTGTGTCTCTAAAGTATAAGGCAGGGCCACCAATAATTGCAGCTGACATCCAAATGATCCCACTCAGAACGAGGGTGTTCTTTACAGTCCTGTATTTGTAGGAAAAGACCGGGTGGACGAGGCGGATGTAGCGGTCAAGGCTGATGAATGTCAGGAAGAAGACGCTGGCAAACATGTTAAGTAGTGCAATGAAGGAGTTCATTTTGCACAGCCACTTCCCAAAAGGCCAGTGGAAGCCCATTGCCACATATGTAATATAGAGGGGCAGGAAGAGAACAAAAATGAAATCTGCAATGGCCAGATTCAGGAACCAGAGTGTGGAAACAGATTTGTCCCACTTAAAGCCCATAAACCAGATGACAATGGCATTACCTGGCACTCCCAGCAGAAATGCCACACTGTAAAAGAACAGGGAAATAATATGGGCAATGCTGAGGGAGGACTGGGGTGACTCATCTTCCTCAGACAGATCGTAGAAATAAGAGTAGTTCTCAAAATCTTCAAATGTCATGTTGCAGGGTGGCTTTCTGAGGAAGAAAAGAAATGAAATGGTCAAAGGAGAAGTGTTTTACGGCACTGTGAATAGTAAACTGCAATTCTTTCAAGTTCTTGGTCATAAAGCTTAAACATTGCCTTAGTTTGGCATATCTATCACCTTTTATCTATCAGGCATTTCAAGAAATGTTCTAATCGAAACAGCGCTGAAATCTCCAAGAACCGTTTTCCTTCCATTAATTTCTTAGCAGACAGCACTGAGCACAGTATCACTGATAAATTTCTAGGAGACCAGATGCAAAGTTTTACTGAAGTATGATTTTGCTATTCTTTTCTGGTCAGGTTTCATACTCTACTGCTCTGTTCCTATGTGAAGTAAGTTTTATGGATTACACCTGCCTAAAATCAGAGGAGCATCAGATACCTATGTAGGGAAAATGTTCACTAAAAATGCCAGGAAGCCATCTTTTATAAAATTACACGCACCACCCCTTCCTCAAATTATAGTTAACAAAACAAAGACAGTAATTTCTCCAGCAACTAAAAGTTCATGGGTTTATTAATCTCTTTCATCTATGTCTTTGTATCAAGAAATAATGGTTTTCAGGCACATAACGGATTTCCTTAACACAGCAAAGGATGTAGAGAAGGAAACATACAGAACATATTGCAGGGATAATACATACAACTGTGGTATTCTTCCTCTAGTGAGCTGAGAAACAGGTAATAGATGAAAGAAAATAAAGCTTCCCATGAACATAAAACACAGTGTAAGAGCTATAAATGAAACTATTTGTGTGCCCTTTTTCTTTTTTTTTTTTTTTTTAAGACAGAATTACAGAATTTTCTCAGTTTTCTTCTCTTGCAAAAGCTTCTGGAACTTACAAGTACAACATGATTTTTCACATAGAAATTTTTCCTGTGGGTGGGAGGGAAGGGGAGGGAGAGGGGAAAGTGGAATATAAACCAAAAATGAGGGAAGAAAAAGAAATTAATGAGAAAACAGACAGGAAACAGAGTCTGAACAACAAAAAGAAAAGCAGTCAGAAGTCATTTCACGGTATTATTTCACAGCGTTTACTTCACAGTATAGACAAAGCTGCAGCACATCACAGGTGGCCACAGCCAGACAAAAGTATCTGCAATGATCAAAACAATTATTCTGCTGAACTCTGTTATCATTTAAAGCTGAATTGTTTGGCTCGACTCAGCTGCACTGAAGACCTGTGCCTGAGAGCAGCCAATTAGCTGTACTGTGAATTATCTTACCGCTAAATTTCTGAGTGCTGTCTCCATTCCGAAACCAAAATTCACCCCGCGCTTTTGGAACTCGGCCCTGCATTCCTGCAATTCCATTAATTACAGCACGCTAAGGACAATAGGAGACAGGTCTCCAGAGCACACTGCCTGCAGAACCACATCTGCAAACTCGTGTTCGTGGACTTACCTTTCCTCCCAAAAAGTAGTTCACTCAGTTTGAAAGGATTACTCACACCAGTGAAGTTACGCATGTGCACACGCACCAGCAGGATTAGGCTTCTCATTTGTGGATGGATAGACAGGGAAGGAAAAAAAAAGGTTGTGTAATTTTATATCTCTTGATTAAAAAAATATGTATTGAGAGTCAGCACGGCCTGTTCTGTCAAGAGGCTATGACAGCATTTGTGATTTACATCAGGCTGAAGGAATGTTACTTGGTTTGCTGTCCTGATAAATGATACTTATTGGGCTGCATTTATGTAATTACATGCCCCTTGGGGGTGGATTCTGCATCAAATACCACTACCACCCATCTGAGTAATTTATTCTAACAGCTTAACAGCTGCTGAGAGAAGAGCATAAACATGGAGCCGTACCACTAACATCTGGAACATTACATTTGGACAGTTTCAGAGGACAGTCAGGTTAATAACTGGATTTTTAAGGTTTGCCCATACAAAAAAACTATACCTTCAAATCAAATGTATGCAACGAAACAAAAGAATTTCCAACTATAATAACAACATAACATAAACATTTGCCTACTGTCCAACAATGTTAATTTTACATTTAGCATTTTAAAGATGATGTATAGCAGGAGAAAAAACACATACCTAAATAAATGCCAAATATTTCCCAAGCCTCCTGTAGTTTAAAACTCTATTGAAAGAGCACTTAGAATGCAATTATTTTTCCAAGCTTATATTTTTCCTCATCTCTAACTCTAGTCTTCAACACAGCGACTCTTTAGCAGTGGGAGTAAAAAAGCAGAAGGAACATTGTTTACCCCTGCTCCCAGTGCACAGACGCTGAAATTAGACTCTATGGCTAGGGCTCAGCAAAGACTGCCAATTACATTTGCAAAGCCCAGAAACTCTTCTGACACTGACATTTATGAAGCACCTCTATAGTAGGACTCATGGTGTTAAGCCCTGTCCTGTTAAAAGATAAGCAGTAAGTAATTGTCAGTGGAGTTACACTGGTTTACATCAACGAGGACACAGATTTTTTCCATTAACCATAATTCATATGGGATGTTTCTCTGTGATCTTGAAACACACTATCTCTTCATACATGACTCTGAAATTAATACATTTCCAGAGTCAGAACTGTCTTGCAGTTCAAGTCTAGGTCTTGTGAAGAAATCTAATTGTATTCCTTATTCTGACACTAATTTCCTGTATGAACTTTGACAAATGGCTTACTTTCCAAGCTGGAAAAATTCTCACGAACCTGTTTGCAAACTGAGGCTCAGTAGAAAAAAACAATACTTTCAGACAGCAGTTTCTGCTTGGCTTTAAGGCAACTGCTACAAAGGGTAAGGGACGTTTGGTGCAGTTCACTGGCTCAGTGACTGCCGGTCTGGGGAGCCAGTGCATGGAAAACATTTTTCAATAAACAGGAAAGTGTGGTTAGAGGCCTGCCAATAAGTCTTGGGAGCAGCCACAGGTTACAGAACAGTGTCCTATTGCATATGGATTAATATAACCAAGTTTAGACTTCATCCTGTCCTTTTTTTAAAATTTTATTTTAAATAGTAAACACTCTGTGTGAAGTGTATGCTCAGCAGTTGCTTGACGAGTCCGTTCCTGTTTGCTGAGCCGCAAGCAGCCCTGAAAACTGAGCCTCCTTGATTCAGCTGCTTAATTATTAAAATAGTTGACGAGGAGGTTTCATTTCCTGTCCTCTTCTGTAAAACAGAAGTTAATTACTAAATGACTTTATAGGAATATCACAGGATGGCACTTGGTGCTTTTAGATCCTGGGACAGAAAGCAGAATTATCAAGAAATACGGATCATCAGGAAATATTTCTAAAATACAAAGCCACAGAACTGCTGGGAAGAGACTTCACCACGTGTTGAATGAACTGTCTTTCTCTGAATTTCAGCAGGGAATTACAGACTTGGATCTCAGCTGGCATATTCATAGCTTTCTACTAAAAGTACCTAGAGTTCGTGTCCTCTGTCACTATTATAGTTAAGCCATAATGACAACTTGGATGAACGATTGGATCTGCCCAAAATAGAACGGCTCTTGTCACACTAAGAATGGCCTTACAGTTATGACATGGGACCAGTACTTTGGAATCTATTCATGGCTATGCCACATGCATCCTGTTTGACCAGGGGAAGTCGTTTGACCTCTCCACACCTCAGCCCTGAGGTCAGTGGATCGGCTTTGGAATTAAATTACATCGGGTTTTCAGTCTAAAATAGAAGAAAACAAAAAAAAAAGGTACAATTTCCACCCACTTCACTTGAAGCAAAGTCTTCCTGGGGGTTCAAAGTTCCCTGGTCACCACACAAGTTAGGACCTAACTGAATTGCACTGGCAGTCTATACCACATATTCGGGCTCAGCCCACACAACCCCTCTCTCTCACACTTGGTCCTCACTACTTTTGAATTTTACAGAAAGCTCAAAGGGAAGAGTTTATTCATTGTCTATGTTAGTTAAAAATTAACACAAATATTTGAGCGGTAGTCCCCAAAACTATTGTTTCAGTGTGACAAACAGTGTTTAGAGCCTCTGGCCAGCTAAATTGGTTTCAGAGGTCACAGTAGTGGGTCCTGACTTACCAGGAAAATGATGGTTTGGAGAGTTGGCTGTCTCAACAGTTCACTTCATAGAGAGAAGATATCACACAAACCCTCTTATCAATGTATTTTTGAACAATTGTGAGCACATCACATTCCATGTGTATTATCTGTGGCTAAAGGAAAGCTTATTTGATTGCGCCACTTCAACTTCTGTCATTTGCAAGAGCCAAAAGTTGGAGAACAATGAGTTTCACAAAAGGTCACCTAAAGCCTGCTTGTCATACTGTGCATCAGCAAGTTTGTCCAGGCATTGAATTCAGTAGAAAGCCTTCATAATTTTTTCTTGGAACTTTCGAGGCGACAAATTTTAAATTTATCTAGCTTCAAAAACACGAACATGAAATTCATCTGGTAGTTTATCTGTAAAGTTCAAAATTCAGAAGGCTGAGCAAATTCGCTAGAGGCACATATGTATTTCTGGCAAGCGTTTTACAAAGACATAGGATAGATTCTAAAACACACGAGGAATACTGATGAAATTACAGACTGTCATAGACTCATATTTCTCCCTCAAAAGGACAAAGCCAAAATAACCACTTGGCCCTATGCAGAAACATTCCTATAGCAGGAGGTGCCTGATACACTCATACTACAAAATTAAATCCTAGCTATGGTACAGTTTAAGCCTAAAGCTGGCTCTGCATACAAAGCTACTAGGCAACAAGCATTTTAAGCTAGTATACACAAAGGCAAAATCAAGGCTTGTGTCCATGTTTTCTCTTTCACAGACACGTACACAAACAACTGTATTTTGACTATCCTTTTAATGGTCATTAGATATATGGTAACCTAATTCATATGTCATCCGGAATTCAATAACCAGAACGGGTCACAACAGATATGGCATGTGACTGGAAACCTTTTTGAGCCACAATATAGATGTATTTGTTCTAGCAGATAAGAAAGGAATGCAAATAACAATCCTTCTCCATCATGTCTCTCAGCGAAGCAGTGTTAGAAATGTGTTCGCAATGTACTAGCTAGACATCTAAAACTTAGGCCAAAATCAACTTTCTTCGAGCAAGGCCAAACATGACCCTGTTAGTCATAACACTCCACCTCATCTGTGGTATTGAAGTCATCTGACCAGATAATAGCCTGATAACATTTTACAGAGGGAACGTTACAGCGGGATTAACAAGCCCATATAGCACAGACTCAGTTAGTACTGGTAACGCTACGATTTCAGACCAGCAGGTTTGCCAACACAGAAACGTTAAACAAAAAATGGAAAATCCAACTTTATATCTAAATAAGGCTGCTGTAGTAGGAAAAGTATCACAGTAGTTCTGGCCTGAATATAAAATATCTTCCAGACAACGGCTGCAGTTGAGCAGTGTACCATTTCCACAATCAGGGACCTGATAAATGTCTGCAACCAGCAACTGCGTATCATCGAAACTGATTTATTTTCATGCTGATCCCAAGCACCAAGTCTTCCATTCCCATGGATGACAAAGAAACCCAGATGTCCCCAGGATATGCACTGGTGAAGGGGAACACACTTGATAACTCATAGGTAGCACTTGTTCCTGCTCTTATTCTCTTCTGTTAATACAGCTAAAAGTAAAAATATCTTTTTTAATATTCCTTTGGAACGTAAGGTGTTGCTGTAGCCAAATCACGTAACCACAAAAACTGTACATCAGAGTCAGGAAAATGATGGGTCATGTCTGCGAAACACTTAAATATAGCACCAGTTTAAGAGAAAAAATTCTAATATTCTTACCAAAAAAAAAAAAAAAAAAAGAAAAGGAAAAAGACATTCAGATAAATGGTGCCACTTGAGATTTAAAAATTGTCTTACGCATTGTATGTGTCAGCACTGGCAAAGTATTTACATAAGCAGTCATAATGCTTCAGTATTCATAACCCCTACTGAAACGAGGTTCAAGTGAGAAGTACCATCGGTCTGGTTTACTGGAGAATGCTGAGAATGACCTACAGGAAGTCTCTGATCAAACCAAGTGCTAAATCTGGAGTCCCTGGCCAGTGGTTCAACCACAGTCCTATCCTCCTTCCTCAAACTTAGCACTGTCCCTTCTCTCACGATGAAGTGAAGAAACCACGACTTCACCTCTGGGAGACTTTCCCCTTCCTGGAGGGAGGCTCCCTTCTGTGCCCTCATGTCCATTGTGGTGGAGGAAGACAGCACTCACCTGGGCAGCCCTTACGGCTTCACCTCTGGGAGACCTTCCCCTTCCTGGAGGGAGGCTCCCTTCTGTGCCCTCATGTCCATTGTGGTGGAGGAAGACAGCACTCACCTGGGCAGCCCTTACGGCTTCCGATCTGTTATCTCGGCACGGAAGGGAAAAGCAACCTGGATTTCCACCATTTGTTTGCCATCCCCACTGCCCCGTGTCTGCAGTCCCAGGACATGCCTCAGAGCCATTAAGCACAGCTCTCAGGTGACAGAGCCCAGCAGGTACACCATGTATCCTATTGGCTGTGAGGGAACACTCTAACCAAGTATTGTTCCATGGAAGCTTCACCTGTTTTCTATTCCTCCTCAAATGCCAGCAGTATTTTCTTTGGCTACAAGCCACCATAATAACTACATACCTAGAGCAACGGAGATAGCTGACTGAAAAAATTTAAGTGCCTCAGCTTTGCAGTGACTGGATTGATGGGATAATGAACGCCTGTGTTTCTAATTAATGATGGCTTTTTGAGGTTTGCATGCAAAAATTACTTGGAATTTTTACTTTGCAACTGTTCCTTATATTTGTGATGAAAGAGTATTTTGACTAGCATTCATGTGATCATTACAAGATCATGCAGCTCTGAGCACGTTTTTTAAATTATTGTACTGTTTCAACAAACAAATGCTTTAATCGCAAGTCCCTCCTAACAAAATGTAGCACAGTGAGAGTAAAGGATACAGAGTAAATGCAGAGATTTTTTTCTGCAGTTGCCTCAGCAGACTAATTAAGGCCAATTAAACATGTTAGCCAGCAGCCATTCTAAAGGTATTGCAGGGTAACGACAGGTCATTACAGAAAAAATCCAAAGTAACACTCTCTCCAGCAAGGTACAAAATACCTATTGAATAACAGATTAAACATAGATTACAATCCGCTATATTTACAGTGCTTTTAACAAGAAGAGTTAAGAAATAACCCCAGAGAAAACTAGCATCACAACTCATTCCTCTAATATGCCTTCTTATACCCTATTCAATTTCACAGATTGATTTCCTAGTCACTTATTACAGTATGCTTGGCTGTGTACTGCCCTCTAAATTGATCTCTGTTTTCCTAGGTTTATTCTACTCCTCATTAGTATACACCAGCAGTTTCTTCTGGCATAAACCTAATACTGACATGCTTATATTACTCTTGACACATACTCTTGCATGGGTATATCAGAACACGCAATTCCAAAATACTGCTAGTACATATCTTATCAGCTGGAATGTTTTGGATAGCATACTTTATTATGTCCTCACAGTTAATATACCAGGATCACTGTGTACAGTAGATTAAGGGTGTCTACTTCTGTATCGGTGTTATTCTAATACTCCTACTCATACAAAGGTAACTATTTTTTTACTTCAAGATCAAGTCTATAATAAGTACTGCCTTTATTCCTGCAAAACTGAAAAATTCATGTTGTTAAACACAGTTTCAGGAGGACTGGATATTTATCTATCTCCCTAACATGGTATTGGGAACACTCCCTAGCGCTGAGAGGAATAGACGACACCTATGATTAAGGTGTTAAATTAGGAGCTTGGAAATACTGGTTTTACAGGCTTCCCGTATTAGCTTTGCAAATCACTTCTCACTTGACTCTGCCAGGTACGGTGCAACACCCTCAGTTAACATCACTCAGGTTTCTTAAACGGGCAATGGTTCTTAACATTTCCAAAACATCTCATTAAAATGATGTGGGGCTGAAGCTCATTAAAAGGGGATCACTAGAAAGAAGAGATGGGAGTGTAGAAAGTGGAATTACGTTGACTGTACAGGACTTACTACCCCTTACTACTTACATCGCTTTCTTTCTCTCCTCTAGAAGGCCTCAGAAGGGAATGAAACTTGTGTGCCAGGCTCACACTCGCTGAAAGAAGCAAGTATTTTATGTTGGGAAAGTACCCAAAGGCCCTAGTCTTTGAGATCAAAGCCTCACTGGATCTAGGCACTATAAGCCCATAATGAAAGACAATTCTTGCTTTGTTTATAATTAAACAGAATAAAGAGATACAAGAAGGGAAAGGAAGAGACATATCTTGCCCAAAGCCAAACAGTCAATTTGAAGGTAGAGTTGGAAGCAGAATTCAGAACTTGCCAAAAGAATAAAGAGGCAAATATCTTCTGTGGATAGAGGGAGAAGGTGCTGGTTCTTAGTACTTGTGCCATGTGATTCTTGAAATACATCCTCCAAGAAGCATCAAAAAGGGACAAGAGAGCATGGGAAGAGGAAGAGAAGTAGGAGAACGCTACACACTTTTTGCTAGCTAATGTCCCTGGCAAGAGCTGGAGACTTCAGCAGTGCTGGCCTTTGCAGATAACTCTTGCAAGCAAACCTAACTTGCAGCAATGGGCTCTGTCAGCTTCCCTCTGAGCCCAATAATGAAAAATTATTGTATCTGCAGCAGGTCAGGTCTGTTCAGCTCGTCTGAGGAATTGCAGCAAAATGGTGGGGCAGGTATAAGAGAGCTGCATCAAGCCAGCAGAAATTCCCTTTGGGAAAAAACAACCATGGGCTAATACACTCCTACTTTAAGGTCCTCAACCTCTGGAACATACTGAAGATACAAAGAGCACAGAAGTAGCTGAACTCCCCTGGAAGTATTATATGCTCCCTTTGAGGACACGTAACTTCTTTTTGTCTCAGGAGTCTCAAGCACATCGTAAAAGCAAAAGCAAGTGTGAGAGAGTTCACCTCTGCCTGATGGCATCTCCCCTTCTAGAACCAATGTCTCTCGGACACTGCCTCCCCCAGTCACAGCAATCCCCTTCTTCTGCTAAGGGGCCACGAGAAACTGCTCCTCACAGTTCGCTCTCTTGTGCAAAGCCAGCCACAACAGAGCCCTGCACTGTTGTGAAACTGCTAGCTTTAGACTGAATGAACACAAATTAAACCATTATCAGAAATAATGAGTGCAAATTAGCCAGACAACCAGCCACCACAGTAAGAGAGACAGCTGAACTGCTGGCACATTCCATAAGACGAAATAAATAAATAAGCAAATAATAAGACCATTCAATAGATTACAATCCCCTGAAAACCTAGCTGCTGCTTAGAGCTTGGAATAGCAGAGTTGCTAATACAAAATTAATGTGTAATAACAGATCAAAAACTTCTTAAGTTTCTCTTAAAAAACACAGGGAGAAGAAAAGTCTTTAAGGCAACTGGCTTTATTAGGAAACAGATATAAATTTTCCTCTTGAATCAATCTACCAGAAATAAACACAGATCTAAGCATTTCAGAAGTTGCCCATTTGGTTGCCAGCAGAAAAAGAAATTCTTGAAATTAAAAGAAAGAATGTATAATGTACAGTACATAGAAATTGCATTATTTTGATCAACACTTTTCCTCTGCCCTCACCCATGCAGTAAAAATCTGTAATCAGATCCTGCCTAGGAATCCTTACACAGATCTTCCCTGACTTATGATCCTTTTCCACAAAGGCAATTAGAGAATCTAAACCATAAATTCATTCTCCAGAGTCAAATAACCTCCACTGTGCCTCACTTAAAGAGATTCTCAGTTCAACAGAAGTGGACTCTGGTGTCACTCATGGCACATAAAAAATCCCTAGGACTGAAGTAAACTTGATGGGACCTCTATCCTGTCTGCCTGGCAAAAGTTGCTGACAATGTTTGAAATTTGGCCAGAAGTCACAGTGACATTAAACAAAAGCAAATCGGGTTATCAAAATGTTTGCATTTTCCAGTTCAGCGGCGGCAGAACAATAATATGATGACAGTGAAAGATGATAGTGAAAGTAAGCTATTGTAAGTAAATTAATCCTGAAATCAGTTTCTACAAATCTGCTCTGACAAACTACTTTACCTTGACATCCACTTACCCAATCTCTGGTCCTTAACTATGAATTAGTAAGCATTTTATATTATTCAGTGATACCATTTTATTCAGCTGTGTTTTAATTCAGAGACAATGTTCAATGCATATATGTCCTGTAAGTCCACAAAAACAGGTCTGGGATATTGTTTGGCTTGCAAGATCACATTTAGAAAGACAACAGGTGACAATGACACTGTTATCACTAAGTGTGAATAGGAGGTAGAATCTATTCCTGTCTCACCGTGTGGTAGTATACAAGGCTTCAAATCTTATTGTCACTTCTAGGAAACATGTTCCAACACACTCAATGAACGGTGGATCCATATCCTACCTTATTCTGCAGTGGTGAGGGAAAACACACACACGTTCC
Source organism: Mohoua ochrocephala (assembly GCA_013398855.1). Classification (NCBI taxonomy): domain Eukaryota; kingdom Metazoa; phylum Chordata; class Aves; order Passeriformes; family Acanthizidae; genus Mohoua; species Mohoua ochrocephala. Next base: position 72,419 of record VZTA01019181.1, on the reverse strand, counting down.
AGCTGAGAGCACAGAAACCTTATTTATTTCTGCAGAACTGTAATTCTTCAGAACTATTTTGTTAATCTGCTATTTAAGTTGAAATGATTTCCAGTTTCCGTTCTAGAATCTGTTCAGATCAGAACTGATGTATTTTTAACTAATAATACTGGAAATTGCTATAGCTATAGAAGACACACTATCCCTAAGCAAATAAAAAAATTAAAACCAACACACTAGGGGACACAGAGGGGAGAGAGAGATTAAAGTCAAGGCCACTTACCATTCTCTGACAGGATAAAACTCCTTGAAGTGTGTGTTAACATATTCAAAAGTAATTAAAAATTAAATTCATGCACACTTTCATATATTTTCTTGGTGCTGGGGTGATTCAAAGTAATCTGTGAAGTAAATGAGTATCGCATTCTTTTTTCCAAGAAGCTCTTCCAGCCAGTACATGCTATAGCACCTTACAGCGTTTGCCTGCAAGTGTTGCTGCAGCTGTAGAGACACATTATTTAGAAGGGAAGGGAGAGAAAGATTTTAAATATAAGAGAGTTTGACTTACCTTGCTTAGTTCTTTGAAACAAAAGGCGCTGTAAATCAGGGATGTGAGCTCTGTAGCAGAAGGAAGAATGAAATGATCTGCCGAGTTCGGAGTGACTTCAGTGTGATTCCAGCTGCTTCACTTGGCTACTGCCTTCCCTCTAATAAAGCTGCAGAATGATATAACGCCGTGTTTGTTTTCAGCTGAGGAAGTTGTTTCCAACTTCCCTTGGTTTTCTAGACCCATTTTTGAAATATTGCCATGCTGTATAATCCCAGTATTTCACCAAAAATAAATGTTAGACATGTGAATGAATCATTTTGGTCAGTGTCCAAGCAAGCAACAGATGTGGTGGCTGATGAATGGAAAGAGACCTTACAGTTGTGGGCTGCTTTTTGTTCTGCAGAGAAGAGGTTGAACAGTATTTCTTTGTAAGCACTCTGGTTTATAGAAAATAACGTTGAATGGGCTGAAAGATGTTTAAAAAGTCACACTGAAAGCATCATTTTGTAACTGTACAGTGTGATACATTCATTTGGCATTTAGGATTAGTAGATTAATCTCCTTTTGTGTGTAAGAGAGAAGTAAGCTCCTCAAAACACTAATTAGGGACTCTCTCTGTCAGATAGTATAACACTGGTCAGGAATTTGAACTGGATTTTAGGTGGCTGGGCCTGATTCCCAGTTCTGTAAAGAGCCTGATGAGTTTTTGTGGCCAGGCCTCACGATCTCCATGTCGCTCAATTTCTCAGTGAGTAAAATGAAAATATTATTCCACTAGTATCTACCTGCCATAACTTACCTGACACTGATGGTACCACACTCATCACACCAATTTAAATCAGCTAAGTATCTGTCAGTCTACCCTGCCAGTGGAAGCAATAATCTAACAGTGGTACTCCTCCGTCACTAATGCAAAACATGTAACATATTCACCAATGATTAAATCAAAGCTAAATTTTCCAGACATCAAATCTATTGATTCCAGTGAAAAATTAGAAACAAAAAACTCCAGCAAACCAAGCAACCATCCAAAAAACCCCACAGAAGAGTGAAGTGCTTAGTGAGATCAGCTAAACTGGGATTTCAGCATCAGGTTAGCAAGTCTATTAGTTCTTAAGCAACTCTCTTTAGGTTCACGGACCATAGATTCTCTTAAAAGGGACCAAAAAACTCCAAGCAAAACGAGTCTTCTTTGTCTTTCCTCCATGACAGTTCTTGTTCTGCCAATATAACTTTAAATACTTTCAGTGTTTAAAGTTATCCATGTACATTGTATATGAGTGGGAAAGCCTCTCATTCCATGAAAGGAGGATGGGGATCATGCAGAGACCCCCTGGACCATAAGGACAGGACAGGGGAGCGGGATTCCTGTGAATATGCGGAGACAAACAGAGGGTGTTGCCTGAGGAAAGCACCTCAATTGTTTATTTCTTGCATTTTAGAGATTTTCTATTTTCTCTAGGTAACTGATTAGTGAACCTTCACTAATAAAAGCTCTTTTAACAGTAGTTATCTCTTTTGTAAATATTGGGATAGGGTAAATACAGGCACCGTTTAACAGCAGATCTGCTGAGGGGTTTTTTGCCTGTAATGGCACGAGTCTGTGTCTCTCTAGGTACCTTGCCAAATTTAGTTATTGTAAGGCAGTTAATTCAAAGGTTTGCACAGTACTATTTCAGCAGGACAGAAGAGGAAATCACTGGCTAGATAACCTTCAGATATGATCCACAAGAAAAGATAAAAACCCCAGCAAACAGTCACAATTTGCCAAATGCTCTTCACCTTCTCGGTGAAGGGAGCGTTCTGGAGAGTGCAAAAGATTCTTGCAGTTTCGGGTAGTGAGGAACTGTTCTTAAGGGGCTGTTTCCTTCACCATAAACTAAAACAAGTTTGTGACTACTCTAACATATACTGGTGTTGATACCTCAGCTCTTCCATCCTTCAGAACCAAGGGAGGATTAAACCCCACAAAGCAATTTTCCTCACCCTTCCTTACCACTGCATCAAATATAACAAATGCTAAGGGCCCAGAAGTCATTTTGCAGAGGAAAGTTTTCATAGGAAATGAGATTTTTTTTTTTCAAGAATAGCAGATTACTGCATTTAAAACAATTTTCCACCTCTCTGTCCTACCTACATTTGCTCCTTTTCCATTGTAAAGGACTTTTGCTTTGATGAGCAATTACCCAATTTGCACAGTATAACCTGCATAGTAACATACCTGGGAGAAAAAAAAAAAAAAAGAGAACAGAATTTTACAGACAAAATCATATTCAATCTGAAAGGACTTAGTTCTGCTTGTTTTCTGTTTAGATCTAAATACAGCATTTTAGTCATATATAGTTTTGATTAACCACAGTGGAAATCTTAAATCCCTGAAGAATGTAAGCTTAGGCTCTAAATCTTCCATTGTTTTAGTTCTTTCTATGCTCAGACACAGTGAAACTGGAATGGTGAGTCACAAATTACATGGCTTTTTAATGTACACTTTTGTGCAACCCATTAACCATTGACATCATTTGAGTGTGATCTTTTCAGATAATTTTGTGAAAGTTATACGCTTGGAAGAAAATTAGTGAATAAAAAAAAAATACCTTGTTTACTTTCATGTCTTCTCCTTCCTCTATTTGGAAGTTATATTTTATTTTGCCATGTTATTTGGGCTTTTTCAACAGGGTAGGCTATCAAAGTCTTGGAATTTTCACTCTACATTAAGTGTGGCAATATGCCAGAGGGCTCTGAAGAGGGACAGGCATTCATGAACATACAGTGCACGTGGAGCTTGCAAAGCAGGGAAATACTACTTTGTACCTGACAGAAAAAGAACAAAGGAGAGGATTTACATACAGAGAATAGACATTGGGTCATCCAGCAGCGAATAAACTGGGTCTATTGAAAAGCAAGCTAACTTTAAAAGCACTTTTGATTCTTTGGGGGCTTTTTAACCCTACAAAACAAAACAAAAGCAGAGGATGTATGGAAAAAAATATACAGGGGAAAAACTTTCAGAAATGCTTGACTAGTGTTAACCAAAGCACAAATTACAAAGCAGTAAAAAACCCAAAAGTAATTTTTAATTTATCTGGATTGCCAACAATTGCCTGATAGTTCTGACAATTATACCCACTGGATCTTATAAAGCTGCCTATTAGTATGTGCGGATAACCTCAGCACTAATCAACATCCCATCAATGTTCACTAATTCAGTTAAATTGTACAAACCACGAATTTGCAACTTAGGTCAAAGGAAAGATATTTAGTTTTTCTCAGGGTTAATTTAAGCTGAACAACACAAGAAAGCAACTACTTACTGCTGTTTACAGTTCGGTCTTTTTTTTTAGAAAAGTAATTCTTCACTGTTCCTTTGTCCTCACTGTTTGAATACCTCATCGACTAAAATCCACTCTGGAAAGACCGTGTTTAACTACCTGACAATCAGGAAAAGGGTAATTTCCTCCCTTCCTGTGAAACTAATGGCTATTCGTGCCTTTCCTTTAGGTAAAGCCGTAATGTTTACTTGTGGCTTAACTACCCACTATATACCAGAGTCAGCAACTATGACCAAATTCTCCAGCGACACATTGGAACAAACCACCCGATGAAGGAAGGTTTGGCTCATTTAGGCAGGTCCACACCTCTTTCTATGCTGATATTAACAATCTGAAAGATTTTCATGCATAATGCATTGAAGAAATTCAGCAATTCTGCGGAAGGCAAAATCCTTCCCCCATTACTTTAGTCGGGTCAAAACGCACAAGCTTCTAAATTAATTGCTATACATATATTTATGGATGGTATACACATACCAGTTCAAGCTGCAGCACTTCATGTAACTCCTGCAAACACAGTCAGCAGAGTGTTACATTCTGTGAAATAATGAATATTAGAGAATACTTATTATAGTATACATTTATCACGTGATGTATGTATTATATCTTATTATATAATGTAATTTTATATGACACCTGGGAAAAAATACTGCTAGAAATACCCTTTGCCCTCCATAGATTTTGCTTTTATACGTGCGGTTTTTCCTCATTTTCCACAAATATTTTCTATACAAATATTATTTTCTACATAACGTTCAGACCACAGGTATTCAAATTCTATAGTCATAGGAAAACAAAATAAGAGATTACACTTGCCACTCAGATAACACTTGAAATCCATGGAATTTTCAGAGGGTGTCTTGACAACCAAACTTCTGATACATGTCATTGAGTGCTAAAGATTATATTAATTGAACAGCTAACCAGCCAACTTGACAACAGTATTTTTCCATTTTAGCACAAGTGCTGTCTCCTCCCATTGAAAGGAATGTCAGTGTTTGGAAAAATGATTTCAGAGAGATCTACAGAGATTAGAGACACAAAAATGAGGCTACGCAAACTATAGTTGTTTCACTACGTATTTCAGAAAATATTTTCATATCTTCAGTACTGGTATATGGATTAACCAACTTGCACTTTTTCACCTCACATAAATTACAGAGTTCCCTAGACAGGTCTGCAGAGTGAAGCCAGAATTTACTGCACCTTGGATTGAGTCAGATGTCTCAAAATCTGTCCAAAGCCTAGCCAGTCTAGGCTCAAAGAAACCCAAAGCACAGAGCTGAACCTTAGCCATACCTCTTCAGGATTTAGGCTGCCTCCACCCACTTGGGAGGCAAGTCACAGCATAATTGCTTACACCTATTCTTACAAGAAACAGAGATCTTATTTTCCACTTAAAGTGCAAAGACTGGAGATTCAGTTATCCATCTTTTATATAATATGTCTTTGCATTAAAGCCCCAAAACCACATTTCAAATAGGATTACGTTATGATGCCACAATGGGCAAAACTCCTGACCCAAGAGGTGCTTAAAATTTCACGTTCTGCAGTCAGCTATTAACAATTCACAGCCAAGTTGTTCAAGACTGTTATGATGAATAACAACGCATGAACCAAGCAGATTTGCATGAAGGAGAGAATCCCTCATGTTCCAGTCCCTCACTGTCCTACTGCTAGACTATTGCTCTTGGTTACCGTGTTCACTGAGTCACAGCTGGTCTCAAACACAAACAAAATGGAGACATGGAAACTGAAAAGGATTCCAATTCCCTGCAGAAGACACAGAGCAAAACTGAGTGTTGATACAAAATTTGGGACAGTTCCCTGAAAATATATGCTAATAGTCAGGGTGCCTATGCAGGCCTCTCACGTGATCAAGCAAGGTTGCTGCTTTGCATCATAAATACTCAAAATCTTAACAAAGAGAAACACCTGTGCATGTGTGGAATTGTAGAGCCTGCTGGTTACTCTTTACCATACTTGATCAGCCATTGACACTCCTTAGGAGTTATGAACATGCTAAGGTTTTAAATTGGACAGTAGTTCCTTGCAATGAGGAATGGTTCCTGAACACCAAGTGCAAAGCTGGTGCAAATCAAATCTAAATCAAACTCAATCACCTACAGATGTTCTGAGCGTGTTCTGAGATGTTCTGGGTTTGGTGGTTTCAATACATATTCATTTGTATTTTTAAAGCTGCTTTTTATAGTCAGCTACATTTGTTAGACTATTTTTCTGTTTAGTGGATGTAAACATAAACATGTTTTGTGAAACATGTTTTGTGGAATAGGTGACCTTGACTCTACAAGGATTTAAGTTATTTATCCATAGAAAGGAATGTGAGACAGGGAGAACCAATGCAAGCTTCTGCCTACTGCTCTGCATTTGTCCTCTCTGATAACAAAGTTTTGCTTCTAAATCCTACCCAGCTCTCAGCCTCTCATGAGTTGGGAGCTGATAAATCCCTATAAACCTGCTACTTGTGACAGAGGCAAAGCAAATCATTCCATGCTCTGAAAAACACTTTGCTAGTTAAGGGCTCAGTGTGTAAGTCAACCTTAACTCTTTCATTGCCGTCAATAAAAGCAAAACTAGCACCATCTCTAATAAATCAGCAGCGGGCTCAGGGGACGAGGCATAGGAAATCAGTTTAAGCACAGAGACAGCTAAAACCCCCAGTATTTATTTGTCCATTCTAGTTCTAATCCTTAAACTCTATCAAGACACGTAAAGGTTAATTTTAAATCCTCCTTGCTTTGCAATCTACTTTTTAAGAAAACTATGTGACCCGAATTCAGCACTTAGCATGAACTTCAATATGGAACTTACATGAATATAGAGATTAGACTTAGCATTTTGTATAAAGGATATTTAAACTGCTACTTGTGTCTTCAAGACAAATAGGCTCCCTTCTTTTAAGAGAAGAGAAGCTTGTGGAGAAGGGAACAGCCACTTCCCCATTTCAGGTTGAGAGACTAGGCAAAGGGAAATTACATTAATTGTATGTACTGTGGGTGCAAACCAGAAACTGAACTCCAACAACTTCAGTATTAGAAACAGACAATCTAACGACATAGAATAGATCAGAAAAAGAGAGAGGCTAAACTCCGATCCAAAGTAATAGTATGTGAAATGCTGAAGAAACACAAATCAAATGAAAGGCTTTTTGTTTAAAAGTTCTTTTTCTCCCTTTTAAAATTTTTCTATCAAAACCTCTGTGTTTTCAAACTATAAGAAAAAGAGACTTCTTTCGAAGGCTGAGTTTTTGCTTATCAGCGTTCCTAGCCTAAAATTAAGTTTTGTCCTTGGGAAAAAACCCCAGAACTTCTCTTGTTTAACTTTCTGCTTGCTTCCTGAATAGGATAAAGAAATCTTTCTTTAAATTATTCCCATGGTAAAGCAAAGGAGAGAGTCCGCTTGTTCTCAGATGTAAGAAAATATCTTATGTGGTTTATTGTGGGAACATTAAAAAAATTTCACATGATTTAGAACAGCCAGAGCAGAGAAAAATAACACTTACTTAACTGCCTTGGGAATACATTTTGACCCCACCTTAAACGGACTGCAGAACATCCAGTGACTCAACATAATAGTATATATATTTGGAACTCCCCAATTCCTATAAATTACACTACAGACAAGAAAGCTGCAGAAGCATTTCACATTCCGGATTATCTTAAACTCATATCTATCTATTTAAAATCAGAAAAGTTCCATTAAAATGGATGTATATAAACATTTAATTCAGAATATTACAAGGGGCAGAAGCTGGTTCGAAACTTCTGGGAGCTTGAAAATTCTTGATAAACAGAATTAATAACCTTCCAAGCAGCTTTGAGAAAATTATCTCTTTGTATCAGAAAGACGTTATTCCCTGCTTGAGTAATGGGAACTAATATTTACTTATGCAAAAATGCCTTGAGTTCCTACTATGACAGAATGTGAGGCAGGCTGTAAGGGCGCACTAGTCATCTACTACATTTATTTAAAATATTTCAAGACACTCACATTGACATCTGATTAAGAAGCCACATTAATTTCACACCTTATCCATTAATAAAAAGAAGGATGATTTAAAACAGGCTGAAGAAAACATTATGCCCTGCAGATGAGACTGATTCTGTTCTGAGTGTATTTCAGCCATGTTATCCAACTGTGGTTGATACAAGAACCTCTTGGTCTTTCCATTCCCTTCACAGCTGAAGGCTCTCAGGCTGCAGAGTTCCCTTCAGCATGGGGGAAATGGAGTCATTTTACGACTTTCCATTGCATCTTCCAGCATATACATGCCAGAAATTATCGTATATTTCCATGTAATTTGGTAATCAACAACTATACCTGAAAATCTTGCAATTCTCCAGGGTCAATCTGACTGTATCAATCAGACAATTTTAAAATTGGCGTTATTTTTGAAAGTAAATATGAAACAATGGCAAAATAGAATAGAGAAATTCCAAGGAACTGCTATTTTCGACACTATAAAAAAACCCCCACGCACAACATGAAGGTCAAAGAATATCCTGCAATTCATGAGCAGTCACCTACAGACAACCCCAAGCCTAATTACTGACCTAGTTCCTTTCTTTATGTCACTTCCCTAAAAAAACAGGCAGAGTTATTTTGGAGAGATGATCTGACTGAACAATCATTAGCTGAAAACAGAAATGACTGTGACTGTAACAGTAAACTATTCAGCATTTTACGATGAAAAACGTGTTCTCTGGAAGCAGAATGCTCTTTAGCACACAAACTCCTCAACTGCTGATTTAATTTCTTTGCGTTTTCTTTTAGAACAGAACATCCTAAAAACATGTTAATTTAAGGTAATGGAGAGATTCAGAACAAGTGCAGCAAAGCTAGGTCATGGACTTGAAATCTAATGTAAGGTGGTTAGAAGCCCATCGTGCAAAAACTTTCTGAAAACACCGGATTTGGATACATTTTGTAGCCATACTGTTTAAAGCGATCCATTCAGATTTGTCTCCTCGCTGTTCCCTCTGGACAACCTGCCAGCAAATGAACAGCAACAGCAGCTCTAACAGCAGTAATAAAACCCTCTGGGTTTTATACTATTATAACAAAAATCTCTATATTCTGTACACGTACACAGAAATAAAATATAGAGAGCAATTTTAGTGGAAAAAAAATGCACAGAACCCACAAACTGATGACCTAAGCCTGTGAAAGCAGCAGCATGGCCTCCAAATAACAATAAAATTTAGACTAGGGGAGGATTTTCTTCGAATAAGACATTGGAAAAAGAGTCAAACTGTGTAGTACTTCAAGTCACCTTTTAAAAATTTAAGACCTGATTACAAGAAAGTAAAATAATATTTTTAGGAGACAATTCTCAGCCCATGCATTTCAAAAGTGTTTTTTTTAAAGTCCTCTCAGTTCTAAATGATATTTAAAACTTTTTCTCTTGGTCCGTACCCAATCCTGTTTCAATTATAACACAACTACCAAGACTTTAGGTTGATTAAACGATACAGCAATTAAAAAGAAAATATAAGTTTCAAATTTTTAATCTTAAGAAGGTTATTCTGGCAAAATAAAAAAATCAGAAACAACAACCTTCATAGTATCTTTTAAGTTTTCGGGTTAAGTTAATATCCTGCATATTGAGGATGTTTTTATTATTAGCTCAGGCAAAGCTCTTATTCTAAAATTTTAAACAACTTTGAATACAAAACAAAAAGCAAAGTTCAGTTTTAGATAATGAGAAAACAAGCAGAATGCCCATAATAAAATTGCCTTTTTCAAAAAAAAAAAAAGAAAAAAATTGGTTTTGGTTTGCATTTAATTTCAGTGCCACATCAAAGTAAATAAAAGACCATTATTATTTTTTTAAAAACACACTTTTTTTATTAAAAAATCAGAAAAATGCTTATAATAGAGAAGAATCAATGTGTAATAGTAATCTGTAAACCCCAGCAAACCATTTGAGTAAAGCAGAGCAAAGAAAACAAGAAGCTCTGTTTTGTGAAGAGATTATCCTTGCCTTTTACATTCATGAGGAATTGTTTTCTTTTACTTTGAAAAACCTTACTAAATATCACGGAATTTATACTAAAGTGGAAAATTGGAATACCATAGAAGATAATTGTTCCATAAGTCTCATACCTGATACTGGCCAGTGGCCATCATCAGATTTTTCAGAGAAAGACAACAATTACTTCCTAGGAATTAAAGGTTTTAACACAGTGCCAGGCACTGTGGAACAGCCCTTCTACAGTAAAGCTGGAAAGATACTTCTTCCCCAAGGTTACTCAGAATGTGAAGTTCTCTAAAATCTACACATGTAGTCACACGGCCTTGTTAGAATCCAGGCTAAAATCAGCAACCCATCTTTGGGAACATTTGGCATAAGCAATCTCTGCAGGGCTCAAGCCCCCGACCTTCAACTGCTGCCAGTCAGTCAACACTTAGCTCAGATCCTTTGAAGAACTTTACCAAAACAACAGTCCGAGGATAAATTAGGCTTATAACATCAGAATGTATAAAGTACATATGCAACAAACTACAAATCTAGCCAAGAGTTTCCTGCCAGCTAGTTTTATCAAGCTTGACTTTCTTTCATCACATTCTCTCTTTTCCAATCTGAACCCAGCTGTTGGAAGAAATTTAAGACTCTTTAGGAAAGAGTCTGTCTGTCTTTGTTAATTTGTCTTAATGTTTTCATAGGTACAACTTTGACTCACATTTGGATAACAGAAGTGAAAACCATAACAAATCAAAGTAGAAAGCAAAACAGTGAAAGGTGTATGGGGCAGTTTTAAAAATCTGAATAGATGAGTAAAGATACCAGCAAAGAGAAAAAGTCTGATGCTTAAATCAGGAGAAAGTATAATTTTTTAAAGGGAAAGGAAGTTTGTCAGCCCTACTCACTTTTCATGTGCATATGTGAGGAGTAGTTTCCTAGGGGGGAAGAGGAAACTGAAGGAAAGTAATCTCTCTCAATACCTTACCTGAATTTGAATCAAGGTGCAACCTCAAGCTCATAAATAGAGAAAGAGTTGAAAGCCAAGAAAAACTTGGCAACACAAGCCCAAGTTCTGCTATCTTTGAGTGACAGTCCAAGGGATAGAATGTTACATTCTATTTTGCAGAAATATTGAATATTCTGAGGACAAGTTGTATGGCACTATAAGACAGACTGCATAGATTTCTCATTGCTAAAAAGGGCTTCTGTTTCACATGAGCCATTCTGGAAAAGAAACTTCAGTGCCTCAGCTATGTAACCAAGCCTCCTTTGTTTCAACAAGCTATGGAGTTAGCCGAGCCACAGTAACCCGCTAATCCCGCTATAAACCACCATAAAAGTAAACTATTTTAGCCTAAGATAACATGTCTATATATGTGTTTGCCACATGTTTAAACAATGAAGCTCTGCTGACGTGCAATAATTTGGGCACGTGCCTGAGCCTTCCATGCGTGCAAATGCTCTTGACTGAAAGTTCCACTTTTCCCCAGTTGTGTATTGTACTAGGCAACAAAATATCATCAGGCAACTTTTCTTTTGTAACAAGTATTTATTTTTCAGCAAGAAAGATATATTCATAGGTATGCATGTATGAAAAGAATCCAACATCAACTAAATTCAGCCCTCCTAAAGAGAAGCCTTCTCCTACTCTTCTGCCATCTGAGATTTGTGTTGAATTACTTGCTCAGCGTGGGTGGACATTTCTAAGCTATGGTTTCGTAATCACACAGCCACACAGCAGTGCCTTTTTACAGCAACCTCTTTAAATTTTCCGTATTACAGTGCATTCAAGATTCTTTCCCCTCTATTGCACAATCCAAGCCTGTATCTGCACCTGTCTTCACACATAAGAGTGTTGTGTTGACTTGGTGTCTGCCTAGATTGCTTAAAATACCCTGCTGCTTCAGCATAATGAGAGAAATATGCAATGGCTGGTTTCCCGCAGCAGACGAGATAAACGTTCAAAACCCTACAGCTGAAAGCAAGAGACCCTGAGGTAAGGTCATATTCTAAAGCCGACTTACAAGAGAAGCAGCTCCAGCATTAACTCTGATACAGTCAGACTTTAACGTTCTGATAAAACCTACTTGAATAAGCCACACCACGTAGAGCAAGCTACTTTTAACGGCCGAAAGTTAAAAAACAAAAGGAGGATAAAACTTATAGCCCGCTCTCAAGTACACGAAGTCATGTGTTTTGAAGGAGAAAATGACTATTACAGTTGTTGAGATGAAACTTAGCGAAGAGGTCACTTCTCTGTAACCAGAAACATCCCGGCCGGGGCTGACAAAAGACGCCACCCCGAGGTGTTCTGGAGCAGTTTTCCAGCGCCTGGGCTGGAGGAAGGGAGGCTTTGGCGGCTCCGTGCGAGCTGCGCGAAGGCAGCTCCCGACAGCCCGGCCGGCATGGCGGCTGCGGGACGGGACCCCGGGCGGGCGGAGCGCGGCGCCGGGGGAAGGAGGCGCCCGAGCCGGGCC
>VZTA01019181.1:23514-59787 GCA_013398855.1 Mohoua ochrocephala | reverse complement strand
CAGCCGAGACGGGACCCGCGGCGGTGCGGTGAGGCCGCGGGGCAGGGGCCGCTCCTGAGAGGGGCTGCCGCCTCCCTGCTTGTGGCAGTGCTGGGAGAAGGCAAGTCCCTCTGTTTCGGGGAGAGTTTCCTCTCTTCTTCTGCCTCTGCCTGCCCAGCACAGTTGCTCTCAGGTGAAGGGGTGGTAGAGGTTTTTATGAGGTGTATTTCAGGAGCAGTTTTTATTGCCTTTTTACCCTTTTTATTTTACTTGTTGCAGTGCAAGAGTGACACTGTCTGGAGAGTTTATCTGATGCCTTTGACACTCAGATACTGTCAGAATGCACCACAGATTTTTTTTTTTTTTTTCATTATTACTTTAAAAATTTTTTTTATGTGTGTGTTTCGTAGCTTTTGGTCGCCTTGTTAAATACGATTGAAGTTTTTCATTCTCTACCTGCTGTACATAGAGTAATTCAATGAAACCAAAAGGAAGCATTGATTTTAGAGACAGCTGCCAAAGTAGCTTGGTTAGAATTTTACAAAATCAAATCTTTCTGTATGTAAGTGTTGTTTTTACGTTTGTTACAATTTAAAGGATTTTTTGGTTGTAAAACGTTTAAACTTAATTTTGAACAGAAATTATTTACTCTTTAATCCAACAGTTTAAGATACTTCCCACTGTAAATATCTCAACTAAGGTAGAATTATGCAGTCTTTCCTTGGACATCTGAAAAATCCTTTGTGGATTTATAGCTGTTGTCTCTTTTCTTAAAAAGTAAGGATCTCGGTTAGGCCATCCAGATTTTGGCAACATAAATAAGACATCTACGTATCAGATTTCCTTCATATTATTAGCTTGTGGTTTAAGCTTGACTTCAGATGGTAAGCAAGCTGTCTGTAGTTTGGGTTCAGACTTATTTCTTTGTCCTGTACGCTAGCGGTCTTATAAAACACTGATATAAAGACATAGGTTTTCCTCTAAGGGAATAGGTCTTCCTCTGATGTTTTTCTGTTAGCTACTAAGCAATAGCTGGACATTTTACACTTTTACTTAACACACCTCTCCTCCAGTGAGAAAATCTGGTCCATTGAATTTCCTTGAACTGTAAAAAGATGACAAGGAGATCCAGACTGGTGTAATTCAGTATAGCTATTTTCATAGTCCTGGCCTGTTTAAAGTTACTTTGCACCTAACTCATTTTAATTTGATTGTACTTGCAGCTGAGTGAACTCTCAGTAGCACCTCACCCTTGAAATTAGTCCTTGAAATAAGGAAGCCACAAACCATCCTCCAGCATGTTGCTGTTGCCACTGCTTGACATTTTTGTGATGAAACTGAACATTGGTGTGTCTATGTGCTTTTAGTCTCCTTTTGGGGCGGTGGATGGGGATGAATGGTTGCAGTGTCCCCTGCTGGCTGTGGAGCCGCTGTCTGCCTGCCTTGTCTGTGGGGTAGCCTCCTCTGTGGTTGCTACACTCTTGCCACACTTGTAGCTTTATCGTAAGATTGTATGTGTACAGTAAGACTTAAAGTAGCAGTAAATTGGCTTCAAACATGTAGAACAAGTTATTTTACATAAAGCGTCGCTCGTGAAGGATAGTCTTATGTGTTTTTTCCTTCACTTTCTTTTGGGTCCTGGCTGTGTATGGGAAATAGAACAGGATGACTGAGATCAGTTGATCTCTCAAAAAAGCTTTACTCAGCTGCCAGATGAAAAGGTTTATAAGAGCAGCTGGGGTTTCTTGTTTATTTGTTTTTTAATATTATTACATAAATTGCAACACTATGGGAAGTAGGAGGACTTTGGTGTTTTGGTGGTTTGTTTTGTTTTGGGGGGCGGGGGGGGTGTGTTTAAAGTTGAGCTATTAAGATATTCCTTCTGATCATATCTGCTATAACAGCCCAGGTATTTTATCATGAGCAGTGCATACTTTGGGAAATGACAACCATGTTTAGTACACAGAGTCCATGAGGAAGAAAGAAGACACAAAGGTATTCCAGAAGGAATGGTTAACATTTCTGTAAGAAAGACTGTCAACATGACTTCCATATTAAAAAAGATGTGCTGCAGACTTCAAAAAGATTTATCTGTTTGTTCAACTGTTTGCAAAATGGTACAGAAAAATTTACGTGCCTTAGGGCATGGAAAATATGCATTATGAATGTTATTTTAAAAGGCTCTTTTACTTCCTTGTTGCCAGATGGGATGAGAGAAGTGTCCTGCACTGCAAATGGCCTCCTGTTGGACATTTGTTGTTTGCTAGTCTGGAGTCAGCTTTGGTGGATGAGGAAGGTTGGTGACTCTAAGGTAGGTACTGGAAAGCTGATTTAACGCTCGTGTTCCATAGCGTAAAAGGCCCGTGTGACGCTCGGAAGTCCTTTGTGTTTGGATGCCCTAAGGCATGTAACTGCTTGTTGCTGCAGTCATATTTTTATTAAAAATTGTGAGATTCAAAATTGATTTGCAGATCTTTTGAGTAATAAGGATTACTTTTCCAGCCTAGATAATTACTTTGTGTGGTGTAGGTCTCATATGGGTTTTCTTACATATATCTCTCGTCTTAATTGTTAAGGCAACTTAGGAAATGAAGTAATTAAATTAATTTGATAAGGTTATTGCTTAATAACCTAACAGAGTCTAGGCTGTGCTCATAAGTATAGTATTTGATGTCATTACTTAAAAGTTAGCCCCTTTTATCAAAGCTAAATCATATTGTTAAATATAATATTAGGGTAACCTAGTAAAGCAGAAGTGTCTTTTTAGAATGCAGCTTCATTTAAGTCAAGTATTGGTCTATAGCTGAAACAGTATAGAGCTTCTGAAGAGCTTGTAGCTTGGACTGAAGGAGGAGCTTCAGGATATGGTGAGTATGAGGATGGATTGACTTTTTAAAATTTTTTTACTTACAGATGTTTGAGAGAATCAAACGATCTGATGAAGCTTCTGCTTCTTCAGCACAAGGTAAGAAGTTCAAAAAGTTGAAAGTAGTTTTTGTTGCAGTTACATTTAAAAATGTTATAGTTATCAATAGAAGCATTAGTTCACCTTGCAGTTCAATTGCATACTTTGGTTTCTTAAATTTCGTTATGAAACTTAGATGGAAGGAGTGCCTTCTGAATCATCCACAAAGTTTCCATGTAGGTGTAGTTTTCTTGTCCTGTTGTAAGCTGTTTGAGACGCTTTACATTTTATCTCAGTGATCATGGATGTTGCAGTACCAATGTAGATTGCCTAGTCTTGAACCCAGACAAATCAGTAGAAAAATTCTCACTCACCACAGCCATGAAAGAGTAAAGCTTATTTTATGAAGTTCCTGGGCGAACTTTGCAGACAAAAGGATCTCTTTGTGCTTTTTTGAACTTACTAAACCTCTTCTCTTCCTTTAAAATAGTAGTTTTGACAAATGCAATGTCAGAGAAGTAGCTAGCTGCAGGTAAAACTCTCCATCTCCTTGGTACTCTGCTGGTTTTTGTGTTTTGTACGTGTGTGTTTAGTTGGTTTATTTCTTGGTTGTTGTTTTTGTTTTTCTGTAGGAATCCAAAGACGCGGTGTTGAGGGCTCTCCACGACAGGGCAGCAGTAGCAGGTAAGTTAGGTGATGATCTAACTGGCATCCAGCTTACTGCTTACCAAAGTAAAATGGGAACAATCTGCTTTTCAGCCTTATCTGTTACCTTGTGTAATGGATGACGGTGACACAATATGGATTAAGTGTATGTTGGAGATCCTTTGTATCTTATACCCACGTACTGTTAAAAACTGTGGGGAAGGCACTTTGTAGTGCCCAAAACTACTGTGTCAGTGTCAGGTGTCTTTGGTCTTTTTTTCCTTTATTTCAAAATACTGACAAACAGACGAATGCTAAGATGACTCTGCCTTTTTCTTTAGAGGCAATTCTTTTCAGATTTCAGCTAACTGTGCCTTCAAGCTGTTATCCTTTGTTCTGCATTTAAGGAAAAATGTCTTTAGTGAAATTTGCTTGAGATTACTTTAAAATACATAGTCCCACTTACCATTACAATTCTAAAATAGAAACGTTTATCTTGCAAGTTTTTCCCATCTCTGTAGTAAGATAGATATTTGGAATTTCCACGCTAAGGACATGGATTAAACAACCCAATGTGTCTTGATAATATTACCTGCTTCTTTCAGTTTACACAGAAGAGGACAAGAACATCCCCGGCCTGGAGCATCCACTGTGCAAAACAGACAAGGATACTGCAACTGTTGCCATGTACACTACAATAATCTGGAACAGGTGAGACAGCTTCTGCATAATTTGGCAGCAGATAGCAAGGAGTACCTAAAGGCTTTATCAGCTTATAAAATATTAGTTTCTACACTGAACAACCAATACTGAGTGAAAAATAAGCAGTTTTTGAATTGCACAATATGTGCACTGAGGAAGATACCTGTTATAAAAGGTGCTGGTGGAGTGGCATGGCTGCTGCAGTCTGCTTTTCCAAAGTGGCACACGGCTGTGCATTGCATCCAGTATGGTTTTTTCTGTGTCTTTAATCTTGAGATCTGCATGTATTGTAAAGTGTTAGGGCTATAGTAATATGTTAGATATCAAGGCTGGAGACGTTTGATCAACTGTTATCAGTTCTTTAGCTCTGTAAGTCTCCTGTCTTTTAGACTTTTTTAATTAGAAAGTAGAAGCCTATTTAATCTTCTACACTTAAGAAATCTCTTGTTAATTAGAGTGAATTATAGGATGTTTGCTTGTACAAAGTTCAATAGTATTATAAGTCATTTATAGATACATTTAGAGTATTTGTTCTGGTTAAGAGCCTTGTGAGCTGTGAGATTTGTGAGAGTATTTGTACTAGTTAGAAGAGATTTGTCAGCAGCTACCAGAACCACTCATTTAAGTTCCGACTCAGAAGGATATTTCGATACATTTTAGTGTTATTTGAGACTGCCTAAGCATACTTAAAAATCTCAATCAAGGCTTTAAAATAGAAAAAGCTGAAAATTTTTCCTTTTACTTAAGTATTTTCGTAGCAATGATGTAGTGTTTAACCTGGGAAGGAATTTTTAGGAATAGGCCTGTGCGTTAGCAGTAGTATTAGACTAATCATCTGCTTTATCTTTCACCAGCATATTTTCAGCTCCCAGCACAGACATTTTACAACATACTGTAGGAATCGCATGGGTACCAGTAGCTTGATGGAGCGTTTCCTGCAAGATGTTTTACAGCATCATCCCCACAGATACCATGACAGCAGGTATAATACAGAAGGCTTTTTTTTTTTAATATGCGCTAATGGAATGCATGCGTTATGAATTCCTATTTCTGTTCTACTGCTGAGCAGTAAATTTGGCCCATTTGAGGTGAAACTTGCTCAAGGAAGACAATTTAGAAAGACATGTATTTATATAAACAGCATGCAAGTATATTGCTTTTGTGTTGTCTCTGCACTTTTAAACCTCTTTTCACTACTTATGGATTTGAAGCAACACCACTGATAGCATTTAAATGTGGAGACTTGAAAAAAGTATATAGGTCAGCACTTACAATAACAGACTGTACAATCTCACATGCATTTACAAATTCTTAAAATGTAAGCTTTGAATATTTTATTCTAAATGTTATAATTCTGGGCCCTATATATATATATATAGAGCAGTATATTTTATGGTATGTTTTGAAAGATTGCATGGTTTTGGTTTGTTGTTTGTTGATTATGTCAGGTAAGTATTTACATGTTTATTTTTCCATTATCCTTGCAGTTCACATGTTCAGTTAATACTTGAATTACATTAATTGGCCAATTCATTAATGCTCAGATTTTGAAAAGTGTTCTCTTTATTTATCATGTGCATGTTTCAAGAGTGATAAGAGGATCAGTGTGTTAAATTTTTCTCTGTAGATGAAGGAAAACCAATTAAATCTCGTTCCTCATTTGAAAGGCAGAGAAAAATCCCGGTTTGATCCCAGTACAGTACAGTGTTTCTCAATATACAACTCTGCTATATGTCTGACAAACAAGCAGAAGGGTATTTTGTCTGAAAGCACTCATTGTTATTATCAGGGGTGTGACAGAATAAACTAATATGCATGTCTATGCCAAACTAGCCCAGGACATGATGTACACATCACTACAAGTAAATAAATTGTCCTCCCAGCTTAAATAAATAGATTTAATCACACTATCTCGAGAATATTCACCATTTTTTTGCCATGGAGAAAATACAGGATTCACTTTAAGAAAGCTTTCTCTTGAGGCACCACTAATACAAGGTTGTTCCTTTGGTGAACAAAACCTACTGGCAAGGAAAAACCATCTACCCATGTTCCTCTAAGTTGTTGGAAGAAGGAATAGAATGAGAAAATTAACGTACAAAATCTAGATTAATTTGGAGGAGGAGGGGAGAAGAGTAACCCCAAATATAGACAAGCATTTGGAGGAAGAAAGGCGAAGATGGAAAAGAAAGCATAGATAGATTTATGTTGTGGTCCTGCTCTGAAAAGAAAGTCATGGTGTTAACACATGAGGTAAGATTTTGATTCTCTTCTTTCTCATGTTAAAACACTTGGATTTATACCCAGTTTCACCCACTTCTTTAAACAGCTGTTTTTACTATTTAGCTGAATTCACACAAGGGATCTTTATGTGCCATTTTAAAAGGTTATGGAAACATTTGTAAGAACTGATTTGTTTTACAGAACCAGTATGCCTAGTAGTTATGTGGAAGAAAGAAAAATCCATCAGAGTTTTGCCTTATACTGAATTTCAAAGGATATTGTTGTCCTCCCCCAGTAAAAAAACAAAACAAAACCAAACACCCACAAAGCACCAAATCATTCCTTCCTCCAAACTCTTGGTATGTAAGTTTATTACCTAAAGAAATAATATTGAGCATTTTAGAAAGTAAATCTTCATTCTACGTAAGGGGATAATTTGTAGCAAAACTGTCAGAAGTTCCTAACTATATAAAACTGTAGTTCTGTTCTCTCTGCCCCCAGAGACATTTGCTTAAAATTTTTGAAAAGTACTTGTAGGCTGTTAACTGAGCTAGAGACCCAGGAGTTTGCTATAGTTTCTCCATATGAAAATCTATTTAGTTTTATATTTAGTCTGTCAGCAACGTCCAGATGCCAGGGCACAAAGATGTTTCACGCAAAGATGGAAGAACTCCGAAGTTAGGAAGTTAAAAGATTACTTCTACTGCATTTGGCATTCCCTTTAGGTCTTATTTCAGAGCTTAGGTGACCAAGAATCCATGTGAGGGCAAAGCAGCAGTTCAGCTTGCAGGCATTGTTTGATTATCTGATCTATTTGATTACTTCACATTCATATAGTGATAGAAATAATCCTCTTCTTTTTTGATGTTTCATTATATGAGGTTTCTCTTGCTTAATCAGTCCTATATCCCTTAGCTGTATATACTCTTAGTTGTATTACCAAGGAAATTGCTGTACTATAAAATTTGTTCACAGTACTTCTGTTAGCTGACGTCTGCCACGTATTAAAGTAGGCATCCATTTGGGTCTCCCAAGGTCTGGTTCTAATTTTCAAGTGAAACACAATATTCTTTTCTTCAGTTATATTTACATATTTTAAAAATTGTTTTCATTGGATTTGCCCAGCTGTTACACATTGAAGCCTTGTGGGTTCCTGTGTTGCATGGGAAAAATGGTCCTTATCTGTCAGCTGCGTTAATTCTGCGAGACACAAACCCTTGTGTTTGAGGCAGTCCTAAAGACAGAACTGCCAGTTACAGAATATATAAAAATCTATTGTCACAGCAAGGCTGAACAATCCTAACTTGGCTTCTTACAGGAGTGAGTCAGGAGCTGTGGTATGTCTGTGGGAAACAGTGAGCATGGAATTCCTTGGCCGCATGTGCAGAGTTCCTGTCAGGCAGCCGTGTTTTGTAGGGAAAAGGGCATTTGTACTCAACAATGGTTTTATACTGTGTCATATCATTATGTTCCATTTCTCTACAAAAGCTCAATTTTAAGTAATGATAGTATGACCAGTGACACAACCTCTTCCTAGGTTTACCACTTCAAACAAAGGAAGTATCTTTACTTTTCCTGCTTTGCTGTATTTATAAAATTATTGTAATCTATGTTTGGCCGTTCTTAATTGATGGTTGCATGAAGAGGGTGATAGACTGATGCCCAAATTGTTATCTTTAGCTTTGTGGAGCATTTCCCCCTCCATAATTCTAAAAAATTTTATATCTCTGCTAAAGTAGCAGGAACAGTAATTTCAGTCTGTTCATTAGAAGTGATGCAGTCTAGGTAATTACTCTTAAGAAACCCCCACGCTGCTGTTGTTTGAAAAATTTAAGCATATTTATAGTATTTATATAAGCTGTTTTTTTCTCCCCTGCCCTTTAGACCAACCTATGATGACATGCCGCTCCCTGTCACTCCGGAGGCTCCTAGGATTTCTTGCCTGTCCTCAGAAGAGATGCAGAAAAAGAGGAGCAGTGAGAAACAGGAGATTTCCAGGAAAGACCAGGAGTCCATTTGTGAAATAGGCTCTTCTGTTCCATGCCTGTCTCAGGAGGGCACAAAGAAAACTTTTGTTACGCAAGCAGGTTTTCAAAAACTTCAAAGAGGCCAGGAACGTGTTCCAGGAATATCCCAGCAGTCTATCGGCATTTGTAGCGATAAGAAATGGGTAACTCTGAAAAACGCTCGGATTGCGAATCATAGCCATGAAGGTCAGTTTACAGCTGTGAGCCCTGTATCTCAGCAGTTTTCTCTCAGTCCTACGAGCCACAGTTCCTCTGTTAATCCTAAAACAGGAAAAAAAGTTAGGGATTTGGCAGCATCAAATCTGTTTCTGCGTAGCGGATGTGATGAAAGAGCAGCGGAGGTCTGCAGCAGTGATGTGCTATTGAACCCACGCTTGAATCCTGCTCCAGCACTGGTTCACCCAAAACACCCTTCAGTTTCTCATCAGAACCCTACACGCAGCCACAGCAATTCTTTCTTTATTACCTCAGGTCAATCTCTCTCAAAGCGAGATAGTTTACGAACTCAGGATGAAACTTTGGTGTCTGATCTCCATCTCAGGGATACTGTGGGTATCAGCAGCTCCCTAGACCTTGGGACATCCCCACAACTAGCACGATGCAAAAATACGAAGACGAACAGAGGTGATGAAAGTTCAGTGGATGAAACTATTGAAGATGTAATTTTGAAATACTGCCATGAAACGACATCTGAAGAAATTTGTTTCAAAGAAGAGAATAATCCCTGTGTACCTTTTTCATCACTTCTGGACCGTACGAATTTAGAGGGCTCTGAAATGAGTTTTGACTGTGATGCACCAATACAGGTAGGAACAGACTTACCCAAGGCAGCTATAAAAGATATAGAATTCCTAAAAGAGGTCCAAGTGTGTTTGCAAGATAAAGACTATGGAACACAGCTCTCCTCTGTTTTAAAAACTGAGTCAGTAGAGAAAATAGAAGCAGTGAAAAAGGATATTGTAGTTCATACCGAAGAACCAGTTCTTCCAGCCCTGCCTCACGTGCCTCCTTCTTTTGTGGGAAAGACTTGGTCTCAAATAATGTATGAAGATGACATAAAAATTGAAGAACTTGTGCGTGATTTCAGGGAAGGTCGTTTTCGCTGCTATTTTAACAGTGAATCCTCAGCCAACTGTACAGGGAAGAGAATGAAGAGAAAAAAGCAAAAGGATGAAAAAAGGATCAATATTATTGAGGGTAATAGAACAGAAAATGCACCAGTTAAAGCATTGCCAGAATTTAATGATGCTTTAAGTGGTGGCTCTGATTTTGATAACCCATCTTTAGCCTCAGATACACTATGCAACCCACAAATTGTAAAAATGCCTAGGAAAAGGACATGGCGCCTGGCTTCAAGATGTCAGGTGGTTAAAGTCAGCCACGGCACCCAAACAAGTCTGCTGAACTACCCTGTAGCAAAAAGGAAAATGTCTAGAAGAGAATCTGATCCAGCTGATCAGAAAGCGAGCGTCGCGTGGCTGGAGAATGAAAAAACTCCAAACATGAAAACTAGACTGTGTGCTCTTAAGCTTCCAGAGTCCTATAGCAAGATCATGAGTCCTGTACAGCCCAAAACAGTAGTGTATGTACTTTCATGCCCAGAGGTAAAACAGTGTAAAGGTAAACCTATAGATATTCCCAAAATGAGGAAAAATCATAACTCCACAGATAGCAAGGACTCGGTAAGGTATAAATACAAACAGTGTTCTCTCAAATATTATGACCCACTGACAAATCGAATTCTGAAAACGCCTCCAAAGAGTACAGTCGGAGAAAAGGCCAAAAAGCCCTCTCACGTTCGACAGCTTTTCAGAAGCCTCAGCGTTGATGCAAACATGAAGAAAGTAGCTGATGCACAGAGAGAAAGCACGCCGTCCAAGTCACTCAACTGGTCAGACTTCTACAGTTCTTCTTCAGCATCTTTCCTGCCAGATCCAGATAAAGGGAATGATGCAGCCTCAAGTCAAAAGGCAGATGGACCTTCTGTTTCTACAGAAAGAACAGATTGTCTCGTATCTGAGAACTCTTTTAAACACCTGATCATTTCACCTTTGAACTCTGTGATAGAAGGAGATTATAGATTAATTCCATTTAATAGAATTACCAAAACTCCTCTGACCTCCATCAGGAGTGAGTGGTTAGAGAGGGAGACTCCAAAAGCAATATGGAAGAGAAAAGAAGGCACTAAAAAAGAGCCGTTTTTTTCCAGAAAGGCTGCAGGATCTGTCAGATGTACTCTTGGGAGGAGAGGAAACAGAGTGACCACAGGCAAACAAACGTCCAGAACTAAAAAACAGCAGAAAGAGGGGCTGAGAAGACAGCTTCAGCCTCGCGCCCAGAAATCTGCTTTCTCCATCCATAGGTGCCAGACAAGAAAAACTACAGTGGGAAAGCACCCTAAGAAAGAAAAGCCTGATGCTAAAAAATTAAAGGTGAGGAGGAAACCAAAAAGGGCCTTTCTGAACTCAACAGTTGTAACAGGGATTCCTGAAAAAAGGCAGAAAGTCACATCAGAATCTTTTCCCAAGAAACCAGAGCAAGCTTCCTCCAAAGTCAGGAACTGGGAAGTAAGTGGAGATCGGGGTCATCCTAGCACTGTGAACCGGCCCTCTAGAAGAACTTCTGCTGTACCATTACTTCGAAACTGTCTTGTTCTACCAGGTGAGAGCTAGCTACCAAAAGAACTTCTTTTTTCTTTTTTTATAGCCAGCACCTGGAAGAAGGAAGGGGGAAAAAAAGGAGGTCATAGACAACACAGTTGAAGTGCTAGAGCTCCGGAAAGTGCGAAGCCAGTCTAATGTGAAACAAATACAACTGTAAACTCAGCTCTTGTTCCTGGAGTATGGGGGCATAATGTTGCACTGTTCTACTGTGTAAAGCTGCAGAAGTTGTGGATTTGAGTTAAAAGCACTTAGAATCATATTTACTAGTCTTCACCTGTACATCAGCAAAACGACCTTGAATGGTATCATATTGTTTTTATGGTATAATCAGTGCGTAACAGTGCACTATAATAAGGTAATTTAGAAGCTGTGTTTATTAATTGTGCCTCTTTTAATTTTTTCACATAATTCTAAAGTGCAGAAGATGACTCAGTTGCTATGCTAGAAATTTAATGAAGATACATCAATCGGGGCTGAATTCTGTGTATGTATTTTGTGTTTGTGTATATGTGCACCTTCTTCAACACATAATATATACTTGCCTGTGGAATGGCATTAAAATTAATACAGTATGATACAATTCAGATCAATTCAGTGCTTTCTTGAAATGAAATATAATTTTACACATTTTTGTATTGACTTTTTTGTTCCTGAAATCATGTCCAAAGCATTTTTTTTGGACTAAAAGTCACTGTGGGCTCTCATCAAGCAATAATGGACCATGCTGGTAAAGAAATATGTCTCTTTAGGGGACTGTTCAAATGGTGGTGGCTAAAGTGAAATCTCGAATTCTAAAAGAAATACGGGGTTAGGTTTGGGGTTTTTTTGTTTGTTTGTAATACCTTACTGATCAAGTTTGCAGGTGAATTTCACATTCCTTAGTGAGGGGGATGGAAAAGTTATAATGCAAACAAACAGCAGTGAGTTGTTTTAGAATGCCAGCCTTGAGTTTGGGGTTCTGTGCTTTCCTGACTTTGTTGGGCATAGTCTTGGTTAAATTTTTATGGACTAGAGTTCAAACTTTCTTTCTAAACTTCCAGTAAAATATTTAAATAAACCTAACACGGCATCCATCTAAATGTATTAGAGTTCAAATATTTGTTTGAAAAACTTAGTTGAATTAAAATTGTATTCCGTAGAGATTCACGTTTGGCCACTGATGTTCCAACTACTATGGTTTTATGGCAAAAAACCCCAAACCCATGGTGTTTTGGCTTATTTCTTTTTCTTTTTTTAAGAGTTGTTATGATGACAGTTTATTTAATGTGGTTAGGAGACACAAAGCCGGTCTTGCGGATGTTTCTGCGCTTTAAAACCCAAGATTAATGGTTCATTTATAGTAAATTAAGCACGTAGTTAAACATCATCATAATCCGGGCTTTGGTTTTTAAATCTTCAATTTGATATATTATATAATCTATTTTACCTTAAAGGTGTTCATAAATTCTGTAGTGGTGCAATGTATTTTTCAGAACACAAAAGAAACATGGAAAAGACCAGACCCTGCTATCTCTGACATTGGACACATCTGTGCATTTTCCCCTCAGAAAACAAAACCCTTCTTGATTCTTCATTCACTTCTTTCTGAAGTGTCGGGGGTCACGGATTTGGACGGAGATAAAGGTGGACTTGGAAATGGTTTATTTTCCATATACAGTATCTGAAGGAAATATAAAAGCTGTCATCATAAACCACGTGTTCAGAGAATATTTTGGGGATCTTTTTAATGTATATGCATATTCCCCAAGATAAATAAAAGATGTCCATGTGTCAGCTGGAAAGTTAGTTCATTTACAAGTGAAATATGGTCTGACAGATTTTGTTATTTGTTTTAATTTATTTTATTTTTTATATAAAAGTTGATTTCTATGGATGAATTTTGCTATGGTTGTCAGTAGACACAGAATCTTATGACTGTATTGCAAGTCACTGGAAAATGAAGGGCTATAGTATAAATTCTTATAGCCCTCTTAACTAATTGTGCCTGTATAATTTAATATTTTGTCTAATATAAAACTGATGTTTTTAAAGCAAAGTTTTAAAGGAATGGTTTTTATAGAAAGGCTAATTTTTAGATAAAGCAAAAGAAGATTTTTAAATAAAGTTTGTTTTAAAGCAAAGCTTTAACTCTATAGATAAGTCCCATTCTAACATATTTTTATGATACAAGAATGTTTTCCTATCTAACTTCTTCCATCTTATTTTTCACAGTATTTTACACGTGAAGAGCATGAATTATTTTGTATGTGAATAAGTTTTAATGCACATTGTAGTTTAAGAACACTAGTGTGTATTTGTTTAAAGTCAAAATACTGTTCTCCATACTCATTCATTGTACATTTGTCTTACTCCAGTGCACAACTTTTCCTTGAAATCTTGAGTAATAAAAATGTGTTGAGGACTATAGAATGACTAATATTTTTAGACCGTAATGTCTTTTTTTTTTTTTTTTTTTGATAATAGACCCTCTTATCAGGGTGGGGTTTTTAGAAGAAAAATGTTATATTTAAATAAAAGTGTAAGTAGCTCTATATTTTCCTTTAAAAAAAAAGAAAAATGAAAAAAAAGTATGAAATGTAAGAATTTATTAGAAGAATAAGACTTGGGGTGCAAGTCTGGAAACATTTCTGTGGTTGACATTGTCAAAACAAGGTTTACTGTAGGCTTGGATGTTAATCTGTGCCTCACTTCTGAGTGTTCAGAAACCTCTTCTGTGCATGCTCAATGACTACTAGGAAAAAGCAGAAGGACTGGGATATGAGAAGGAAATGCAGAAACTGCTTTGGAAAGAGAATTGATGAACGTACTTGTTAAACAAAAGATTGCAAAGACATTCAATATCGTGCAAAAAGGAGAAAAGGGAAGTATTCTGGAGTCTTGAGAAATAGGCAAGCCCTTTCCTGTTAGATAAATAATACAGTTTCTGCCCTTAGGGAATAGAACATTGTTCCATTAGCATCATGGCTGAAACTTCAAAACATGGTTGTGAAGCCTACACAAATGTCAAACTTGAGAACTGAAATACTTTCTCTCTGAAATTGATGGGCAGGTTGGTTGGTTTTGGGTGATATTTCTTGTTTCTATTTTTGTTTGTGTTTCTTTTTTCCTTTTTTGTTTTTTGAGGGGGGAGTGGTTTCTTTTAACGTTAGTGGACAAAGATGTTTTGTCAGTATGTTTGCAGAGAGAAGTGAGAAGCAAGAAAAGAGCTGGATTAGAGAGGAATAATGTCATGCTTTTTGAATTAAATTGGCAGTGGCTAGAACCAGGACCTTTTATAACAGCTGAGAAAAATGTTATCGTGTCTTCTTCAATGCATATGCAATTTTGACCCGTAAGTTCACAGTTTTTATTATACATTTCATAATTTTTAAAAGTCTCTCCCCACATAAAGTACTCATTCAACCTTTCAAAACAATCTTAATTCTAAGCAGATAGATTTTTTATTATTCACTAGTACTGTGAACCACGAGTGTGACCCAGTCATATTGTGCCAGGTGCTAACCAAACATAAAATAGCAGTCCCCCAAAACTTTAGATATCTGACACTTGCACCTCGCAGTTCTTCAGTTAATTTGCTGATAGAGTTTTTTGCTCTCTTGTTCTTTCTGACAGGTTTGCATCCAATGTTCTTGTAATTGTGTTATGAAAGTACCCCTCTCTGGGACTCAGATAAATGAGGTATTTCTGTTTATAATGAGATTATGGCTTCATCTGAATTTGTGCTTAAGTTTCATGCTAAATTGTGCCCAAATGAGAAAGTGTTTTTGTGGTTTTCATGTTCTTGTTATTGATAATGTATTTTGCAATAATTTTGCTTGATGATGTAATTTTTTATCCGCTTCTCTGTCTCTACTGTCTGTGGTCATTTGACACAATGTGGTTTTGTAAGGATACAGGGATACTACAGACTCATCCAGTGTATTGCTGGATGTTCTTTCTCTGTATCTTCTGCTCATTTTATTTCAGATTGATTGTTTCCATTGGTTTTTTTCAGTCATGTATTTGGATTTCTTTTTTAGTGTTGTAAGGAGCTAAATTACAGGGCAGTATGTTCTGTTTGGAAGTAAATCAGTGGCAGATAACAGAAGAGGATGTTGTCCCAGTCTGAAGCGTAGAGGGCTTCTGGTACAGGTGCTCCTGTGCTTGGGAGTTTGCTTTGCTTCACTGAGTAGTGTGAATCAGGAGTGGGATGATCATTCTTGATTCCTTCGCTGTCTTCCTTTCTTTTTCCCTTGGGGTCACTCTGCCTGAGAACAAAGTAATCTGAACTCACGCTGGAAATAAAGGTTTTTCAGCTTTTGGTGTTTTGGGGACAGATAGGAAAAGTAAAATGTATCTCTCTCACTAATGTAACTAAAATCACTGAATGTTTTCCTTTAATGTTTTATCTGCTGAGTTACAGCATTCCTGGTAATATTTTTCAGAAAAATTTGTAATAGCATAGTTCTGAGCATGCCCAGAAGCAAAGGTTTTGTTCCTTGTTTGTTTGTTTTGCAGTTATAAATTCATTCATTCCTTCCTTCAGCAGAACAAATCTTGTTTTAATAAAATAAAGACTGAATATGTGCTTTTGGAGTTTCTTTATTCTTGAAGTGGAATTTAACTTGAAGCTATTTGCTATAATTTGTTGTGGAAAGACCACCACCGAATGCTATGGAATAAGCTACTACTCTGAAGGCAGACAGTCGTAATTTAAACAACTGTTCACAACGGTGTCATATCTTGACTCAGTGAAGCCAAGATTCATCCTGTTCTGTGCCAGCTGAAGCAATGACACCCTAGGATGGCATTGAAAAGATGACAGATTCATTTAAAGTGTCTCACTTCATTTTAGCAGCATGAAACCAAGAAGCCCCAACCACATGGCAAGCCAGATCCCTGCAGAGCTTACTCATTAAGAGTTTTTTGAGAATGTGCACTTACTATATGAGGGCAGGGGCTGGAAGTATCATCATCTTTAAGCACCTTTCTACTTTGTGCAAAATGGTTTGGCATCTGGAATCATAGACCAAATTAATGCAGGCAGAAATCTCTTCAAAACTGTGAAACAATACTTTTAAGAGTATCTGGTAAACAGATTACTGGAATGCCTCGAACAGTAGAATACCTTGTTCTATAAATTTGGTAGTCATTTGCTATTTGTGGCAGTGCCTGTTTAAACCAGAGTGATCTTTTGCAGGAGCAAACCACACAGATGTGTCAGATCAGTAAATGGCTGAGAGGTAGAGGCGTATGGTCTCCTGAGGCTTCAGTAAGTCATAAAATTTCGGGACATGCTTTGCAGTTTTCAGTCCATACTCGAAAATAGCCACATATTATGTAGTTGGCTGAATGAAGTTAATACTGTGCTATCAAGTAATGATTAACTAAAGAAATAATTGTTCAACCATCTGAACATGGAGTTACAGACATGATACTATAACCCAATTTTAAGTCAGGTGATTGCTCTTTCATGGGAAATAAAAGCAATTGTCAGTATGCTTATAGAGTGTATAAGGGAGATCCAGTCCAAATTGGTATATTTGAGAGTTAGGATGGAATTAATAGCATAGTTTTAGTTGGCTCTGGTTTCACTGGAGTAATTAGTGCTATAATTACTGTGTTTTGATGGTTCTGGAAGTCATAATTATTTTCTTGGAGTGCAGAAGCATTTCTTATGAAACGTATGAACACATCATTATTGCAGTTTGTGATTTAACAGTGTCAGCATTTCCAAACTTAGGTTCTTTTTTTGTCAGTGTTCTACCCTTAAGGAAAACTGAAAAACAGTTTTTCCCAAATACTGGGATTCATAAACAGGTTTTTCAGTATCACACATCCTCAAATAGAAATGTACTTTAATGTATTTTCATACAGCATCTCATATTTGCTGTGTCATACTGCATTAATGTTGGCAGTGGTGCCTCTGAAAATGTTGGTTATAGCTTGCTTAGTTATAATTAATATTGTGCAAACAAGTTGCAGAATCCAAATACACCCTTGCTAGCTCATGCAGAGAGCTTAAATCCCGTGCTGGCCTGGAGACTGTGCTGTAAGAATTAACAGAGAAGCTGAAGGCAGAGTCCTTGGCAGACATGTTCCGTCCCTTGAGGATGCAAGGTGTGTATGGCTCGCTTTTTATTACACTGAAATTTTAAGATGAAGAGGGAGGTAGAAGTGAGGCGTAAGATTTAAGTATGTATTTTAGATTGGAACAAGATCAATGAATATTCAGGGTTTTTGGGTTCGGTTTTTTGTTTTTTCAGTGTTTACCTCTGTTTTATCTTAGCAAACAGTTGCTAAGATCCTTAGCAAACAGTTGTCAAAATCCATCTACTCCTGTAGTGGTGTGGCTCAGATCTCATCATTCACTCTTCTGGTATGTTACTTTTATTTGCTTAATGCAAATATAATAATACTTCTCTTTGCTGCTGCTTGTTTTATACTTCCAGCCACTGGTAAGAGGGGAAAAATGTTTATAACAAAGCTTGTGCACGTACATCCTTTTGGAGGCTAAAGAGAAAAGTTGTAAAGCAGTACATGGCTACCAGCAGATTTCTCCACATGCCAAAAGGCGCTCTGTTAAAATTCAGGTGTAATGATGAGTAATCAATCAGTTGCCCAAATGATGATGGAAACACTTTTCATTTTATTGGCATTAGACTCAATCTGCATACAATTAAAAATAAACATACTGACTTTTTGGTGACAGATATTTTGTGGATTTCTAAATGTGTCTAGTGCTTTAATTTTTCGATCTGCTCTAGCAAATTTTCATTTCCTGAGTTACTGCCAACACACTCTAGTTCTGATTGAATCTGGAGTCAGAGTAATAATGGAGTCAAAGTCAGCATATTTTTACCTACCACAATTAGTTACTGTTCATACAGCACTTTCTGTGGATGTAAAGAACTCTTAAGTGTTTTAATATTATCAAGAATTATCTTCTGTATTATTCTTATTTTAGACATTGGTGTTAAATGTATTTTTAAAAATGCATTGATACATTTATATTTTTGTGAATATAAATGTGTATTTGTCATTGATAAGCACAATATTTTTTATTTTTAGAGCTCAAAGGAGAGCACTAATGAAATAGTATTTTACATATTTTTTTTCCAATTATACAGAGACTATTCACTTCTTCTGTGCTTAGCAAATTTCTATTTTTCCTCCCTCTCACTCCTCCATTTTAAAATAAGAATTCATCTGCAATGCAGAGTTCTCCATCTTTATTTTCTCAGAGTAGGGTGTGATGAGTGTCATTCGGCTGTATCACGAAGATGGTTTTATGTAATTATGTAGTTATTGCATATGCCTTCATAACTACCTCTGCCTTTTCATGGAAGCTGTAGAGGGGAGCCAAGCATCCTTGTCTGTCCCCAGTCCTTTTGTCTTGTTTTATTACCCACCCCATCCTTCTCGAGCTCCCTGTGCAGCCAGTGGGTCAGCTCCCCTCTTTTCCTTTATTTCATTTAGCTCTACCGTGTGTTGGAAAACAACCTTTTTTAATTCACAGGAGAAAATAAGTTGAAACCATTTGCAACCAATTTTTCCTGTAAGAGACTCGCATTCTAGTGGATGTGTGGGGAAACAACAGAAATCTGACTTGTGTTTTGGCAAGCCTTGTGTTCCCACCATCTCCCCTAAGCTCACGGAAGCGCAGTAAGGGCTGAGGTTGGCAGGCATCTCTGGTGACCATCTGCTCCAATCCCCTGCTCACAGCAGGCTCAGCTGGAGCAGGCTGCTCAGGGCCAGCCACAACCCACGGATTTTAGCATCTCGAAGCATGGACATTGCACAGCCTTTCTGGGCAACCAGTTCCAGCACCTGGCCACCCACACCCCCACAGTTAAAAAGGGTTTTTATCTCTATGTTTAAACAGAGTTTCCTGTGTTTCAGTTTGTGCTCACTGCGTCTTGTCCTTCCACCACGCCCTGCACGTCTGTTCCCTGGCTGGCAGCTGGACCAGTGCTCGTGCCGTGTGTCCCCTGGTGTGCTGGCACTGCCCACAGGGGCTGTGGGGAACAGCTGGCACCGACACCCTTGTCCAGCTGTGCCAGGGGAGATTTTCTGCAAGTGGGGAGCCCAGCTCATAAAGGTGAAGGTGCCAATGAGGACCTATGAGAGGTTTGGTTTTCCTGGGTTTACCCGGCTTTTGTGGCAAATTGAGTCCTCTAAGCCAACTTTCTAAGGCTTGATCCTTTTTATCCTACAGGAGTTGGGTTGTTTGGTTTTTTGTTGCTTTTTCCCCACTAGATTTTTCCTTTGTTCTCTTGACTATTTCAAGTTATATGGGTTTGCTGACTGCAATTCTAAAACTTTACAGTTGTGTGTTACAGTTATAAATTTGTTACGAGTCTCTACACTTCTTACGTATGTTTTTTTAATGACTTTTTTTTCTATTTGCTTTTAGCTCCATTTGCTCTTGATTGAGACTTCTGTATTGGTTTACATTGAGTCCAAGATTTTGTTCTAATTGGCTTAATATTAATTTGGTTTGATAAATATTTTACAAACATGGCATTCAGGGTAACGTGCTGTAGCTTATGTTTTTAGAGCTTTTTTACACTGTAAGTTTCTTATTGTTTCTTTTGCTTCTTTCTTTTGTATGGACTTTCTTGCCTGTGTTCATAAAGAGCTTCTATTTGGTTTCCCACTGCTGATAATTAGATTAAATAGCTTTTAATGAGGAGGGCTAGAGGAACAGGAGTTAAAAGAACCCTCTTTTGCTGACTTGTGCTGCCATTGCCTGCCAAAGCAGGCTAGTGGCATTGTGCAAAAAGCCAGGCTTTTATCACTTTGTCACTTTATCTCCTTTCTTAAGGATAAGGGATGTCAACTCTGTAAAAATATAGGTATGTAGATTAAAAGTCTTGTAGAACAGCTAAAATAGTAACGTTAGATTAGCACATTTTGCCACTGCACTCTCTCCTAAATTTGCTATGAACAAAACCTTGATAAATTTGTGTCAGATATCAGAGAGAGATGAAGTTACAAACATTCCCAATGTGAGAGCTTGCAATGTTCGTTCCTCCTTTTATGCTTAATCTTTAGGAGGGTATTTTGTTTTCATTTTCTTTTTGTTTGAATACTATGGCATGTCTCTGTCATCAGTGTAAGTTCTCTCTCTTAGTCCATCTTGGATAGAATGAGAGTGCTGTATTTTTTCTTTGTTAACATACTTATTTCTCTTAAGTTTTTAGGGGGAAATAATTAACATTTGCCAAAAGTGACTTGTACATCTGAGCTCCACTGTCATCAGTTTGTGTGAAACTTCGTAAACTCTTTAATTACATCTGAAGAGGTGGGGAAGGCATGAATCTGCAAGTCACTCTGAAATTTTATGTGAAACACTTAAGTTGTAGTCGGTTTGAGTTCTTTTTCTCCTTTCTCTTTCTTCAGCACTGTTTTAAAGAGCTACTTTGTGCTTTTAGCAATGTCTTGACAGTCAAAATTCTCAGCCTATAAGTGGATTTGAAAGGACTGAGTAGTGAAATTCAAGCACAAGTTGACTTGGTTTTAACTTTCATTCTCATGTTTTTAACACTTAGAAATGAAGAGGACTACCACATGTATCACAGTCTCAGCTTTGTACTTTCAGGGAAGAAAACTTTTCTTTCTAAATGATGAATTCTGAAGGTATTTGTGTGGTAAGCATGGCTGCTTTGTTGAGGAAAGGTTGTGGTAGTTTTTATTTTTATTTAAAGTAAATATCTAAACTTAATGGATTTGATGTAAGTGAAGGTCATGTAGCATCTCAGATGTCAAGAGATGCTTTTGTAAGCAGCTCGTTGCTCTTTTTCAGCCTCTTGGTATTATGTCACTTAAGGCACATAGAATTTCTCCTGCAATTGCAAAATACATGTCTACTACACTGAAAATTAGTGTTGGAAGAAGTACTAAGAAGCTGGAAACACTCTTCTTGATTAAAAAAAAAATTGTTGCATATAGTATGAAAGGCCTTTATGATGGCGTTCACTGTGTGATGTCAAGGTTTTATCCATTCATATTTGTGCATGTACTGGGCTTATTTGTCAGCTAGAAAGTATCTAATTGAAAGATGGATTTGAAACAAATTATGTTGAAGTAACTGAGATTTTGGAAAGTTTGGATGTGGATCTTAATTTTGAAGTTTGAATATGTGAATTTAATAAATACAAAATAAACTTTAGTGTTGCTGTATCTGTTCCAGTTGAGGGAGGGCAATAGGACATGATTCCAGTAAGTTACAGCCCCGATCACCTAAGAGCTAACTTCTGTCATCAGCAAGCTTCTGTCAGTTCAAGGGGACCTGCTTCTGAGCTGTATCTGAAATCTGTAACGTTTTGTGCTGATTCAGAGCCAGAGTGCTGCAGGTATAGCAGAACATTCACCCATGTGGTTGGGCTGAAATCAGCTGGTGTCAACGCAAAGACCTTCAGTGCCAGAAAGGCGCCTGCGTCCGGTCCCAGGCATGATGTGCCATTCCCTGAGGTATCCACTCTGCTATTTGTGCTCCAAGAATGTCTGTTCATTTTACTTAAACATGTGAATTATTTTGATATACAGTTATCAGTGGTGGAAAAGCTTTCCAACTGCAGCACACAGTAATTTCGGCATGAGTCTACCTGCCTAACCCAAGAAGTTGAGTTGCGTTACCGTTTCTTACCTGCTGCTTCCAATTAAGAATCTATTTAGCTTGCTTTTCTTCAGTGGCTTGCATGTTGGATGGTGTAAAATCAAAAGACCACTTCCTATCTCTCTGCCTCGAGCCAAAATGCTAATTCTTCCCGTGTTCTTAACTGGTGCTTTGATAGTGTGTATCACAACACAGGCGACTGCACAGCCGGCCTGCCAGCGTATGTTCTCCTCCCAGCTGCACAGCTGCTTCAGGCAAGCTAACTATAGCTTTGTTTTTGTGAGTGGTATGTCAAAGCCATCTATTTATAAACCAAATTAGAAAATGCCTTGCAACTATAATTTTTCTTTCAGGCTTCGCTTCCAGCTATCCAGAAGCTCAGTATTCCATATACATAGATTTGGCTATAAAATTTGAACTTGTCTGAAAAATAAAAGATAATATATTAAAAAAACCAACACAAAAACCCTGTTAAATTGTAAAATTTTGGAATATAGATATCAGTCCAAAAACATTTAAAAATATTTTTATACTTTACCTTTAAAATGAATCATGAAGGGTATGGGGATGCACTAATAAAATTATTCGTATTTAATTTTTCAATTTTCCATAATTTCTAACTAGTTGTTTTTTTTGAAAGTATTTCTTACTAATAAACTGGTATTATGCTTGTTTTAAAGGCTAGAAAACTGAGGTAAGGTAAAATGCTTAAGAGAAACATTTTAAATGTGCTCACTAGTTTTGACCTTCTTCAGTTTCAAATCAAAATGCATGCTGACTAATGGTAGAAGTTTGAATGGTCTGGATGCTGGTCCAAGTATTTGCTTGACGTTTATGAGGATCAGGCCCTAGGCAACCTGAAATGAATATCAATAAATTTGGCGTTCAACGTAAATGGAGACCCTTGATCATGTGGGGATGAGCAACCTTCCAGAATCCACAAAAGAAACACCAACCCTCCAATTCTTTCTGATTTATAGATCAATATATCAGTATTGGAAGGACTCAACTTTTCTTACTACTTTGTAGGAGCCTGGGTAAATTCGTGGAATTTAGGTAATTTAGATCTGGATTACAGAGGCTGCACTACACTAACCTCCTGTGGGTAATATTTCAGTCTGTAAGCAGCCAGCCTTTTCTCTGCAGAGCCATTCTCTGAACGTGAGAGTAAGGCAGCATGAGGAGCCAGCAGACTATAGTTACCCATGGGTAGGTGATGTTAGGAGTCTATGCAAATGGTTTTGGAAGGGTTTTCTGTATTAAATAATAGACTTCTCTCACAGATTAATCTCCTATAACTAAGCATTTTCTTTTAAATATAAACGGCTCTGTGCCACTTTTAGAACACTTGGATTACTTTGTTAAATTATTAACCAGTTTTTATCATCAGTAGGGGAGTTTTTATAGAAATGAGAGCAGGATCTTACTCACTGGTTATTTTTAAAATGTGCCAATGTGAAGGCTTGTACTTGTGACAAGGCTCATGAAGCCTAACAGAGCTGTTGTACAGATTTTAAAAGAATTACAAAAATTAGAGATAGAAAACATTCTTTTTAGGCATAGAACTCCATCCAGGTTTGGTGCTTGCGGTGTGTTTGATATTCTGCTTCTGGAATCAGTGGATGTTGAGGCTGTTCAGCAGCTCTTGGTATTTTTTTATTATATTTCAGGATACAGCTAGTAGGCTGTGAACATTGAAGCAAGGGGAAAACTGGTATTTAAATCTTAATTTACTGGTAAGTATTTTCTGCCTTGACACAAGACATGGGTTTGCAGTAGGCTGTATGTCATCTTCTTTCTCTTCTGCTTTTTCTGTCACTTGCAATAGGGGCTGCAGGTAGAGAAGCACTGAGATCCTGTTTTGCTTGAAGGCCTGGCAGGAGAAAGGTCCAGCTGTAGGGGTATAGCTAAATGGACTACTGTCAACTAAATATTTGCAAGTCCTTACTCCCAAGTTCTCCATGATATACCTGGAGGATACCAATGTACCTGCTATCCATAAATTCCAAATCCTGGGCTAGCGGAGTGCGGTCAGGCATGAAGAAGTCTCTGTAATGATGTCTGCCAGATCCTGAGCAGCTCAGCTTCTGGACAGGAAAGACTAGGCTCTTCCAGAGCTGTGGCTCCGTCCTCTTTGGTAGGTGACTGAAAACAAAGCAAGTCTGTTTTGCTCCAAACTGTAATGAACCATAATGCAAGAATGTATCAAAATGCACCAGAAAATTGAATTACCTTTCTGCAGAGTGCAGCTTGTCTGTTGTAACTGAAAATATTTTGGGGAAGGATGGCGTAACAATTTAGAGTTGAGAGAACGTGGGTGTCTCTTCCTCCAAGGCCCTGCAGCATTACTTTTTCCAAATAAATTTAGAAGTCCCTGTTTTACATTTCACATGCCTGTTCCAATTTTCCTATTCAGCAGGTTAATCGCAAAAGTATTCGCTGAACAAGTATGGATGTCATGAAGGTAGTTTGTGAGATCTCTGAGAACTTGCATTACATGGCCATTTTTAACTAGTGTCAGTGTGTCCAAAATTAATATTTAAGATTCAATAACATCACTTTCAGTGTCTTATTATGCTGTGTTGTATTTCTACTTTTCCTCTTTGCACTATGCAAGAACAGATTTTATTTTCAGTGGAAAATTACTAAATTTCAAAATTGTATATGGATATCTGCTTTGTGCTGTTTATATAGCAAAATGCTCTTCTGACATTGGCAAGGCATATTCGGCAGATGGCTGGGGAGAGTCTAATCCTCTCTCTCCTGGCACAAGGAATGCTAATTACTATGTGCCTTGAGCAAAGAGCCTTCTAGACATTCAGCGGCCTTTCCTATTGGGGCAGAAATGTCTGCTGGAGAATGTAATGGAAAGCTCTCCGTGTAAATTCCTTGAGGACATCTTTACTGTAAATTTTTTTTTTTAAAAAGTAAGAAATCTCTACTATCTCCAAATGTCAGTTGGAAAAGTAACAGGCCTTGCTGGCAGTCTAATGCAGATCATACCAAGGATTCATGCTGGGTGGAGCTTGGGTTTGGCAGGATAAGTGGGAAGAGATTACAACTGCTTTCATCAAAACAGAATCCGTTTTCGGGAGAGGCAGCAAAGGATATCTCTGTCTCCTCCTGACACAGCCATCTGAGACCTGTGAAAGATGTGGTAGGAGGGTTACCAGATGAGCATTTGGCACTTCTTGTCTCATTATTTGCAGTTTCATTGAATTGACAGCGAAGCATTGCAGCAAAGGAGCCAGAAAGAGGTCAGAAAAAACTGCTTGCGCGACATGGGAAAATCACTCAATGAAACCTGAGCCATTCCACCATGAAAGTAACCCAGGGAGCTCAAGTCCTTCCAGAGCTGTTCACCCCTAGTGCTGATCCAAGGTCTTTGTTTGTCGCTGCCTCAATTCCAACTGTGACATGACAGGAAGCCAAGGGATGAGAAAGACAAAAGGAGACAGCACTTGCCCTAGCACCTGCTGGGACCTGGCTGTCCTTGCTCAACTCCTGCCTTTACTGAGCCCTTATCTGCTGCTGCCCCACCACTCAGCATGGCAGTGAGTGTGAAAGGTGACCTGGCTGCAACAGCGATTCTGCTGTGGGGCTGCTCCTGCCTGATCTGGCTGGCAGCAGGGAGCAGGGAAATTTGGAGAGATGCTGACTAGCATCTTCACTGGCAGCGAGATTTCCTCCAAAGAAGAGCGTGAAGATGGCTGTGGGCCAGAGAAGGAGCTCAGTGCCTGACCCACGTACTTACCCATGAGTGTGTGGTGGGGAGCCTTCTGGGCTGGTGGGAGGGAGCCAGTCACCCCAGGGCTTACTTGGTCTTTTTGTATTTCCAGCAAAGGCCTTCAGACCCAAACCACGCAGGTCTTGGGTGTGGTGTTTAGCACTTTTCCCTGTGCATCCTCAGAGTCTTTTACCCAGGAACTTACCCTGCCAAACTGATTCTCACCAAACAAGCCCATCCCCAGAAGGTTGATGGCACTTGGCAACCCAGCATCTGGAGCTCCTCTGTGGCAATAGGCCAGCTGGGAGAATCTCCCTGCTCGCAGTTTATGTGGGCAATACTGACATGGTCTGGCTAGTATGGTGGGATCAGCCAAAAGAATTCCCAAAGGAAGGTTATTATTTATCCACTATACGTGCTTTTTAGAAGTTAAAGTTGTTACCACCTGCTATTTGCCATCTTAATACTCTAACATATCAGCTGCTGAAGCTTCTGTGCTGACTCTTTTCACCTGCCCCTCGAGATCTGATTTCTTGTCACAGCTGTACTTGGGCAAGCTCTTGGCTCGGGGTCATCGCTCCTGGCCTGTGTCGCTGCTGCTGGGGGCCCTGCAAGGTCCAGTGCCAGAACCGCACTGGGAGCAGCTGAGAGGCAAATAGGGCAGTCCAAGCTGTGGTAATAAGCTGGGAAATATGCTATCTGCACGCCCCTGCTATGTGAGCACGTTATTTCCTCAGTGACCTAGTTTTATGAATAAAAAAGTCTTCTCTCTTCATAACTACAGTAACAGAGAGTTTTATTAATGTTTGCCACTATAAAGAAAAGGTTACTGTGTTTTAATTTTACTAGGTTGTTTTAAAACCTATAAGATTTTATGGAAGTTGGGAGATGGCTTGTGATCAGCTGTCAGTTCTATGTGCACGCTTCTTCGAGAAATGAGTCTGTAGGGATGACTCAGGCTTGGCAACAAAAGATGTTCCCTCTGTAAAACAGTTACATCTGAAAATGTAAGGCTGTTTCTTCATTGCTCTCTTGGAGAAGGGAGGGGATGATAAGATTGCTAGGACGATGATGAATATTTTAAATTTGAGCTCTCAGTTCGGCTGCATGACAGCTCATATCAGCCAAGTAACATTTTCTACCCTGACTGGATAAGCACATTAGTGCTCCCAGTACAGATTCAAGTTTTGGCTCTACAACTGGTTGCCTTTACACATTTGTCTGGGACCAAAAAGGGTTCCAGAAACCTGCATTTAAATGTCACTGGAAGCCTATTTGTATCTTATCTAAGTCCAGACTGAGGGCTGTTACCATATGCCCACATCTGTAAGGGCTGTTCTCAACAACAGAAATAACTAAATTCACTTGAAAACTGGAGAGAGAGAGCTTTCAAGCATGGTAGCTCCTAGGAGGTAACCAGTGCTCTTTTACACTGGTCTGGGTGCTGGGCTGCAGTGTAGATGGGGAAAGTCAGGTTTAAAACAATTAGGCTCAAGAAAATAAGCTCATTCTTTAGCTAGCATAAAACAGGCTGATGTTTTGAATGGAACTATTGAGAGGCCAAACCTCCTGAAGCAGAAATTAGAATTGCATGGGTTTCTTGTGATTGTTACTTAGCAAAATATTGCAAAAGAAACACTATAATTCTGATCACATTGGTTTTGATCTAAGAATTTTTTAAATTATTTTATTACAGTGATGCTCCTTGTCCATATCCATTCAGCTATTGTTATTTCCCTCTTAGAGTTTTTAGGTGGTATAATGTTGTGATGTACTGTTGTATTGCTTAAACAGAGCCTAAATCAAGGGATGGCAAAGGCTGTTTAAAAGCAGTTTTCTCTTCTACAAGAAAAGTCAATTTATCTCTAAGCAGAATGAGCAAAAAGAGACATTTTGTGCTCAGCAGGATCTCTTTGGTAAATGGAGGTTTCATAGATTATGCAACTATGTTGGACAGCACCATAAATTTTGGGATGGGGCTAAAATAATGTTTAAAAAGCCCCAAAACAGGCAGGAAAACACCATCCGATGGGAAGGGCCTTGAAATGCCTTTGGCCAGCAGAGGTCAGACTGTCCTTTAGACTATGCGGTTAATCTGCTTTGTACCTTTGGGCATGTTCTCCTGCTGTTCAACGCTCCAATCCACCAAGCTCTGCCAGCTGAAGCCTATTTGTTTATTTATTTAAGAAATTCTTTTGCAATCCAAGCTCCACATGCAGTATCAGCACATGAGAACAGTCATAAAAATTAAGAATAATTCAAGTTCTTCTGAGTAAATACTTTATTTTGCAGCCCTATGATCCAAGTTTTGTGTATGCATTTGATATGGGAAAACTATTTGGTCTGAAATCCCATTTAGTCAGCAGTGAGTTTTTTTAAATTTTGGTTCTTGTTTAGGTACTTGATGTTTGCAGTGCTTTAATTATCAGCAAACTGGTCCTTTTCAGCTACGAGTAGGAACAGCTAATTTTATGGAGTTGCTGGCAGTAAGCAAATATTTTCTGCTGCAAGTTAATGCATTCCTATGTTTTTCTTAATATTTATGTGAAATTCTTTAACTGTGATACTGTAGATGGTGCAATTAAACCTTAATTACAGGTATGGACTGCTTTTGGTGACGTCTCCCTTTGAGCAGTAGCTGGCACCTGTGTGCACAGACAACTGTGCCATGCCCCTTGTGCTCATCTGCAGCAAGAAATTGCCCTGGCATCCCTGTACATTGAAGCCTTTGGTTTCTCAAGGCAACAACCTTGAGAAACAAAGAAACCTCCTTCTCTATTTATGGGGCTTCTGGTGTCCACATGTATAAAGTGGGATGAAGAGACGAGAAACTGAAAGGTGGTTAATGTTGGAGCGTTTCTTAGTCATAAGCTATGGATGGAATTTAAGAAAGAAAAGCAAATTAATTAATTCCTCGTAAGAAGCAGTTTTAGAAGTAATAATAGAAAAAGTTATTTTTGATCTATGGGTTTTGAATAATAAACCTTTCTTGGTAGTGGGGGCTATAGGAAAACGAGCACTTTTTCGATCACGTGTGCTACAAAGATACTCCATGCAGGATAAAACAGTGCTGCCTTAATTTCCAATGATGTCTTAAAAACATGCTACATTTCCATAGTAACAACAAATAATAATGTGTGTTTAAACTTGTGGTTAACTAGTGGGATAAGCAATTCCAAAAAACCATGGGGAACATATGCTTATAGAGAAATAATAAGATCTTTGAAGGGTGACTAAGTGTGAGTTCATGTGGGTGAAAGAAAAATGAAAGCAGCGGGGTAAAGGACATAATTTCACAGCCCCCAAGTGTGGGTTCTTGACACGACAATCCACATGGGAGGGCTGTGTGTGGCTCCTGTGGGTGTGAGAGAGGAGTACCCCCTTTCATGGTTGTGAGGACTTGGGGTTTTTTGTGCTCTAAAGATTTGTGGCTGAGATTTTTCTCCAGAAAATTAACAATAAGCCTTGAGGGGTGCATACTACATTGGGGAAAGACTGTTTGGATCTTATTTGCATTTGTACAAAGATGACAAAGCAGAGGAAGGAAAACCCTGAAATATCTGCTGCATTATGGCACTGGCAGCTTGAGTCTGGTACAGTAGTAAAATATTGTCAGGTCATGATCCTTTCTGTGCTTTGGGAGATTGAAAATTTACTGGAGCTTCCTTAGGAAGCAAGAATCTGCTCAAGGAATTGATAGCAGAAATTAGGCAAAACATTCACTGGGATCTGTGCATAATTTTGATGCAATGTTACAAAACTACTATGTTGATGCTCTCTTTGACAGATGGGTCATGAGAGTGACCAAATCTGTGACTAACCTCTTTAAGATTTGGGAAT
Source organism: Mohoua ochrocephala (assembly GCA_013398855.1). NCBI lineage: Eukaryota > Metazoa > Chordata > Aves > Passeriformes > Acanthizidae > Mohoua > Mohoua ochrocephala. The sequence goes on along the minus strand of VZTA01019181.1, from coordinate 30,476 downwards.
CCATAGGTCCAGAATGACTGGCAGGGAGAAGTTGAAAGACGCCTTTCTTCGGTGGTATATAAAACCTATAAGGAAATCAGTTTAGAAGGTCTTTGGTGTGGGGATCGTAACACACCAGTCTGTGATCCATTTCCAATATTGCAAGTTATTTATGTGATAAAAAAAAAAATTTAGTAACTCAAATGTGTTGGGGGCACCCTAAGGCTTTAGTGCAACAATTTGATAATACTTTGCACTGATTTTTCTTAAAAATTTAGACCATCCCTCTAGAGAAATGATGGTTAAATGTTTTAGGCTCTCTAGGGGAATCAGTGCCAAAGCCTAGATACAACATCAAATAGGAATCTTTTAGGGTAGCGTGTTTCATGTCTGATTCATCCCTATGCCTAATTAGGGAAAGAGCAGGGAAACTGGTCCAAATTTGTCTATGAAGAAAAGGCAGGATGCCTAATTGGATGTAACAGTTTCTGGGGTTTTTTCCGCCTGTTTCGTAGAGCTGCATTTTTTGGAAACACCAGGATTTTCCTCGTGTGATGAACCATTGCTGCTTCTCAGCATTTTTACCTACCTTTTATAGCATAGTGTGTGACAGCAGTGATGACAGCAGCATCAGCACAGGTGCCTCTCTTGAATGCAAGACTGTACCTGAGCAGCACTTCAGCACCTGCCAATTACTGAAGGAAGACTATTTCTATTTTGGGGTGAACACTGGAAAAGCGACTGTAACACCTTTAAATTCTGCACGTCCATGCCCAGTGAACCATCTTCCCAGCAGTAGTAGCTATAGATAGTAAGTTCCTTTCCCCAGTGAGGTTTAGTAGCTCAAGCATGTGTTGTACTGGCATGGCCATATTCCTTCTGCTTCTCAGGCTAATGCAGCCTTTACTCTTTGGGGGCTCTCTGTGCTGAAGGATATTTTCAACTTCAGTCTCATAAAATTTTCACCTATCACTTGGGCTTAGATGCTGTAAGCAGTGAGAGCCTGGTCCTTTCTACCAGCAGAGGGAATGAGCTATTAGTGCTAGCGTTGCCACAGGAACAAATTGGGGGCACAAGAACAAATAGGTTTCTGTTGGGCATGAATAAATTTAGTCTGGGAAGGAGGAGGATTTGCTTAGTGATTCTAACCATGAGCTTCTGAAACAGCCTTCCAGTGGTAGTAGAAGGACAAACCCCCCAGCTACTCTTGAAGGCATTGTATGGAATGAACTGTGCAGTGGAATAGCTGGGGGCTGGACTCGATAACTCCAGAAATCCCTTGCAGTCCCCTTCTCCCCCGTGCAAGTGTGTCAGGGAATGAGTGATGACATCATCCCTCCCCTTTCCGAAGCTGCACTGGAATAGCTGCAATCTAGCTTTTTTAGAACCTACCACTCGGAAATGTTTGATCAGCTGTGGCAAGCGCTTGGGATGTGAACTCCATGTATTTATTTTGAAGGATATATAAATCAAAGTACATATCTAAGTAAGATTTCCCCTGCCACCCCATCTTCCTTTCTTGGCACTATTTTTACATTTTACCTCACAAGAGTGAAACAAGCTAGCAAGGAGCAGGCTGCTGTGACAGCCAGAGTTAGAAGTGCTTGCTTTTTAGAAGAGCAGCCTTTTTTTTCCCCTGCTGGTGGCATATGTTTTGCTTGCTAAGTATATCTGTATCAGAACAGTTGACAAATGTGTTCTAGGTAGCCTCATTGACCAGCATGTTTCTGCTGCTGCTGCTCTCTCTCTCTCATTAATAATTTGGACAATATGGCGAATAATTGGAGTTTTTAGTATCACAATATTTTCCATTGATGGCATAAACCCTCACTGCAGTGTCTTGTGTACAATTTCTTGCATGCAGTTGCTTAAATGCTGCTGAGGAATTCTACTAAACAGCTGGTAAAATCCTTTGGCTATGAAGGCTTAGTTAATTATACAGGAGGACACAGTGAATTAATTCTGAAATTAGTCTTGCACGTTTACTCTAAATATTTTTTTCTGCATCCAGAATTAAATTATTTATTTTGAGTTTCACCTGGATGCAATTTGAACTGCAATTAATAAACCGTCTGACCCATTTGCTATTAGCAGCACAGCTGTGTTCCCTTTCCTTCCCTGCTGAACACTGGTAAGATATATTCTTTTTATCATTTTACTTTCTTCACTTGACCTTAACATTAACATTTCACAGTGCTAAGGGGATAGGGCTGGCAAGTATATCCTAATTACTGTGTATATTCTACCCTGGAGCGCTGGAATATACAGCACTCGCAAAAGAATTCATTTGTGCAGTACCACTGGTGAGCAGAGTTATTAATGAAGATGTGCATACAGATATCAGTAAATGAGTGATGGTTCTGAGGGAAAAGTGACATTTTTTACTGTATTTTATTCTACAGTATTACTGTGTTTAAAATAGTGTTGTGTCCAATATCGTACATGGTTCCACTATTGTACATAGAGGGGAAAACTGGTTTTAGGGCTCCGTGAACTACGAAGTAACAGGAGAAAGGTCTTCCTCTAAAGTGTATGAGGTTGAAATAAAGATGGAAAAGTGAAGGCTAATGGAAACCCAGCTCTGTTAGATCTACAGTTTGGAAAGTGATGTCTGCTTCCGAAGACTCTAGAGTCAGTGCTGTGTTTCCTGAATCTGTCTTACGTATTTCTCACATTACTGTATCACTTAATGCTTCCCTGCCCCCTCAGTTGCTAAAAAGTACTTAAAGAGGCGAAAATAAACAGAAGACATTAAAAGTACTGATTTTCCTGACTAAATGCTGTGTCGCTGCTGCGTTGTTAGGTGGTGGGATGTGTAGCAAGAGATGGCCATATAATTTGAAAAAATTCTAACAGCAATATTCTCTTTCACTCTACTTACTGTGGAGCTCTTTAAGAATAGCTGAACATGGAGAATTGGTGAGTATTCAAACATGAATGATTAAAACCAGTTACGCTAACGCAATGCATTGTTCATTGCAATTACCAGGTTTCTTCTCAGTATAAATTATCCATACTTACACTGCATATGATACAAAGTAAGGAAATATGGGTGGCATGAAGTTTCAGTACAGCTTTGTCTTCACTGTTAACCCCCTGTTGAGAAATAGAGAATAGCTACCACCCTCTTTTGCATGCAGATTACAGGTTGTGTGCCTTAGTTATGTGCCAGCTAATGAGGTGCTATTGTTGAGAGTCCCCTGCGTAATTACCGATTTTTCGACTTGCAGCATGCTTGGTCCCCCTCCTAGAGCTGCTAGATTTCTTCTGTTATTTACAGCATTGGCTGGGCTATTTGCTGTTGCAAATAAAAAGGAAATTTCTCTTAACAGGGGTCTGTCATTTTGTCCTGTGTGTACAGCACAGAGCACAGCAGGACCCTGGCCTACAGCTGAGCCCACTCGTGTGCTGCGAAAGCTGAGCAAACAGAAGTGCGGGCTGAGCTACCACGGTGGTGGGTCACCTCTCAGGTACAGGGATGTAACCCAACCCCTGTTCCCCTCTCTCCTTACTGGCTGAATTTTATGTAACCACATCCCCTCGGGACCCCCTTTTCTACCTGTCCCAAGAGACCCTCGCTCTCTTGGCATCTGAACCCCACCGAATAAAACACCTCTCGGGATTCCTTGGCTGAGGGCCATCTCTCATCTCTAGCAGAGCTTAAACTCGTCAGCTTTCGTGGGTTTGGCTCCGTGCTCCGCTGCACAGGCGAAAAGTAGTAACCTGGCAAGTGCTGCTTAGCACTGCGAGGGCTCCTCGGAGAGAAGGACCCTTTGAACGAGCCCCTTTCTACCTCGCTTTGCCCACCACGCGCGCCTTACCCTAGCGCCACAGTAATGTGAGTAAATCAGAGTCAGACTCGACTACTGCCCTTCCCTGGGACCAGAGTTCAGCAATGGCTGCTTCTGCCGTGCTGTTTGTGCTGCCTGCTCCCCGTGGCGTTTATACCTTTCATGTCCCAGGGTCAGTCTGGAGCTGCCCAGCTGGAAGCACCTGTTATTACCGAAGTGACAGTCTATGCTACTGCTTTACTCTTCTGTAATGACCATCACTGTTGTAAATTTGATAGCCAGTGTCCTTATGGCGTCCTTGCAAAGACTTTTTGATAAATCAGTCACCCACGTTTGCATCTTTTGAACTTGTCTCCTTCATATTCCATCTGCAACGGATATATTCCTCTTTCTGTTAAAATGAAAACCAGTTTTTCTCTGTGGGGAATATCCAGGAATATCCCATTTGCTTATTTGTTACAGGACTTTTACACGGCTTCTCAAAATAAATGTTAGATAAAAGACTACTGTTGAAATCTAGAAATTATTTTCTAGTAAGACACTGTCTTATTGTGCTCACTCAGAAAGATCAACATTATTTATGCTTTGTAAGGAACAAGTTCTTTAAACCCATATTTTACATGGAGATTTTCCCAGGACAAGTGATATGGTGACTTTTTTTCAGGTGACATCGGAAAAGGCATTTGATTGTGTTGGAAGGTTGTTATCTTTGTGGCTGGGTTAACAGAGTCTGGACTAACATCTCCCAGCTGAGTATCAGTATGAACAACCAAGATTATTATCAGCAGTTTTGCATCTGAAGCCTTTTTTATTTGAATTCTAGCATTACGAAATTTCATCCCATGTGCTCACTGACCCCCACTCTGACAAAAGAGGAAGTAATTGGAAAGCTCTGGGCAATCATCTGAAGTTGTGATGTAAAAGTCTATTTATCATCCCGATGGAAGGATGTGTACACCTTGCATGGTACACATTTGCTCCCCAGCCTGTCTTGAAGCTCCGGCTGTCAGCTGTTTCCTGTGTGCTTCTGACTTAGATGTTTCAATTTCTTTCACTGGATACAGATGCTACAATAATCCACGCTTCTGGTATTTTGTTTTCAGACATCTGCAGTGCAATCTATCTGCGATTAGTTCATTGTGTCTTTCAAAGTTGAAAGCAAGTTTAAAAAAAAAAAGAAAAAGCAGCTGTCATTCGTAGTAGGACACTTCATCTTGAGCTGATTATGCTCTGTGAACTCCATATGACCATCTGAAGGTTTCTAGCAGGTTTATGAGGCACAGCTTGAGCTACATGCCCATCAGGGCTTTGGAGAGTAAGCATGTCTGCATTAGATGGTTCTCCAGGTGATTATTTCTGCTGCAGGCTTGTACGTGAGTTAAAAGAACTTCAGAAAATCTTTGCTCTAGACCACCTTTGTACAAAAAGGCAATCATTATTTTCTCCCCTCAAAATCTGACCAGCAAAATCAGGTCCTAACAGTTTCAGAGAGCAGGTGTTTCCGGCATTCATTGTTGCTAGTCTTGTTTCTTGAGTGTGGTGAAAGTTTCTGGATTTTTTTTTAAATTGCATGATCATTCTACTTCTTTTCTCTTTGCTCTTAAAATATTTTTTATAACTGTATTTATTTTAGATCTGAATGCACTGACATAACCGATACTTCGTTCTGTTTATATTTATGGGAAGAAACATGAGCTGCTGTTGTTTGAAATATTCTAGCGATATCTAATGATGGGGAACATCTGGGCTGGGTGGGCTGCATGGAAAATGTCTGGAAGTGTGAGCCTTAAGGAAGACCATTTTATGTAGAAAACCGGTATTGCTTTCTCATTAGACCTAGACAACAGTGAAATCCTAAGGCACGTTTTACGTTCTTTTTTACCCCTGGCCATACCATGGAGCTGTCTCTTCTATGTGTTTGTCTGCTGTTACACACCTAGATTTTGAGTTTCCACAAGCAGCATCTATTTAACCAGAGTGAGAATTCAGAATTAATTTTTAAAAGAAGTAATAACACTACTGTTATAAAGTAGTCTGCACGGTAATGATCTGTTAAACTGCTTATAATTTCTAAATTAACAGTGATAATGAATTCAGGTGGAATGTAGAGAAAATTCTGTGAAACAGAAAACTACCTATCTTTCTGGAAATCCATGTGGCATGCAGACTCAGAGTAGAAGGTATAAGCTGACAAATGAAAAGCAATGTCCAGGCAAAGAAAAAGGAGAAACATCTTTATTTCCTCAGCAGCAAGACTTGCACCAAAATAAATCATAGCTGTTCTTGGGTATTAGAAGCCTGCTGGGCAAAATGTTTGCTAAGAACTCCGTATCTAAACTTGTCTCTGAACTCAGGTTTTCTGACTCCTGAAGTCACGGAATGAATACAAAGCAGCAGATTCATCCTCTCATATCTCTTTGAAGTTATTTTTATCTTTGCAACTATTCTTCATGTTGGTGGTTCACCCCAGGCATGCTGGACTGGAAGCATGAGAGATACTATTCACTGCACAGAAATGCACCAATCCTTGTGTTTGCAGTCCAGACTGTCTGCTGCTGAACACAGCATAGCAGAGTGGATTTACACCAGGTCGGAATCTGACCATGCACCTCCCTGCAGTCCTCCTCTTGGTTTATTGTACACACATCCACTTGCTTTGTCAATATACGTACCCCTTTTCTTGGTAACATTTGGTTCTCACCTCCACCCCCCCTCCATTGCAGAGGTTAGCTGCAGTAAGGATGAGCGGGTCCCAGGGACCAGAGGCACGCCGGGGGGATGCAAGGAACAAGCTGTTAGCTGGAGGCGTTGGGAGGGAGGAGAGGGGGAGCCTGAAGCTCCGCACAGCACTTGGAGCAGGGGCTGCTCATGCATCCCTCTGCAGTAGCTGGGGACTGCCAGCTCTGAAATGGCTCAACTTGCAGAGCGGCCCGGGGCGCGAAGACCGGCCGGCCCCTGCTCTCAGGAGAACAAGCTGCCCCTGCTGCCGTTCAGTGTCTCCGGAGACTTTTCCGAGCTTAGCTCAGGGCTGACGGATTTCAAAGTAATTTCACTCTGCGTGAAAGTTCTTTAAAATAATTCCTAAACCCAGCTGGTTGCAGCTCTGCCCGCGTCAGGGGAGAGGTCTGTGCGCTACACCGCGGGCAGCCGCGCACCCGCTCCCAGCCGCCGCTTCGACCCGTTCGGCCGCAG
>VZTA01019181.1:2230-13787 GCA_013398855.1 Mohoua ochrocephala | reverse complement strand
TGTGTATGCTAGCAGATTCTCTCTGATCATGCCACCTGTTTGTCTTTCTACTTAAACTGTTTTGCTCTGCTGATTCAGAGCAGCTGTAAACTCAGTTCTGCCAGGCCAGTGTTAGCAAATTGGTGAACTGGTGAGACAACAGTATACATTTCCCAAAAAATAGAACAAAGAGAAAGCTTGATAATGATTCGCTTCTATATTATTTTAGATATCAGCTAGGAATATTATTTTTAAAATTCTTGTTCAGAGCCATTGTGTTTTTTTAATAAATAAAAGCCGGCTTTAGCTAAGATTGTTTTATGGCATTAAAGGTATTTTAAATACTTTGTAAGCACATGACTTTTATTTTTAAAAAAAGAAGCTTGACAACAAAGCTCTGTGACCCTGTTGAAAGGGAAATGATAATTCTGGCAGCAAAGAATGATAATACAGGAAATGTCACAGCTGATTTTAGTCACAATAGCAAATTTTAAAAAAATTATATTGAAGAATTTTCTGAAAGATGAATAACTTTGCTGAGAAAGAAGATGAAAATCGGTGCTGCTTTGTGAAGTGCAAGAATGGAAGAGAAACATAAAGAGCTTATCCTTTGTGGAGAAATTTCCAAAGGAGAACAGAACTGTGAGCTGTAAAAGCTAACCTTTGTACTACTGAAGTTATGCTGTAAACTAGCTAGAATTTGCTATATTTTCTGTGACATACCTGAAGATTAATTGTGGTGTTTAATAAAAAATAGGGGTTTTTTTGTCTTTTGACTAAAGGGCTTAATCATAATATTCCAATTTTGTGTAATTATTAATACTGTATCAAATTAGTGTTTAAGTAAGCATGATTTGATTAGAACATTATCAGGGAAGATACTATGAAATTCAGATCTAATCTCTTCAACCCTGCTGGAACAGCATCTTCGCAAAAAGAAATTCTTGGATCATCTCTTATTTTCTAATTTTTCTGGAAAACAGATAAGCACGTTTTAAATGTCTCTGGCTACAGTTATAACAGTATAGAGAAAAATAGAGAATACGGTTTATCTGACAAGAGCTGAATATCCTGAAAGTTAAACTTAACTCCCTATGCAAGACAAGCTAATGTTATTTTTGTTGTGTGTCGACCAGCACCAGTATTCTTTATACTGGTTTAGCTACAGTGCCAAGTACAAAGCCATTAATTGTGAAGGGATTACTTTGAAGGAGTTTTTCATAATGAATATTAGCCTTGCCATGATTTTCATATTTGAAAGTGTGTATTACTAATGCTTTTATTATTTCAGCCTTTTAAAGGGAATGAATGCAATTACTTAATTAAAAGAACAGTATACTACATTAGTTATGCTTTTGTTACATAGCCATCTGGTTATGGCAAAATACAGACATTTGTGTGAAACTTTTTTCTCTTTTTTTTTTTTCTTTTTGTGAGGAATGAGTGTGTATTTGAAAGCGTGCTTTTCAAGTACCATTTGCTTCCCTCTAAAAAGGAAAATCCTTTTGAATCAGAATTTGGTAAAAGGGCAAAAGTTTTCATATGCCCATGAGATTCATGAAAATAAGCATGTTTTCCATAACTTTGTTTTTCACAGTCACGTTTGTTGTATATAAAACTCAGTGAACATTTTGACAACTGTGTGTTTCTGTTTACAGGCTGTACATCTGGCCCAGGCAAGTTTCCAGATTGAGGCCTTTGGCTCTAAATTCATCCTTGACCTCACATTGAATAAGTAAGTGCATGATTTGAGGTTTCTCTCATTCCTGCTCTTATCAGCTTATGGTATAAGGTCAGGGCATGTCATATTCCAAGATCTGTTGAAAAAAGATGCTGTTATCCAAGTTTATTAATATAAAACAACATTTAACATTTTTATGTGAGGTAATAGTAACCCTTGCTGACAGCCATAAAGTAGATACCCTTAAAATTTTATTGTTCATGGTAAAATAAATTATGATAGATGGAGAAATTCCAGTACTGGTAGTGTTTGCAAAGTATGGATTTTCTCGTGCTTTTTTTTTTACTAATTAATGAATTATCATGAGATGTTTTAGTTGCTCAAGTCAGCGTGTAGGAATACTGTAAATACTTGTATAAATGGCTCATCTTTACTGATCTGGAAAACATGCTATTGTCACTACAGTCATGAAGTTCCAAATGAGATGGGAATCCTATTAGTGTGGCTGCACTGAAAGGTGCAGCTAGAGTCTGTTTGCCTGTAAGACAGACAATTTTACGTAATTGTCAGGTCTAGAAGAACTGACTTGTAATACAGGGCAGTGGTGGTTTAGTTGTTTATGTCCCACATGCTTTTATATCACTGCTGAAGGTATGGAACTATGACTTTCATAAAAATTTTGATGACAGATTTTTGCCACTGAAAGTTTAAGAAAAAGGTAGAAGTATAAAATCCGTACTAAATACTGGACAGGTAAAACTGTCTATAGTAATGCTCCGAAGTGCATTTGCTCCTTCTGTGGCCCTTGAGACCTTCAGCATGCTTAAAAAAGGAGAAACGAATTTACAGAAACAATTGCATACTGATATTAAAAAGCATTCCTCTGGTCTTGAGGTTCATATGAGGTCTTATTTTAGTCTTAACTGTCAGGTAAGGGAAGTTTTGTTAGGAGTAAAAATGCAAATTTATTAAGTCTAAGAGCTTTTCAAAGCAGCAAGTTATGGCTTTATAAAATTTGCAGAACTTATATTTGCATATTTTGCTTCTTGGCTGCTAATTATCAGATATTTTGCTGTAAAGGTGAACTGGAAACATTTTCATTCATCCATGCATAATTTTGAAGTTAGGTTGGTCATGCATTTTCATCTTTCAAAATGTTATGTGAAGTCTTGAGTGTCTGGCAAAAGATGAATTAGTGTGAAGGCTGGGAACGTCACACAGAATTGAAGGACAAAGAAGGCTTGAAGATAACTGGGTGTTCTCTAGGCTCTGGAAGAATTATAGTGTAGTGCAAGACTGTGTTGTTTTATGAGGGTTGGACCCATGCATAGTAATTCCAGTCGATAATCATGACATATTTGTGAAGGGAACCTATATTTAGTGCCCTCTAAGCTACAGGGAATTTCTCCCTTGGTCTGCTTTCCGCTGCTCCTTTTTGCACATCCAGCCAGTAGTGAGAGTGAGCACACATTCCCAAGATGGCACTCTGTGTAGGGTATGGCTGGTCACACAGTCACAAAGGAAAAACATTGCCTTTAGTGGCACCACATAAACATGCTGATAGCACTCGGGTGAAGAGGAAGAAAACAGGCTCATAAAGTTCTTCTGCAGCTGATGAGACCTGAAAGTTTGCTGGCGAAAGGTACACCAGCCCTCTCCTGATTCACGGGCAGGCCAGCATTCACTGATGCAAATGTTAACACAGGCTTTAAGTTCATCCATTGTTGGTGTCTAGGCTTGAGGTCTCTTATTTGGTCACTGTCTTAGGTCTTAGTCTTTCCAGATATAGGTGTCCCTATAGTTGTTGACTGACTCTCAAGTTCTCTTGCAGATCACACCTATGCAGAATAGAGAGCAAAGTCACAAAGGGAATATTACAAGTAGGACTTAACCTAGGACAGGCAGCAGTGACCAGGTGCAGGGCTGTGCCAAACAGGCCGACTGTCTTGCAGCTTACGCTGGCTTACACTAGACTCCTTTTTAGGCTGCTTCCTCTGCATTTTCCGACACTTGTTCTGTCCTTATTCACCTTCTCTACCCTTGGCACGTTCCCTGAATGTTCCATAAAAATGATTGCACATATCCACAAGTCTGGGCAGACATCCTGAGATAAGTTTGTTCCTTCCTGGGAGACAAATGATGATGTTTACCTCTTCTTATCTGTTCTAAAGTTCTGGCTGAACATCTTCAAGACCATGCCCGAGCGGCTTCTTCCATGGCCCATCGGTCAGTGGCCCAACAGAGATAATAATGAAGACCAGAACTCTTATCTCCCGTTCATTAGGATTTGGGTTTTGGTTGCATTTCCTGTCTGAGTCTCATGCTGAATGGCTATTATCCAAGTAACATCACAAACCTATGACGTTCCTCATATCTTTGCAATGTTACCCTTCATCCAGTCCTGCTGTTTGTCCTTGCTTATTTTTAACGACAAATGGTTCATAAAGTAAATGTACGGATTTTTTTAAATCGTGGCTGCTTTCTCAGCAATCAAGAATGCAATACCTATCACTTCAAAAAGAGAGAGGGAGCTTGCTTGCTGTGCACCTTAGATGATGAAGTTCTGCTCTTGTGATATCAGGAATGTTCTCACCGCCTATATATACGGTGCAGGGTGTTCAGATGCCTTACTGATATCCCTGCTGCTTCCCTCTTTACATTAGGTTTTCTCCTAGCTTCCTTAGTGGTTTTTGACTCGTAAACGTTTGACTCTATCTGGTTCTGCTCCAGAAAATGACTTCAAAAATCTGTCCTACTTTTCGACTGGACATAATACTCTAAAACTGTAAGTCATAAAACTTGTAACATAAATTGTAAATACCCATAGACAATGATTTGAAAAAGACCCATTCTTGTGTTTCAGTTATGTTTATGTGTTCAGCAAAAACCAGCATTTTGCTCCTATGATGGGTTACAATGAGTTTTAATTGGCATGCTGGTACTGCTAATGTCTAGTCAGAAGCAAAGGCAGAACAACTGGATCAGACTTGAGCTGCTATGTGCTATTGGCCAAAATAATCTAGTTGTTTGTGGAATATGAATTCAAGATCCAGGAATACCCTTGTAGATGACGAATATATATTTGTATCAGTTGCTCTAAGGTGAGTTAATGCCACCAACACTGTATGTATTCTGTGCATTTTGGTTTTGTTCCTGTGGGTTTTTTGAATGTTCTACTAAGTAATTAAAGCTAAAATCAAGGTTGTTACGTACAAACAGGTTATAGTTTTTAGTTTTCTTTACCTCTGTTGGAAACTGTGTGAGTGCCTATCTTCTGTGTTGCAGATGCTCTTTTTTTTTACAGCAAATATTATAACTTGACAGTGAAGAAAATTGGATATTCAATTTCATTAATAACTGTTGAGATTTTGTAAGAAGAAGAGGTGGCAGTCTGAAAGTTTATGGAGCATGTTACTAGGAAATTTTATTTTGTTTTCCATCTTGCCATGGTGCAATGGCACAAACAGCTTGAAGGGAATACAAGCCACTCAAGCCCTTGAATCCAGTGTGCAGAGACAATTAGCATGTAAGATTTGTATGGAGTTTGAATGGGCAACCAGCTTCACAGTTGCACAAGGTCTAAACTAGATTAAATATCATTTATTATCCTGAAGGTGATTTTTGGTAGCTTTTTCTGACAAGGAGACTCAGGGAAAAAGATCAGTTTTGAACTCCTTAGCAAGGTGGGTTACTCTGAAATTTTAGCCATCTTGCCCCTTGCTACACTCAAATGTTTGACCAGTTTCAGGCTGTCAGTGTGATGCCAGTTATGACAATGCATAATAATTGCCGATGTGTTGATTGTGGAAATAATTTGATGCAAAATTAATAGTTTTTATAATTTGTAATGGATTAAATAATGTTCTTAGTTAATACTCTTAATACGAAGATGGAAGATTGCAGAGCACTGGTGGGGTAACAATCCCGTTTGAAAACTTAGACCTATAATTCAGCTGTGATTGTCTGCCCAAACTCAATAAATTTCCTATGCAATGAGTAACATGTAGCATTATCATAAAACACAATATATATAAAAAACCATTAAAAGTGTTCACTTATTTCAGTAAGTTCACTTTCATCCTCAAACAATAGTGTTGTAGCATTATATTTGGGTAATCAACGATCCTAGTCAATCTGACCAGTTTCTTATTTTATATTGATGCATTTACACAAACATTTGCAAGGTGCTAGCAAATGAGTTTTTAATGATCTAATTTCCAGCAACACGTAAAAGGCTTTTAACTTGCTGTTCTTCTGCTGAAAGAGAAGATTTTTGCAGGTAACTCTTAATGTCCTGTTTAAAGGTAGCAGATTTTACATTCTGGTGTAGTACTGAAGCACATTAAAGAGCAGTACTACCAAAAGCAGTGAATTAAAAATGTCTACTTGCTGCTTTTTTAGTGAGGAGGGAAGTTGCTGTATTTTCTGGCAGATTGCAGCCATGGTCTAGTACCAGCCCCTGAACAGAGTGGTCTCCACCAGCATGAGGGGGCTGAGGCCATACTGGAACTTTCACCCACTGGGACTCTGGTGGCTGAGGCACATCCAAGAATAGGGAATTATTTAACTGAGCTGGACAGAAACAGAAGGTAAAACCCAAAGACAAAAATTACTCTGCCTTCCTACTGATAACTTGCCTCAAAATTTAGTATTCTTGGGGAAGGGGAGAAAAAAAAATCACCAAAATCAGTCTATATTTTTTAGCCTTTCCTTCTTTTCTCTGTAAAAGTCCATCTTTCCAGGAAACTCTGTTTCCAGGGAAATGGATTTCTTTTCAATGAAGATATCGTAGCAAAAATATTTGGCGTCTTTGACGTGAACTGAAAAAACCCAATCCCACTGCATTTGACTGTAACGTGACTTAAAGATTTGAGACATTAAAATATGATGACTATTGTGGAAAGTCAGTTTCTTTTGTGAAGTGCATCCAACATTACAGCAAATTTTATCTAATAGTTTAAACTTTATAATTGGTGTTTATTCTTTGTGATGTATGTTTCTGTAGGACTGAGTTAACCCGAGAATGGTCCCAGAGGAGGTTACAATGTTAGCCTAATTTAAAAAACAATAGGGCAGTAACTGAATTATTTGAGAAACTACTTGATTCTTGGGGTTTTTTCATAATTCTTTTTTAATGAAAGTGGAAAAAGTAGTCACAGTTTCTCGGAAGGAAACTGAGTATTTATGACATTTTCTTAAATAAACACTTAAACATTTAGGGTATTAAATGGATCTTATAACAAGCTAAATTAAACGTGATAATAATACTGTGAAAAGTTAAACTCTAGTCAGCTTTAAAAAAATTGTTACAGATTAAGTGTAAGGAACTCGGTGTTAGGATTTTACAGCAATGTGTGTGCCCTCCTGTAAGTGCAGTCTTGAATTTCTCAGCTGTAGATAACAGGGCTTTAGTCCCAGAGCTGGAGGCAACCTATTAAAAGTTATCATTTGTCTCAGTGGGCATTCCATGTGCAAAGTCTTAGAGGCAGATGTGAAAACCTCTCACCACGCTCACAGTAAAGAGTTCATTCCTTATATCTGAATCTATCATCTCTCAGTTTAAAACCATTCCCCCTTGTCCTATCTCCACATGTCCTTGTAAAAAGTACCATTTGTCAAACCACTTGTTTGTGGGGTGAAAACTTTGTTCTGAGCACTCCTGATCCTGGATTTAATTAAGCGTGGATCTCTCATCCATCTGAAGAGGATTTTGAATGTCTGTCAGCTGAGATGCAACCACAGCCATTAGTTTGGTGGATTGCTAGGGTCAACAAGCCTTGGGAAGACAAATACACATCTGTGCTGATATGACAGTGCTGTAAAATGCCATGTGGCAGGATGAGGATGTCGGTTGCCTCCTCCCTCCCATGTAACAGTTCCTGGTATCAAATGCAGGAGGAGGTTTGAAAGAAGGTGCTTCTCGCAAAAATAATTAAAAGGTAAATTTTGTTACAGGACGCTGTACATTTTAAACTATATACAGGAATTAAAGAATTGGAAGAAAAGAAATCTGCTGAGAGCCATTGTAAAAATTTATACTAACTCTGGCTTATGAAATCCTGGTGTTGCTGATCACTGGGTGCTGAGAAACTCCTTGAAAGACTGCTACACGTGTAGCAATGTTTGCTGTCAGACAACATACTAAGCAGCTGTCTGACTTGATGTATCGTTTCTTAGGTTATGTTCTTACTCCCACATGTAACCACTGTACCCTGGCGATGGTGAAGAACTGTTGTCTTTCCACTTTAGTAGGTGTTTCAGCTGATTTCTGATACGGTCCAGGTTTGTCAATAGTCAATAGTGAGATCTTTATGTTGAAGTGAGCTCCTGGCATCTCAGATTGTTTTGTGGGCAGGCTGAAATCTTTGCATTTGGAGCTAGTATAAAGCCTGTGTACGCCTGGCATATGATTAAATTCATCAAACGAAGCCTTAGGAGCCTCTATATCTGAATTTAACTTGATTCAATGACAGAGCTAAAGTTGCACAGTATAGTTCAACATGGAAGCATGGATTAAGGGAACCAAAATAAACTTTGAGTTTGGTGGAATGTACCTCTGATTCCACTATAGTCGTTAATCTAATCTGAAGGTGCTCAAGTCAGTTCTCTATAAGTATAAATAATCTTATTCCACTCTTTTTTGGTATTGGAAATAAAATAATAATGGAAAAAAACTCCACACCCACGTCTGGTTGGATTTTTCCTCCAGGAAAGAGTTGTTTTAAATAGGAGTGTTACCATTAGACACAAAGTATCAGAACATCCGGCACATTCAGTGAAGTGTTTAAGAGGAGAAGAAACAAGTTTCTCTTGTATCTGAAAAACCTTTCTTTAAATGAGAGAAGCTTTAGCAAATACGGTTACCATTGGATGAGACTGTTCTGGCAAAGACAGGTGGCAGCCTTTAGTCTTACGCTACAGGTTAATAAAATTCTTACTGATAAGTTTTCCAAGCTGGTAAGGAAAGAAAAGGGATGAATTGAAAGGCAGTATTGAGTAAATTTGGACAGTGGTTTAAATGAAATTTTTATTTTGATTGTTCTTCTAGGAAACTGCTGTCATAACAAATTGCACTGAAGTGTTTTCCATAGAACTTGCATAGAACTCATCTTCTGTAATATTGTCTGGCTGTTTATGTTTTCAAATCCTTGTGCATAGCACTTTTTAAAGTGATATTATCTTCAGCATGGCTGTAAACGAAAATATGGTGGAAACTGACCAACATACTGTTAATTTTCTGAAGAACTCTTCAAACTGCTGCCTTCAAAATTCTTGCTGAAGCAGCCAATAAAATACAGCATATTCCACTCTCAGAGGGAGAGCTTGAGGACGTAGCTAGAGAAAGGATCATGAATTTGTTTCCTGAACTCCCTTGAACTGACTCGGGGTTTCTTGCACTGAGAGAGGCAGACTGATCCAGAAAAAAAATATGCAGAGTTTTCTGCAGCATTCTATTATGAGTATTTTAAACCATTCTATTACATGCTTTTGTGTCAGTCTTTTTTGGAGACCTATTCCCCATTTGAGGATCACGTAGGTAATTTCAGTTTGTAAATTTGTGGTTAGGTCATCCTTTTCTCTGCCTCAAAGAGGCAAATGAAGCAAAACCAAGCAACAATAGCAAGACCATGCAAGGAGTGGTTTTTAAGTAAGTGTACTGTTTACTGTTACAGAATCATTATGGTATTAGTAGCAGAAATTAATGAGGACTTCCTTTGATTCCATAGTTATGAATAAGTTAACCTATAAATTTGCATGATCAGTTGTTTCTGCTAATTACTTGTAAACACAATTGCTAGATTCACAGTATCATGTTCTGATTTTTTAAGCTCCTTCAAGGTAATATAAGAAAAAGTAGTAAAACCTTGCTCTGTTTTAAAAAATAATGAATATTAGCAGTATATTTATTCCTTGGAGACACTCTTGTCAGAGCAGCTTCAAAGAAAACAGCCAAGTAAAGACTAATGTAAATGCATATTAGATATTTAATAAGTTCCCATAAGAACAGTGAGTTCAACAAAGCCTCTGAATATAATTGAGATTGTTAATATAAACAAGGCTGTAGATGGGCGTTGCATTAGATGACAGTGCCTTGATCATCTAACAAAATGCTGCAGCAAGGTCTCTTTGTTTTTCCCATCTTTATGTGCTACTGAACTATATCTGTCAAATGGACAGAAACATCTGATGGGTGTTCTGTTAAATAATTCAACTAAACTAGGTACTGAGCTTGAAACATTTCAGAATGGTTAATGAATTATTGCCTGGTAATAGGTTAGTATAAAGATAATTTTAAAAGTATGCAAGAAAGGTAATTCTTGCTGTACTCTTATTTTCTGCAGGCTGTCTACTAGGTTCCTGGAGACTAATTTGCTTACTTGTACATGAGATCTCTTTTAGTCATTTCATAGCCTTTTCCTACCCAAATCAATTCTCTTCATCAGGATAGCTGGGTGCCGGCTGAGGTGAGCCACTTTTTACTCTGCAGCTCTCCTGCTAATGAAAACATCAGCAGTGAAGTATGTGCCAGGGAGGTGGATGTGAGTTCTTCAGAAAGCATCTGCTGCTTGCTTTAACAGCTGGCCTATGCCTTCAAAGGCAGCAGCTACAGGGAATGGCATATCCCTTTGCTGCTTATTTTGCATTTCTCAGTGTAACTCAGACAGAAGAGCCAGGGAGCAGGACAGCTTAATAACAACAATTATCTAACACCAACAAGGCAGGGTGGAAGGAACTGTAGAAAAGGACACAGCAGACAAATTATTTTGTCCTGCGTTCATTCAACATGTTGCAATTTGATGTGTTCATTGTAAAGGATCGTATTAATGTCACTACCTAAACAGACTTTTGTCTGATGTGATCATGACTGACACCCCTTTCAGTTAAAGCTTGCACTGTTTCTGGTGCTCATCATATTGAAAAACAAATTTGCTGTGCTGGGTGCAAAACACAGTCCAGTGTAGACGAGATGCAAATGTACTTTCTAAAACTCAGGTCTGCCTTTCAGAGGCAAATTTAGGCATTCTGTAAATGATAACGAAGGAAGAAGAGTTATTTTGTGCTGTGGAGACCCCTACTTTATGCATGAGTTCTGTGCCTCACTCCTCAGGCAATTGTACTTCTACGTGAGCTCTTAATCAGTGATTCTAGGCCTTTCTTTTGGATGCCATTTGCATAAAGAACCCCATCACACCTCCTGGTGAAATTACAATGCTCTTCTGTGTATGTCTTTTGTGTAAGAAAAAATGTTTGAAAGTTATTTTGGCTAAGCATTCTTTTTTTTTTTTTTTTCTCCTTTTCCTTTAATAATTTCTTGCGTCTTTTGTCAGATTTGTCAGCATTAATAACAGGTAAAAGTTTTGGTAGGGGAAGTTTGCAGGAGCAGTTTTATGTGTATTTTTACAGCTGTTGTTATTCCCAGTTTTAGCAAAAAATAGAACAAACTTCCTTTTTTTTGTGGCAGTAGTGGAACGTTTTTGCTGAATTTTTCAGTCCTCGACTACTCTCTGCAATATCACATTTCTATACTAACTATTTATCAGCACAGTTACAGATGTGTTTGTACTGATTTTGATATGGATATAGAGAACAGGACGCAGATTAGAGTTATTATAAAAGCAACTGGTTGTGTGTACTAGCAGAGCTGTGTTGGAAAAAACCCGCAAACATACTGCTCTTCTTCCATTTCCCCCTCTTTCCCTGAATAAGATCAATGTTCTCTCAGATCAGCAGTATACATTGAGGGGTTTCTGAGTGTGATTGCAAGCAAGGTGCTCTTTTGGATGTTTGTAGGTTAGGCAGATACTTCAAATAAGAAAAAATGATGCAAGGTAGCTGACGAAAATCAAGTACTTGCCAAGGTAGAGGCATACAGTTTGAGTAGCTGACTGTTTTTTT
>VZTA01019161.1:0-19847 GCA_013398855.1 Mohoua ochrocephala | reverse complement strand
ACACTGCAACCCAGGACATCTAGGCAGAAGAGGCAGGAGGGATTTGTGTATAGGTGTAAGAGTTAGGAAGGAGCAATAAAGAGGGAGAATGAGGGGAGAGCTAAGACATGGCAATAGCAGCCAGGGGCACATGATACAAAAAACTGCTCCCAAGACCTCAGAAACTGAGTACCTTCCTATTATAAGGTCTTGGTTTCTTCTCTGCTTGAGGAGATCGTAATCAGTTACCTGACTAGGTAGTTGGGTGGCAAAAGGACACATAGTTTGAACTACTTCATAACCCAGATATTTTAGGTGGTCTGGGATATCTTGATTCTTGAGCAATTAGGACTCATATTGATAATGGCTCATTGATAAGAACAGCAATAAAACAGAAGGCTGGGATGACTGTAATGAATGTACATAGTTAACTAGAATAAAGCATTTCAATGGCTGGTATTTTTAAATTGGCTCATTAACCTTGACTATATCAATCTTTTCTCTTTACCAAGGTTAAGTAATTGAATGGAAAGACTTCTGGGGAAGTTGCAGTCTTACACAGAGGACAGCCACTTATTCAAGTGGTAGAAACCTGCTTAAAGAACCTGTCTAAAGAAGGTGTTTGTCAGAGAGAAATATTCACACACATACACACAAATCAATACATGCTTGCATTTTAACTGTGAGAAAACACAACAGAAAAAAAATCATCCAGTCCTGAACATTTTTCAAGCAGTTGTCATGTATTTTAGGATGTATTTATTTTTTCAGTAATAGAATGTATCAATTTCTGCTTTGTTGGAGCAAAGCTTCTTCTGTGTCTAAGCCTCTTCATTCCTTAGCTATGGTTCTCAAAATTGTTTCAATGACAGAAGAACTTGAAACCCCTGGTCAACAAACAGGTCCCTGTGAAACATACCACCGCTGAAATTTTTATGGAAAACAAAAAAGTCTTATTCTAAATGAAAGAAAACCAAAACAATGCGGTCCAGTGGTCATAATACATGAGGGTTACAGAAGCACCAGTTTTGTATTCTATGTATCATCTGCACATCACCAAAAAAAAGGATTAAAATGGACTGGTAAGACCAGTATGCACCAACACGGTGACATTGCAGGGACAATGCCTGATGGTAACCACTGCACACTGCTCTTCTCAGGGCAAAGAGCTAAGAGCTGCCATCACTGCTACCTCATTCACCTCATTGATGGGCTGAAACCAGTTCCTTCCCGCTTTTGATGACATCCTCAGCTGCTGAGGGACTCTGCAGACCACAACTGAGAGAGCAGTTTACAAACATCCTTGGGTTGTCAGCAGAAAATTGTGGTGTGAGCGGATAGAAGAGGCTTGAAACCTGAGAAGTGGCAGTGGTAGGAGGAGCAAAACTTTCAGAAATATTATGAATTTCTCTCTCCCTTAGGACGAAGGTGTGGAAGGTTGAGTTATTCATGGCACACTAGGCTCAGCAGCAGTACAAGGAGAGATGATGCAGATGGGGCATATTAGAGAAGTCCCCTTGGAGTGGAGGGAATCTCCTAGGTCAGACAGTGTATTCAGATACAAACAAAGATCTGAGATATTTCTGGGAGATCAGTCCAAACAGACACCTATAAAGTAGTTACATGGGATAAATGTGGAAATTTAACTAAGAAGTGATACATCCATCATCCGGTGACCTTACTTGATACTCCAAATAAAGCTATCAAATCGGAGAAGCGTCAATAAAATAAAATCCAATCCTCAGCTCATCTGTCTCTTTCCCAGGATGCTTCAAAGCTGTTCTTCCTATCTTTTTTTAAGTTGTTTTTGGCTCTCAGTATATCTAAACAGTAAAAAATAAAAAACCAACACCACCACTACGGTGGTTTTGTAAATCTGTGCTGTATAAATGATCAAATTAAAAGGTAAAGGTCAGAATAGTGTTTTGCTAAAATCTGGCATCTAATTGGAAAAATGTTAACTCTGAGCTCAACTAAACTCCCTGTTGTATTTCTTCAGATTGTGTCTGGTGTTTTATTTATGTGTAGAGTGTGCTGTGATTTTGTCTACTATGATTTATGCTTGTTTTTCAGCCTGTTCTTGCATATTTGACATGGATCTAATCCTTTCTGCAGCTCATCCTCCCCCATTTCTAACCTAGCTTGAGTTATAGCTTGATATTTGAAATATTTCCTGCAAATAATTTTATCTCGAGTGGGAGGATTATAATAATGTTCAGAACATTGATCTCAGTTAAAATTTTAGGGCAAAAAGTTGCACAGAGAGTTGGGAGTTTACCCCAAGGCACAAAACATTAAATCACTCAGAAAGTTGATAAATATGGAGTGAGGGATGTATGTATAGCATTGAACTGGGTGATGCAGTTCAGTGGTTAACAGACAAGGTCCAAAGAATGGCTACACAGTGAAGTGCATTTCTAAGTTATTATTATAAATATCATACTTTCAAAATGGCCTGCAAATAGAAGTACTCTTCCTTTATGGATGAATAATAACTGATCTGAGTGTTCTCTAACCACCCGTCTTTAGACAGAGCTCTGAATATCTCAGTATTGAAGTCCTCTAAATTTTCTTCAGATAAGCAGTTAAATATACCAAAGTGTCCAAAATATTTTGTCACTTCATTTATTTAGTCATGACTTGAAAATACTCTAAAGAATGGATTTCTTGTGGTAGAAAGTGGTGAAGAATCAGATACTGTCTGCAACACGTAGTTAATACCACACACAAGCACTACAACCATGAAGGAAACCTTGTATGATTCCCTTCTAAAAATGCACTGAAACTGGAATGATGAAGAAAGTGCCTTCATATTCTAGGCAATCAATATCAGTTTCTGTAAAATCAGGGGAAATCTTTAATCACTTTATTTAATCACTTTTCTGAGAGGAGACAAAATACAACCTTATAATTTGTTTACAATTATAATTTTCTACATAAAACTTATTTTATCATAGTATGTACCAACAAAGGTCATGTAAAAGCACAGATTTCAGCAGCAAGGATGATTATGAAACGATCAGACATCCAGACCTACAACAATTTTACTCTTCAAGGACACAGTTGGAAATGCACAATAGTCACTCTGAGCTGCCACTATGGAAATTGTGCACTATAAAAGAAATGGTGACTTTCAAGTGTCTATTGTAAGTACCTCTGCTTTTATATAATATAAAATGTATACACACATTTTTCATATGAACACACACAAAAATTCTTTTAAAGGAGATTTTCAGAAGGTGGAAGGTGAGAGGAGGCAATCCATTATTTAGGTGTTTTTTAAAACAGTAGAAATTTTCTAAGATGCAGACTGTCAGTTGCAGAGGTCAGACTGGTTGTATGCCTTTTGGTGTACTTACTCTGTTCGTCTTAAGGTTTCTGTTCCAGGAACCACCACCGACACTGGGACTTTCACTTGACACCTGCAAGTGAGCACTCCATATCCAGTATGAAATAAAGTCTGCTGAATCTGGTAGCCAAAGAGGCACAGAAAATATTTTTGGTGATATGAAGACATAGAATGATGTTGCAGGACTTCAGAAATCTCCCATCTATGTCTATTTTGTCTTAGGCAAAAGCGCTGTTGTACAAAAGCTCATGCTCCAGGAAAGGACTGCTATAGCAGATATAAGGAAACACCCACCACCACCACAGATCCCCACAGTGCTGTTAACACAGAAAGGGTAACTTTGGAAAACACCTGCAAAAATACATATTTTCAACAACAATGTTTCTCCCAATATAAATATTAAGATAAGTAGGCAAACAGGCAGTCACACAGATGAGCAGACCTATACTATAAGGTAGGGACTGTGAAAGAGAATTCAGAATTCATGCTTATAAGGAGATTGCTGTAGAGAGAAAAGTATAAATTCATACATTTTATCCAAATCACTTACAGTAGATACCTCCTACAAAGATTGTTGTTTCACAAAACAATGGTAACAGTATACTTCTGTGAGATTTTGATGAATGGTAGGTATATCAATGCACAAATATTCTGCCTACTGTGCACCTACCTGTAAACTAAAGCGTGAATACACTGATTTCAAACCTGTTTCCTGCTGTCAGGTTAAAAAAGCAATTGTCTAATACAAATGTAAAATGAAAATTTCACCTAGAAAATGTTCAAGATTTGTTAATCAATTTTTCCTTTGTGAAAAGGATTCAACAGTTATGGGAAATAATTTAAAAATCTTTTCTTTGAAAGGACTTGAGCAGTTAAAAGTGTGTTCATCATAGTTTATTCATAATTTCTAAACATCATAAACACTTCATAAAACCATAGTCGAACATTTAGATACAACTTTAACAGGTCATGTTTAGCAATTACTGCACAAAAGAAAAAAAGCCCTGAAGATCATTGTTCCCTCAGACTTTGAGGCCATGGATTCTCTGCAGATCACAGCAGGGAATTGACCAATCCATTCTGGAGATGAATTTTGGGAGGGCGTTTGAAGAACAAACACTCCTACTATAATTGAGTTACTTGGTTTCCAAAGTGAGTAACGCGTGCTCAGATGCACAATCAGACATTCCTCTTAGCTCCAGGAGCTACAGATATGAACTCAAGTCCATAATGTGAATATTCTTCTCTGTTCTAGAAAAGACGCAGTGTACAAAGACCATTGAAAGCAAACAATTCAATAGACAAGAAATAAAATGTGTTCAACAGGTGGCAATAAAAAGTGTGCAAGAGAACGTAGGCAGTAACCTGGACTTGGTTGCTCAAGGGCTTGTGAACTCGGTCTTCCTCCAGATAACATCACCACGTATGTAGTCTTTGGTATTCATACACTATTTACTTCTAAAACAACCATACCAGGCACAAGGAGTAGTGTAAGTAAGTGGCCTTTGCACATATAAAATGAGAGCGAGAGAGGAGAAGTTCTGGCTTTAGGTGATCTTTCTGAGGACCAGTAGCATTTCTGAAGGGGTGTCAGGAGGTTTATATTCCGTTATAAGGCTCCATGTTCTAAGGACAGCTTTGCTGAGTAGTTTTACAAAATTCTTGTTGTTCATTTGTTTTGTTTCACAACTGATTTGGACCATGCTATCAAGCTTCTACACAGACACAGCAGATCTGTGTGAATTTCCTGCACAGCTTACTGTGCAAGGAATCGCCTGTTGAGCAGTCAGTGCTATCTGCTCCCATACACATGCCAAATGTCAAAAAACTAAAGCAAGCTACCATGGCTTGGGTTGCCTCCCAGTAACTGAGGGCTGAGCATGTGCCCATGAAGCGTTTCCACACAGCAACTGGCACTTAGCAATGTGCTCATATTCTAAACCTTTAAAACATTTCTGTTCTTTAAAAGCCCCGATCATGTACTGCTCTCAAAGTGCTTATAATATCTGTCTCTTTTACCCTCTCTTTTTGCTTTAATAGCTTAATATAGACTTACCTAGCATGTGCATGAAAAGGCAGAACGCATAATAAAAGCAGAAGTATAAACTCATCGTCTACTTTAGGAAATTATACCAGTTTAATTTTGCCTCACTCATTCAAGTAGCATGAGATCCTAGTGTAAACAAGGACAACAACATCAAAATGTGTTCAGTAGCATTGGTCAAACCTTCTAAACTCAGAGTTTGACTTTTTTAATCCGAACTGTACACTAAATGCTGTCATTAAGTTAACCACCTTGCATAGGAAGCTTCATTTTTCAAATGTTGTCAAGACCATACAATATAGTCAGGGAAGTTAGGATGGCTACACCAGCAAGCCACAGATCACCAAAAGGCTTTCTAGTGATTTTTTTAACGGGGGAATGAGAGAAAATACATCAGAAAGCTAGTAGCTTTCATATTTGTTAAATGCATCTGTTGACACCAACAAGGAGCAAATGAGAGACAGTCTCAGAGATCTCATACAAAGCTGACACAGAAATCGCAGGCTGTGGTTACAGATACCAAGTGAATAATCCCATCAGATCAATATGCACAGCCCTGAACGTTATCTGAGCAGAGTCCACTTTGCAGTCTAAGAGTTTTGGTAACGTGGCACCATGCCTGTGAGCCCAAAAAGAGAATCGCAGCTGCACACAAACATGCTCTGCTTTCAGACAGAGGGCTGCAGCTTCCTAAACTCTTTCAGCCAGAAACACTCAGAAACGGAGCTCTGGGAGAGACCACTG
Source organism: Mohoua ochrocephala (assembly GCA_013398855.1). Taxonomy (NCBI): domain Eukaryota; kingdom Metazoa; phylum Chordata; class Aves; order Passeriformes; family Acanthizidae; genus Mohoua; species Mohoua ochrocephala. Next base: position 13,731 of record VZTA01019161.1, on the reverse strand, counting down.
AATTCGCCCCCTCATTTCTGGCAGAATCAACTGTATCTAAAGCCTTCCTACAGCTACTTATCTATTCAGTTGTTATCATTTCAAAGCAATTTAATTCTTCAGAGTTCACTGTGTGTTATATTATATTAAAATAGGTCAGCTGAGAGTGTCTGGACGGGAAGTTCTTTCCCTGGAAAAATTGGGTATGATCAGAGAGGAGAACTGTCTGAGTGTAGCATGGAGCACATGGGGATTGAAAGGCAGAGCCATTAGAGAGGCTGCAGCACGAGCTCAGCACGGGGGATTCTAGACAATATCTGGTTAAAAAGACTGCAGCTGGGCCTTAGAAAGAGAAGCAACTAGGACACTTTCCAGGGGAGCCAGAAGGGACTACAGAAAACATGTTGCTAAGCAGGCATCTACTGGAAGTTTCTAGCCTGGAACTAGACCAGAGGAAAGCTCCCCCCCTGGTGTGGGCAGAGGGAAATGGAGAGAAAATTGAAAATTCTTTCATTTCATCTGGCAGATCTAAGCATTCCTCACTTAGAGTTCCTAGTTCTAGTTCATGTTTAGTAAAGACTACCTTGGCAAGTTGTAACCCAAACAGTAATTTTTATTTACTCACCGAAGTCGAGAGGCCATCCTGATCACTGTGGCTGGTGCAGGTTCCCACCGTGCATACTTGAAGATATACAGCTCTGTGGATTTCCCAAATTTCCTATGCATGTTTTTCAAAAGAGTAATGGTTTTTATTCAAGAAAAGATTCTGATGTAAATTTTCATTACTGTCAATTAAATCAAATTACTTCTTCTTCCTGATCTCAAAATATGTGGAGACCAATAGATACTGTCTTTTCGTAAGAAATGTTTAACACACGATCCCATCTATCGTCTCTGTAAAGTCTTCTTTTGTACAGACTCATCAAACTGAAGGTTTTCCATCTTTCCTTGGCAGTCATATTTTTTAAATTTAGCTGTTCTCCCAACTTTTTCCAGCCTGCATACATCCATCTCAAAATAGGGTGCATAAAATTGGCACAGAACTTTATCTGAGACTACAATGTGACTGGCTGTCAATGTACATGAAACAATAGCAGTGATAGGTTTATTTCTGACATGATATATAAAATAGAAAGCTATTTCACAGTTATCAGAAATTATTTATCTAGCATATAAGGGGTGTTTCACTGCTACTGCAAAATAATTATCTCCTTGCATGTGATACTGTTATTAATACTTTAGAATATGATCTTCCTGCTATTTGGAAAACTACCTGCCATTTTTGTTGACTGCTTTGCATCATAACATACAGGACTGGAGCTCCTGCATAGAAGGACCTTCTCCATTCATTCAACTTCCACCTTAATTTTTTTTTATTTTGCAGTTAGATTTCATCTTGCTGATGTCAATTCATGTCTCAAATCCAAAGGTAAAGAAAAGCATTGGAAAAGAAGAAAAACAGTTTGCTCCAGGTTTCCTTTTAAATAGAGGTGTGAATGGACTTAAATGTACAGAACTAGTGAAGACTATTGGGAGCGTGGAAGATGCAAAATATTACTAAATGAAGAACTTCATTTTCAATATACATTGCCATCACAGGCACTGAATAGGAGAGGATGTGGAGGAGAGTTGGAGGAGGAGGTGGCATCATTCATACTGCTCAGTTCAGCTCACTTCTACTCATGCCTCTGAAGACATTTGTAAGGCCCTCCAGGATGCTGAAAATAAATGGTTTCTCTTTATTCCGGCACTTTAAAATATTGGTGAAAATATTGACTCTCACTGTAGTTCAGATTAGGATTTTGTCATACTGCATGTGATAAACTTTTCCAGTTTGACAGGCAGCAATTGATAGCTACCATCCCACTACAGTTTTTCAACCACTTGCATGGCAACTTTGGTGTAATTTCATCATGCGCAATTTCATCATATTTCCCTGAAAGTGTCATAGGGGATATCATCAAAAGCCTTACTCAAGACAAGAATTATCACATCTTCTGCTTCTCCTTTTGTCCTCTGAACCAGTTATCCTGTCAAAGAAGGAAGTTAGCCTGGTTTGTTGTTATTTGCTCTTAGCAAATCCATATTGGCTGTCTCTTACCACCTTATTGTTCTCCGGGTACCTTCAAATTGATTGCTTAATAAATTGTTCCAATAACTTTCTAGCATTGAATTTAGGGTCCCTGCTGTATAATTCTCTGGAATCTACTTCTCTACAGATAGGTACTGCGATATCTGCCCTTTCCCAATCCACTGGAGTACTTCTCTAACTGGGAGATAAATGCTGATGGTGTATTCAGCTCTGATGATTTACTACGACTACTAGAAGAATCTACACTAAAATTAGTATTTCAAAGCAGAATATTTACAATGTTATGTAATTTTAGCTGCAAATTAAGACTTTGCATAAACCCATTCTATGGAAATATCATTGCCCTTAGAAGAAGTTTCTATCTATTCCCTACAATAGTATTACTTCACTCAAAAATAATGATCTAAATGATTGTAAGTGGATTTATAGGAAAACATGAAAATCAGGAAAGAGGAAAGACAGGAAGAATGAAATTGAGGGAGACAGGGAAGAAAATATATTTCCCAAAAGGTTAATACATGCATATAAGAAGCAGCATCACAGGATGACTCTGAGAATGGTTTCTACATAAATCTCCATCAACACAGTACCCTAAAAAACCAATACATTGAAAAAATGGACAAACTGTTTTGAACTAGAGCACACAGAAATAGTGAAACTAGTCTGTCTGTCCTTGCTTCTACTTACATATGTGCACGACTCTTTGGACCGCTTCAAGGAGGCTGATCCAGATAAGCCAAACAATAACTTCCTCCAAAATATAGCTCTCTCTGCAGAGGTGTTTCTTGTCAGCTAAACATGAAGTATTCGAAGCTTTGTGTATGTTCCTAGAAACACCTGTGAAGTAAATACTTGCCCAGATTAAAAGAAAAAAAGCCAGCAGCTTGAAGCTAAAATACTGCAGGCTGATTTTCCAGACATCTTCTTTGTTTTTTAAAGCTGTCATTCTGTTTTTAGGTGAGAATGAAGTACTCTGCATGGAAATGTTTCCTAATTTAAAGAACCTTGTGTACATTTTTATTTTTGAACATAATCACTGGTGAATTTTATATACTTTGTGCATATTCCTAACTGGTTTTATACATAGTTTTATCCACAAAAATAATAACTGTAGTTTGCTCCTATTGATGATGAGCATTCATGACTGCAAGACCATCGTATGTTATTATCTTCCTTGTTGTATGAGAATAGGATTCTTCCCGAGAAATCCTTTCACTGCTGTAACAGCCAGCCACAGAACTATCTCAAGTACAACAGTGGTAATATTTCAGCAACATAGAAGAGTCAACGCTGAAATTCTCTCTTGGTATTTAATCGAATATACTCAATAACACTGGCAAGTAAGTGCTGGCTGTACTTCAAAATGGTTTTAGGTAGGTGGAAGCAGTAGCACATAGGGAAGTGCAGCTCTGTAAACAGAAGGTAAACATTAAGGTCATTTATTGAATTAAGGGGGGAAAAAAAAGAAACATTGCAAACACAGCTGGCTTTCAACATTTCCTTCTCCTTAGAAAAAAATTGTCCTTTATAGATTACAGCAAGCTGTAAGGAGAGTAAGATGTCAGGGAACTGCAAGAAATCCTTTATGAAACAGGACAGGGAGCCAGTGACGACTAGCAAGAAGTAAAGACAACTAAAGTGAGAGGGATATTTCTAAGAGGCATCTCTGTTCACAGCATGTCTCTTGTGGATATAAAGAATGGCTTGATAATGAGCAAGGCTCTGTTTCCAAGCCTGATGAAAGGAGGCAAACTCAGTTTTGGTCCCCTGTTGTTCTATTTTCTGGAATATGCTCCCATGTCTCGTTGCATGCAGCCTGCACATATACAAATGCCCACAAGACCTTGTCTCTGTCAACTACAGCATTCTTCTCTTGCTTTGAAATATTTGACATGAAGCATGTTAAACCTGTCCCTCTCAGTTTTCTCTGGTGAGAAGAAACAGAACACTATGTTTAAGGGGTAATTTTTTGTTCCATTTACTGCTAATTATGAATATAGCCTGCGCAGCATTTCTTCACAAAAACAACTTTGCATTCTGTCTCATAGCACATCACTTCCTGTTTTCTAAAAGACTGCTACAGTCAGAAATATTCTCTCTTTTCAAACTGCATCCTTTTTAGCTCTCTCGAATGTCTTCCTCTCCCCCACAAAATGTTACTTTTCAGAATTTCAATCAGATCACTCTCTTACCTATTTAGATGTTCAAACCATCATCAAGGTGCCTTGAGATCCAGGATTGCCTCGAAAACCTGGAAGGTGCCTGTCTAAGTGTGAAAATGAGTGAAATTACGAACCTTACATGTGACATTACAGCCAGTCATGGAAATAGGAAGTAGGAAAGTCAAGAAACCATGGTGAGATTACTGGTCATTATGAAAAGCTCATCAGGCAACCTAGCCAAACCCAGGCAAGGCAGAGTCATGGATGTGACAGATTTGACACAGGTGTTAGATGGCATTGTCTATAGAATTGCTTAATGTAGCTAAGACTGTGTGCTACCTATGGAAAAAATATGAATTTCATACTTAACTACAAGAAAAATGGATGTAACAAGATGTTCATTTCATTCTGACAAGCAGTATGAGGACTGTTCCAACAGTTCCACCAGTGCCTTGCAGGACCAATCTCTTTACAGGAACCTCTCGAGAGATAAGTAGCAATATTTGAGGAAGAAACACAGTCAAGTTGCAAACAGTTCTTAGAAGACACAAACAGGGCATGTAATGAAAGAAGCATTTCACTGGGGAAAAATGGGACAGCACAAAGCATGAAAGAAATAATTTTAAAAAAAAGGCAGAATGTTTTTGGAAAATAAAAGGCTCAATTAAAAATAAAGGAAAAAAACCCCATATAAATAACATGCATAAGATTAAGCTATTTGGAAGCATAGACAAACCAAGGGTACAATCAGTAAAAAAAGGCTAACTGACAGCTAGTGCCAAGGAAAAGCCAGCAGGACAGAAGGAACATTTTGACATAGTGCTAATCCCTGCTGACCATACAGATCCAAGCAGTCCAGGCATGCTGGAAGGACAGGACAGCTTTCAAGGCAGAAGGGAGGAGAGCGCTACAGGGCCAGCAGAAAAAGGAGGCAGAAGGAGTGTTGATGGAGATCAGAAGAGGAGAGTTGATGGTGCAGACAGCGTAACTGCTGAGCTGTAAATAGCTAGAAGGACAAGTGTGAACAAAGCATCAGAAGTACAATCCTTTGAGCTTTTGAGCAGAGGTGATATTCAGTGACTGGCAAAGCACAGCAGCTGTGTCACTCTACAAGGCTACCCAACTAATTCAGGCAATAACAGGTATGAAACTCACTGTCAGTTTCTAGGGGGGAAAGAAAAAAACAAACCATGAGGAATAAGACTTTTAACAGATTCAGACAAGTTATAAAGAGAGTTTTAGAGGAAAGGTGTAGTTTCAGATCAGGTACTGCTTAGATGTACTCATCCTGGAATAGGTACACTTCAGCAGTGTGAGAAAGAAAATAAGCATAATTTTCCCGATATTTTTTAAAATTTATTCGGAATACATTATTGAGAACCTAACAAAACTTATTAGATCTGTATTTGCTGGGGGTAAAGCTTCATTTCTATAGTGTTTGATTTACGTGTTTCAGAGGGTCTTAGCAGAAACAATATATCCATTAAGCGCAGCTTAAAATGCAAAAATACTATTCCAGTTTAACAGCTTCATATAAACCAATAAAAAAGCAGACACTTCAAGGGAACCCATTTTCACTGTTTTTTCTCCTGCTCCCACATGAGTTTAATGCAGTGTTAGAAAAGACAACTTCAGTTACCTCATTCAGGAGCGAATGAACTCTGAACACATTACGCATTCATGCTTGATTTCCCTGAATCACTGATTCTAGTTGGTATTCAAGTTCTGAGGCTAAAAATATAGCAAAATTAGACTTTTCACTAATTTCCACAGTAAAATTTCACAGTGCATGTGAATTGGGAAGTGATGCACAGTGGCTTGGCTACTGGACAGCTTTATGAACAGCTAGGATGAAGGGCAATTGCTGCAGTGCCACTTGAATGTCAACACTGTATCAATATTCCCTGGCATGACTGTGTTATGGTCACACTTTCTGGAGGTATTAAATACGTGTAAACCTTCATGGTTTTCACTTTAAATTCTACCTGCCAGCATTTGAATGCAAATCAGCTGCAGAAGATTCCCTGGAGTTATTCTCAGAACAACCACGTTCCCTACGTGCTCCCTCTGAATGTAAATGTCAGCTAGATCACTACGTAGGCCAGACAGCAGCTTGGTCTGGAAATAGTGTCCTCTTCCACCACGAACCAGGATCAATGCTCCAAGTGCCAGAAGGTGGAGATCAACATGAGCACCAGAGCCTGCCAACATCCTCAAAACTTGAAGGTTTGTGTGGGGCATTTCTGTGCTGTCACAGCAGTCAGGACAGAGAAGAAATTGTAATTCAACTTCATTATATCTTCATGAGTTTCTATGGTGATGCAGGGAAAAAAACCTGCAGTTACTCTTCCCTGCTATCAGTACCCTGGGAGGCAGAGGTGGAGGCTTATGGTGAGGAGCAGGAGGCTCACAGACATTTCTCTGCTCAGCGGCATTGCAAACCTGTACGGGGTGATGTGATACAACAGACAACCACGCAATCCAGTAATACCAGAGGAGCTGTTGCTATCACTCATCAGTTCTGGGGCACCTCTGTATAACATTTACTTACATGTGTACATTTATTCCAGAAATTATTTGTCTCTAAAAGGAAAATGGAAGTCCAACTAGCAGCAGCTTCAAAAATGAAACTAGAATATTACCATCAGTCTATTTTCATCTGTTCAGCCACCTGTCTTAGTCAATAGGAATTAGACTACTTTTGTAAATATTCATTATTTAGAAAAGGTGCAGAGGCAGATCACACAGCAAGGTCTTACAACCTTTTATTTTCAGGTCATGATTATGACAGAGAGAATGCCTCTGCAGGACAATGTAATGGGTTAAATCATTTTTTAAAATATGGATGATATTCCCCTGTAAATCGATGAAAGGCAAGGGTCTGAAAAGCTACAAGACTCAGCTGAATTCTACAAGCTACACCTGTCAGGATGCTCAGCACCCTGGGGGATTTGGTTGAAGTATTTTAAGACAGTTTTAAGAGAGGAGTTTTTTAACCTAATCTGAAAGTCTATAACCTCATGCTAAGGACTGCATAAATAATTGCACTATAAAATGCAATTAAACAAAACCTATTTTTCTGAAAATTAAATACTTTGTAATATAACATTAACTTTGTAATAGCCGCCACGCATAACTGTTCCTTCAATAAACATCGGCTGGAGAATGCAGAAAAATTTTGTCACCACATCACAGACCAAAGAAGCAAACATTGAAATACGTAAAATATTTCTAACAAAAACAAATAAGGTGTATTCAATGTTCTTAGAAATATGTATAATATTCATGATGAGAGATCACAGAATCCAACCAGCCAAACTAGAAATTAGGCCCTGGCCCTCAGTGACTAAATTTTATCATCACAGCTCTGTCGGAGACCTATGTGGTGAAAATCAGAAACCTCTCTTACTAAAACCAGTTTTCTTATTTCTGAGAAAGAATGCTTGTATTGGTAAAGGTTAGGCCACTTGGGTAGATGAGATTTATGTGCCCAAGAAACACACACTGAGCCAGAGTACATGGTGTTCCCACTAAGAGCGCTGCTGACCCCCTGTACCAGCACAATGTGGTGCAGCCTCCAGCAGCAGAGAGGACAAAATTGCATAATTGGCAAAACTGTGCCATTTATTTCCCTTTTTTCTTTTTTTAGTAAAAGAATATTTTTAACACTGATTTTGAAGCAAAGTTATGAAGGTGATTTTTGAACCTGGCACATTATGCCAAGGGAAATGATGCTCAAACAACGAACTTACTCTTCCTTTGTTCAGTATGGAATATTATACTATTCTGAAATTGGAATTTTGGTGTTTCAGTTCCTGACTTGGCCCAGAATGTCATTTTGTTATTTCACCAGACAGTCCCATAGTGCTCTGTAAGGGGAAAAAAAAATCTGTTTTACATGTGTACACTAGTAAAGCATCTTAACAAACTGGTACATGACACTGCTATTTTTACAGGACAGCAATTCCATTTGACCCTCATCTTTTTCAGCCACTACTGTAACAGATTGTGTTGGTGCTATTAAGAAACCATCTGCCAAGCAAATATGAGTTTAACCCTAAACTACCCCACTGCCACTGGATGACACCATTCATGGTGAAGCTTGGGAATGGCTGAATATCCAGGGTGCCTGTGGCCTGCCGCCTCACTTCTGGAGTAGCTTTGGGTCCTGTGCTGACATGGGCAATAATAAGTGAATTCAGCCTCTGCTTGCTCTGTAGTGCCTTGGCAATGCCACTTCGCCATGCAGGCAAAACAGGTTCACACCTGTGGGAAAATAACAGGAGATTGACAAGGAGGATTGTAAACACGCTCAAGTGACTTGCAGCTGGGGTGTAGAAAAACACATACATCATACTAATTGCTGTTTAGTCTTACATATTTGACAAGTACAACATCTGTGTTTAGATAACATAGGGATAACATAGGCCTGTGATGGATGTAGAAGTACCCTATCAAACATGCTTGAGGTTCCTGCCGTGCTGTGGGAAGGATCAAAGTACACTGGTACATTACACCTGTGTGGATCCCTGATATACAGGAGGAACCAGCAGTATGGGTGATCTCTGGCATGGACAGTGGTGCCTGCATCCCTGCTTGTGCGCCTCTGTCTACATCCTGCTTCGGGCATCCCACAGTTGGCAAGGAAACAAAAATGAGTTTACTCTTTGCATTTCATCTGCAGTTTTGTGGTTATCCCAGGGTTCTGCCCATGCCAGCTCACGCATCACCCACGTTGTAATTCTTTTCCGGGCGTCCCTTTAGTGGTCCAGCAGTTCCCGTGCACTGTTTCTTCATGTAAAATAACCTGTTTAGTACTCCAGGGATTCTGAGAGCCTGTAAGTCACAGATTCTTTCCCCTGTCTGTATTGCATTGCTACCCTTTCAATTTATATTCCCTTGAGAAGTGCTGCTAAAGCTACATGTGTAGAGATTAAAGGCAGGATCTGCTGTGACTTACAGACATCAAAAGCCAAGAGCAGTATGAGATTGGAGTAAATTGCATGTTACTGGCTTTTGTTAGCCTCCAAAAGCCTCTTATTATCATTCTTGCTGTAAGTGTTCACTACTGCTTCTCTAGTGATTGTAGATGCCCATCAGAGGTGATAAATACTAGCTCCCAAAAGAGCGCAGGTGATTTAATTGACATGCAAGAGCAGGAACTGAGGCGGGTGGGCTTAGTGACCTGTGAAAGCTGTTGTTCGTGACACATCACATGTTACATTTCCTGGTTAAATTATTGTTTGCAGAAACAATTGCCGTTTGTCTAAACCTGGATTGCAAACAGAAAAACATCTATTGCTGGTAGTTTAAATACACTGTAAAGCCGTGCTCTCACCACTCTCCTCTCCACTTGATGCAGTTCTACTGGTGTAAAAACACACCTTTACGCTTATATACCTCTCTCACTCTCAAGTGGCAAGAAACCATTCCAGTGCAAGCTGCCTTCAGAGCAGTGTAACAAAATACACACTCTCATAAAATTGCACCCCTGGAATGCATGAGAATGAGCATACTGTGTTTTTTAAAGGCCCATCCATCCTAGTACCACATCTCCAGCATCAGCTGTTAGCAGATCTGGATGAAGGAGTGTAAGGCTGGAACAAGAGTAGAGTATTCTCCTGAGTGCTCTCCCATCTCACCCATCCCTACTGGAGGGGCTCTCTAAGATTGATATAGTTTCTAAATTCAAAAATTTAGGTTACAAACCATAATATAATTTTATCTAATAACTCATAAACTGAGAAGACCAGATATAAATGGTTGGTTTGGGTTTTTTCCCATTTCTTTGCACAATTTACTATATTTTACAGAAGTTGTCTACCTGCAGTTCTAATTCTAGGTTTCCCTGCTGGTATTCGAGATGGCTTATGGGTTGTTCATTCCCTTCATATCTAGCTCATCACTCTCCCAATATTTCATTCCTTTCTGTCCATTTCCTGCAAATTTCAGAGGTATTGCTTTGTTATTTGTTCTGCCATGGTGATCTCATTTTGCTCACTCATCTTAAATCTTCCTTCTTTTGTTCTTTAGTCCATAAGTGACTTTAAGTCCATAAGCATAAAACTCTTGCAATAACCTATGTGCAAACACCAAGATATTTTTTACCGTATGAACAAATGAGGATTAAGTATTTTTGTATGTTTCCAGTGGGACTCTACCGTATTCTTGAATTTATTGTAGAAATGACCCTTAAAGATGCCGAGTGCTGTTTTGTTTTTACAGATCAATTAAAAATAAATATTTTTAACATATTTGGATGGTTTTAGAGGGTTTTTTTATGTTTTATTCCTTTTATTTATGATTGTTTGGGATAATAATAAAGTTAAATGTATTTAATTGCAAAAACTGGCTTAAATATCTTCTTCAGTGAAGATATTCAAGATCTGTGTTATTAAAGTTTACAAATTAGCACACCCTTCTTGCAAAATTTTATGTATGTAGCAGAATTTAGTTAATTGGAACTAGATATTGTGATACAGACAAAAGTATATGGGAAAACATGGAGAAAAAAGTTAATAATTAGTGACAAGAACATGATGTGTTTAGTATGATGATGGTGAGACGAAGAAATGGTCTGGAGAATGAGAAGTCACCCAAAAGAAGTTTGTGAAATAACTTTGCATGAGTTTTTATTTGTCCACACTAAATACTCTTTATTAATTTCTGCCTTTTATTACACAGATAAAGACACTTGCTCTAGTATGTTCTCTGCATTTTTGAACAACTTGTACAGAGTCAATCATGTACAGACTGGGGTCCAACCCTTGTTGGAGAGATTTGTCACTAAATGAATGTTTTGGCCATTTAAAGAAACACTGTCAAAGGTATTGGCAAAAGCAGGGATTAATAGGAATTTGTGAAAATATGGCTTTACAGAGTTTGATGGCAAGGTTGATGACTCGTGGTACAGTCTAGGGACACTTCACTGGTTAGGCAGTTCTGCCAAGGCTAATCAGGAGCTCCTGAGATCAGGCCCGAGGATGGAGGAAGAGGGGCAGGGGGATGCACCACCACAAGACTGACCACTTCCACACAGCCTAGTACTTGGCTTGAGTCTCTTTTCTTAAGGTAGTCACCCACTGCTTTTAAAAATTATTTTCTCTGAGCTTTTGAAGATGAAATAATTTGGAATCACCTGAAGGTTACAACTCAGGGCTCTAAATCATAGTTCTTATAGTATTAGGGTACAGATAGAGGACTGTGGGGCATTTAGGGTCTCTGTCAGAAAACATCTCCACAGGACACAGCTCTGGGAACTGCCTCCAGAAACACTCTTGGCTGGCGAGAGCACGGTGCTAAGAACACCAAGGTTGAGGGTTCAATCCCCATACAGGCCATTCACTTGAGAGTTGGACTCGGTGATCCTTGTGGGTCCCTTGAAACTGAGAATACTCTGTGATTCTATGATTCACACCAAAGGGCAGTACAGGAATGGACACAGGATGTATGAGACTGGCATAATTAGGGGCAAAACAAGGAAGTAAATTCTTTTACAGTCTATGTATACTCAGAGAGTTCTCAAATATATTTGGGGGTTTCCAAAGAGGGCCTTTTCATGCAAAAACTTGGTATTATGGGAATAAATTAGAAGATGCAAGTAGTGAGAAGTATACTTTGTGGCACAGATTTGGACAAGAGGAAATGGATAGCAGCAAGTGTGAAGGTAAATGAAAAAAGGTTTGCATGGGCACAGTAGGAGAGGAATACAATAGGAACAAGAATTGTGAAAACTTTTACAGAAACCTATGGTGATCTCTTCAAATTGAGTTTGTTTACAAGGGAAAACTAAATCAGATATGACATTACTGGGTTATGGGTTTGTGGGTTTATGTTGCTATAGAGTACACAAAAATGTATAGAGGAACCTGTGTGCACTGTTGAGTGTTACCGTATTACCTTATCCTACTTCTCCCGTATTACCTTATCCTACTTCTCCCATATTATCTTATCCTACTTCTCCTGTATAGACATTTTTTGTATATACAGCATGGTAGCAAAATAACAAATTTCAGACAAAGCAAGATAGCAAATTCCTTTCAGGCTGTCAGTCTAGTAAGTGGCAGCAAACCCACTACTCGCCAATTCCCAAACTCCATTCCGATTTATTTCCTTTTTGCTCCTCTTATATGCATTGGAGGTTATGCTACAGCTAAAAATGTAGTGGAGTAGCAAATACCTATCCAAATAATCCCATCTGACAAATTCCTGTGTGGAGCAAGGCACAGGAAATAAAAATTCAAAAATTACCCGTTAGAAGAATGAAAGACAAAATAAAAGGTAAACACAAATCACTCTTTCAAACAATCCAATTTTTGTTTCAAAAACAACAACAGCAAATAAAACCTCTAAAAAACAGCAGCAAAAACCCCTAAAATTGTTGGTCTCTGCTCTTTGGCTAACCTTTGTTCTGTTCATAAAGAGCTTAGACAAGCATTATTCATCATCACAGGATTTCAGGGTGGTAAACCAAGACAGGAGAACAATATTCTGTTCACTAGACAAAGCATTCTAAAAATTTCAGAACCACTCTTTACCCCTGTGGTGGGTTGACACTGACTGGATGCCAGGTGCCCACCAAAACTGTTCTATCACTCCCCTCCTCAGCTGGACAAGGGGAGAGAAAATATAACAAAACATTCATGGGTCAAGATAAGGGCAGGGTGAAATCCCTCACCAGTTACTGTCATGGGCAAAACAGGCTTGATTAGGGGAAAAATTAATTTCATTTATTAACAATCAAATCAGAGTAGGGTAATGAGAAAATAAAAAAAACCTCCAAATCTTAAAAACACCTTTCCCCAAGTAGTCCCTTCTTCTTGGTCTGAAATTCACTCAAATTCTCCACCTTACCCAAGTGGCCCAGTAGGACAGGGAATGGATATTGCAGTCAGTTCATCACACATTGCCACTTCTTCCTTCTCAGGGGAACTCCTCACATTCTCCCCTTACTCCGGTGTAGGATCCCTCCCGTAGGAGATATTACTCCAGAAACTTCTCCAACACTGAATCCTTCTCACAGGCTGCAGTTCTTCACTAACTGCTCCAGGGTGGTCCCTTCCACGGTGTGCAGTTCTTCAGGATCAGGCTGCTCCGTTGTGGTCCCCCAGGTCACAANAAACCTGCTCCAGCGTGGGCTCCTCTCTCCATGGATACATGGTGCTGCCAGGAGCCTGCCCCCATGGGATCACTGCCTTCTCTGGGCATCCACCTGCTCTGGTGTGGGGTTCTCTAGGCTGCAGGTGCATCTCTGCATCCCCATGGATCTCCATGATCTGCAAAGGAATCTCAGCTCCAGTGCCCAGAACACATCCTTCCCATCTCATTCACTGACCTTGGTGTCTGCAGAGCTGTTCCTCTCACATGCTCTCACCCCGCTCTCCTTTGCAATTTCTCAGGCACCGTAGCTTTTCCCCTTTCTGTGTTATCCCACCACCAACGCTGATGGGCTCAGCCCTGGCCAGCAGCGGATGCCTCTTGGAGCTGCCTGGGATTGGC
>VZTA01019154.1:45548-63186 GCA_013398855.1 Mohoua ochrocephala | reverse complement strand
TCTTCTTTGTTCTTAATTTTGCGCGGAGTTTGCTTGCTCCGGGAGGCAGCGGGGGATGCTCGCCTTCCCCCTCCCCGGGTTTCCCCTCCCTCCCCGTAACGTGTTGGCGGTTCCCATTGTACCCCCAAGTCTCCCTTTCCTTGCACCGTACGATCCGAAGACGCAAACTTGGAATTAAACGACCCTTCTCCATCCTTCCCACGGTACGGTGCGGGGAAATACCCCGGCAGCGCATCCGCATTGCCCCGCGGGCAATTCCCCGCACCGTACTGTGGCACCCCTCCTCCCCGCCCCATCACCCCCAGTACCTCCTTTCTCCCGGCCATCCAAAATCCATCCCGCTTTTGCCGGTGCGGTTGTTTTGGTGGCTGGGAACAGGGGGAAGAAGGGGGGAGTAGGAGGGCGAAGGGGGAAAGCTGAAAAGATATGTTGGTGGAAGGGCAATTTGCATGAAAAATAGAGACGGATGATTAGGGACCCAGGCAGGGAATTTTGATTGCCCCAGAATTAAAAGAGGCATCCTGCAAATCGGAGGCAAGACCAGGTGAATTGTATATTCTGGTGTTTTCTTTGTAATCTCGGTATTTTATATTACGTTCCAAAAGTAGCAGTAATAATAAAAAGCTTTTTTTTTTTTTGCTGCCTCTGCCTCCATCAGGAGCCAAATGTTTTGCAGCGAACACGGTGCCAGCCGTATTTCATACATTAGTATATAATTCTTGTTAATTAGCAATAATTTACGTTAAGAGCATAGAAAATGTTGAGGTTACAGGTTTTATATCTGTACATTTGATCATCTTGTTATTTTCAAGAACTTTGCCTCCTATAAAATTAATTAGGTGAAATGTGGAGGTGTAATCAGCAACCTCTGAATTACCACTTCATTTCCTGGTTTTGATTGTAAATCAGCCCAGTCCGTAAAGACTTTTAGCAAAGTCTATTTTTGTTCGGTGCCACTTTTAACTGTCTGGTGTCGAAGCAGCGGGTTACCTTCCCCTGCTAAATAATAGTGACAGCGTCAGAAAGGAATCAGGCCGCGGGAAAACATTATAATTGAGTAATGATTATGCAGAGCTCCTCGCTAAGCCAGTCGTGAGGGGAACACGGGTGGTTTTGTGTCTTTTTTGCTGCGGAGGGTCGGTGAGCTCAAAGTTAGATTCGCAAAATACCTTTGTCTGCGGCGTGCAGCGAGCTACCGGTGGAATTAGTCCTGCAATAATAATTTACTCCCTCGGTCCGAACGCAAGGAACGGCTTGGGGAGAAAAACGCCATGCCCGGCAATCCCGCAGAAACACCCTGCTCCTCTCTCTGCCGGCTTCTCGAGGAGCGTGAGACGCACGTTGTGCCTCCTCTCCTGTCGGTCTGTAAGTTTAGAAGAAAGCCCCAGCGATTAAGACATTGTTTTTATTAATGCGAATGTAACCTTCATATTCCTGTGGTTGACCTTACGTTAAATTAGAAGTAGTACTAGAGGCAAGAAATGATGGACTGGATCCCTGTGTCCTAGTTGGAGCTGAGGTACGGCGAGGTAGTGTGCTCTTTCAATATTATTTTACGCAGCACAACTGGGAGCTACTCCAGATCTTCCTCCTCAATATTCAGCCTAGGTAGGGTTGAAATAAATTTAACCTGAGTTCACTGGATTTTTGCACTTTATCAAAATCAGTTCCAATATTCTGCAGTCAAATTAAAATCTATTTTTTGATTCTCTGTGGCTTTAAGTTCATTAAATGTGAAATTGGCAGCCAGCTAAAGAAGGTCAGGCTGATTAACTGTTTAGGAGTTGTATTCTGTCTCACTTGCGTTACCTGGCAGTGTTTTGATGTGGGTTGTATTTGTAGTACCCTCTCCTCCTGCTCGCTGCTGTTAGCGTGCGTGTTGTGTTGTGCAGGCAGAGGAACACCAACGTGCTGCTGGTATTTTTTTTTTTTTTTTCCCCCCTCGTGAAAGGCAGTAGTGATGGAGACTGCACAGAGATTGCCAAGGTATTTCTCTGCAAATTTAACGTAAAAAAAAAAATAAGCCAACAGAAAAGAGAGCCGAGTCTGCCTCGTTAAAAGCATCCACTGACGATTCTGTGAGCAGAAATAGCCTCATAATGAAGCTTTTTGGAGCTCATTCAGAAAATTTGTCAACTTTGACAACATTAGGCAAGGTATTTTGAGTTTAAAGAAGGCGCTTCTCACTGTTGCGAGGAAATGTGGCAGTTGCTTGGCCAGGCTGATTTTTAGATGCTGAAGGCCACCAGTGCTAACATGTTCAAGATAATTTAAGCATTCCCTTATTTCAGGATTAAAAAAACGCAAAACGCCTGATTGCCTTATTTCCTTAAGTGCTAAAAAATACCCTATCCAGCTAATATCTCTGAGTGGACTCGGTGGTGAATTTGCTGTTTATTTGGATCCTGAGGAGTAGCTCAAAAGTGAGAGGTGCCTCCCCCCGCCCCGCAGGCATTTCTGCTGCACTTGCTTTTTATCATTTTGGTTTTCTGCCATATATATATTTATTTATTTATTTATTTGCCTCATCCCCTCCCCCCCTCCTCCCCCCCCTTCGAATAACTGCCGCCTTTAGGATTTTTTTTAAATTGGAAGCCGCAAACGGGGCCGATGGGGACAGTGACACAAATCCACGCGTTTCCGTCTGCACGTGCATTCCGAGGGCTGGATGTGCCCCGCGTGTCGGTGCCTGGGTGTGCGTGGCCGTGCAGGCTGGCTCTCCCCCTCTTCTCTTTTACACACACGCACACGTTACCTGCACGGCCTGTGCAGGGAAGTGTGCAGTGTCTGTGTGTGTTGAAACACCTTCTGTCTGCACCGTGCTTCTGAATTTTAGAAAGTGGGTCTGGTCTGGCTGGTGGAAGATACACACCCATGTGTGTGAGAGTGTGTGCAGTGCTTTTAGCCTTGAATTCACATACATAAATAATACATTCAGCAATAAAACACCGTATTCCCTTCTTGTCGTAGCACCACAAGAGTTTCGCAGTGTGTTCTTTCAGCCTATCCATTTAATTTGAGCACCGACTCGTTCAAGGAGTCAGAAATTTGCCCTCGTGTAGGAACACAGAGACAGTTGCGGTGCTCGCCCTCCGAGTTCTGCATGCTACAGCTGCTCCTGCGAAATCTTTTCCCTGTAACTGATGAATCCCTGTCCTCGGTGCCGTGCTGACAGCCGTGTTGCCTGGGTTTGGTTGGGGGGGAGCAGGCGGACTCGGGAGCGGGGTGTAATATTCATGAAGAGGGGGCTCGGCGCGTTCCTCCCCCCGCGCCCGGTGCCTTTCCCGAGAGCTCTAACCGTTCTCCTTTTGTTTCTCAAACTGCAGCCGAACCTCTTGAAGCCATTCTCACTGATGACGAACCTGAACATGGCACATTGGGAGCTCCGGAAGGGGACCACGACCTCCTCACTTGTGGCCAGTGTCAGATGAACTTTCCGTTGGGGGACATTCTTATTTTTATTGAGCACAAACGGAAACAATGCAATGGCAGTCTCTGCCTAGAGAAGGCTGTGGATAAGCCACCTTCACCCTCACCAAGTGAGCTGAAAAAAGCATCCAATCCTGTGGAGGTTGGCATCCAGGTTACGCCAGAGGATGACGATTGTTTATCAACGTCATCTAGAGGAATTTGCCCTAAACAGGAACATATAGCAGGTAAATTAAAGCAAGGAGAAGTGTTTGCGAGTTTATTTCTGTTTCAGTCGCAACGTAGCATGTTGGCAGTCGTGCACTACCGTGTCTGTGTGTTCTGCTCGCCGTGACGGCCGGGGTGTCCATGCCCTCCCCGCCTCGGGTTAGCGGTGTTTCCCGGTGCCTGCGCAGCGGCAGGAGCAACAGGCACGTGCCGTGCCAGCCGGTGTTTCTGGCGGTATTGTTTGAGGCCACTCTCGTGATTTGCCTGCATTGTAGTCGCCGTCTCCCGGTGCCTCGCCTGCCGGAGTGCCGTGGGAGGAGGGTTCCGAGCCTGCCGCGCGAGAAAGCGAGGAGCTTTTGAGTCTTTGGCAAAGTCAGGGGTGAAAGAGTTAACCGAGCATCAGCCAGCCTTGGTTCCATATTGGCTGTCAGCGTATGGACTGTAATTAAACACAGCCCCATGGCAAAGTGACACCACCGACCTTGACTTTAAGATGCCATTTTCGACTGGCCAGGCCAGAGTAGAGAGGGCAGTTGCTGAAGCGCACAGACATGCTTATTCGAAAAGTTTAAGGGCATGTTGGAAATTTCAAAAGGTTGGTTTGACAGGAAAGGCTGCTCTCTGCAGCCTGCCTCCTCAGCCAAATGATAAATGCTTCGCTGTGCTCTCTCTTGTCTCTGATGTGGTTTTGACAGATGTATCTTGATTTTGTTTGCGGTTTACACAACCACATGTCAGCCGTACAAATGTCCAAGGCAGAGTTCTGTTTTGTGCAACAAACAATATGAAATGTAATTTTAAAAAAAGAAAAAAGGGTGAATAATTCCATTTCATAGCATATTTTTTTATTTTCTTAAAAAACAGAAAGCCATTGGCCGTGCAGGTATTTTTACAAATGAGGTTAAAAAAATAACGGCGTACCATGTGAAAGAGAATCCCAGAGCCCTGGGAGAGTGTAACAAGGCACGCTCTGCTTTTAAAACCCTGCTAGTAAACAAAAGTACTGCCCATTTGCAGCGAGCATTTCAAATCACCTCAAACCACGCTCATGCTGCCAGTCGAAAAAGGCGAGACCGCAGCGTATCCACCCCGACGAATGCCTGAACCGGTTTCAAACTCCCCTTCCAGCGCTGTTTGGGATGCGGCACCGCTGGTCCCTCTCTTCGGGGAGCCCACAGGACCGCTCGGGGTTGTCGGAGGCGCGGTACATCATCACATGATGTGCTGGAGCTTGTCTTGGGCTTGCTTTGGCCACAGAGTTAAACCATAATAGGGCAGTAGGCGCTGGGAGGTTCAGCGGGATCCTCCCGCAGCCTCCCTGGCCTCCAAGCTGGCCGCCAAACTGTGCTGGAGAGCTGCAGTTTTGGAGGTTTTGTGGTGGCAGCAGATCCATATCGGTGCATGGGTGCCTGCCTGTGCACGTGTCTGTGTGCAGAGCCATGTGCGTGTACACGCAGACGTCATGTGAACGAGTGTGTGCTGTTTCTGCAGAGTAATCGCTATTTCCTTGAAACGTGAATATCTCTGCATTTAAGAGGAAACAGAGGCTCGGCTACTGCTGAGCTACATTTTGAATGAGACTCAGACCCCCAATAATTCCCCTTATTGCACTTCCCAGGCGCGGATGTTAAAGGTGAGGTTTTTTTCCCAGAGTGGTAGAGGGCAGTGCCCATTTCCATGTGCTGCCTGCGATGTGACGGAAAGCGAGCAGAAGCGTAGGGCATGATTAATGAAGCAGGAGCCTGGCGGAAGGGATTTGTAGTCTTCCAAGCTCTGGAGCCATACTAAATCACCAAATATGGAGGAGCGGCGGTATGATGTAACGCTGTATTTACGTACGGCGCCGCTCCGCTCAAAAGACAAAACACAGTATCTGTCAGGCAAGAATTAAACATGCTGTCGTCCCCGTGGTCCCAGATAGGTCCCTGGGCTGGAGGGACGGCCACGCCGAGGAGTTCTGCACGAGGGGAACCTCCTCCGCTGAGGGTTTTGCTCTGGCACTCGTTTGGCGCGGGAGGCTCAGCGAGCCAAGTCTGGCTTTCGCGTGGCGCGGGTGACGCGGAGCGAGGAGGATTTGGGCTCGCGCGCCGTCACGGGGCCGTGGGTTCGGAAAGGGCCGTGGTTGTAACTGACTGTAAATGCTTCGCTGAGCCCAGGCGGTGGCTGAGGACAGGGGCACGGTGGCAGGGCCTGGTCCTGCTCGCTCTCACACGTAGGTGGGCCTGACTGGGAGCAGGCTTGGTGTCGTCCAGGAGGGTCCACAGAGCAAGCCGTGAGCGTGTCCTGAGTAGAGATGGAGTTGTGGTTGTCAGGGCTCTTCTGCCCCAAGTTTTCTGGCTGTGGTGCCCAGCTGTGCCTACGGATGGGAGGTCCAAGAATGCAGGTTCTGTGCACCTCCCTGGCTGGGCCGGAGCCGAGCGACGCCGGGGTCCCTTGGTTCTTCCTGTTGGTTGGAAATACAGCCTGGCTTTGGGAGAGGGAGAAGGTGCACCAGGAGTTGTGGGGTCTTGCACTGTTCCTCCCCTTCATGTTTTCATCTCCCTTTTCACTTGGATGAGTTCAGCTCCCTCGTGTCACAAAGAAGTGTGCCAATAGCTGGAGTGACCCATTGCTCATAGCCAGTAGTTTGTGGAGTCCAGCAGTAAAATTTCCAGTGAGGGTCTTGGAGCCTGAACTGTGGAGTTCAGGCTTCAGGAAGACCCCTACAGAGAACCTCAAATTCTTCCAATTCAGCTATTTATATCTGATTTCTGTGCAAGAATGCAAAATGCAAAAGGTTTGAGTGTGTAATTAAAATAAAAAAGACAGAGGCTGCCTTTGGAAAAATACACAGGAGTTGGGGGAAGTGATTCTTTCTGCTAAGAGACCAGAAAATACATATTTTGCAGCAATATAAAAATGTCCCCATTTAGTTGTGAGGCTGGAAGAGGTGTTCCAGGTTAGCCCTGGACACAGAGGTGCTGTGGGTGAGCTCCGGGTGCAGTTTGTTCCCTGCCTGCAGTTTTGTAGTCAGTAAGTTGGGGTGTTACACTAGAAGGGAATCTTAAGTAATGGTTAATCTACAGACGAGGAAGGAGGCAGCGACTCATTCAAATGCAGGGAGAAATGATGTCTGTTTTAACTGTCGCTAGGCTGCTCTTTATCCTGCCGTGTTCCAGAGACGGGGATGAGGACAGGAGCTTATGTGTGTGTGTGTGCAACCTGTGCAGCAGCCGTGGGATCCGTGTAGGTGCAGGCGTGTGTCCGTACCTGGCTCTTCCATGTGGGTGTCTGCCTGTGCACAGCTCTGCCTTGCTATAAAATTTTGAGTGATGCTGATCCAGCACCGGAGCTGAAATGCCATAAATTTAACTGAAAATTAATAGGATATGTTGTGTGGGTCCAACGAGGCAGCTTTCATCAATATGTATGTCAAAGCCTCACCACCAGATACAGGCAGCCCGTGATTTGCAGTGAGGGCGACGGCAGGGCTTTAGTTATCCGCTCTCGTATTTTACAATAGGGGGAAATATTAACTGAAGTATCTGGAGATCAGTGAATGTAAAATCGCTGTTCGCTTATTGAAAAGGCTGAGGAAATATTTATCGCCCGCCCGTGTCAGGTTTTGGCGGTTTGTTTGTTGAATGTATAAATCCGAGGGAATTAATGAAAGGTTGGGGTTTGGGCGAAGAAGGCTCTTCAACGTTACTTGGATGCAGTTGGGGGAACACTTTGGAGCGCTGCTGCGCGTTCCCCCGGATAATGCCGAGTGTGTATCCGCGGATGCTCTTATTTACTGTACAAAGAGGGGGGAGGAGGAGGGGAGGTCATTTTTACTGCTCGAATCCTATATTCTCAAGCAGCTTGTGACAATCAAATAAAACACGTGGGAAAATAATGTAAGAAATCCCCTCTGTCTGCAGGGGAAGGTGAACGTCATTTGGTACTAAATTTCAGACGGAGCGTTTGATTATTACAGGTCTCGGGAAGTGATGTCTTTGAGCAGAAATTTTCTTGGGCTGTTATTAGTAGTTGCCATTATAATTCTGTAGGTTAGGAATGTCGATTCCTTGTTTTGTTCTGTTCCGGAGACAAAAAAATACTGCTGTCTGCGCTGAATAGTTAGCATTGCATCTGGACAATAAGATGAAAGCTTAAAAGATAGAGGAGGGGAAGAAGGAATATGGGAAGATTTTGAAGTCAAATTCTGTCTGCTTTCCTCATACAAAGAAACAGAGAGCACAGGCTGGGTAAAATATTGCAGGCAGGAAAAAATAGTGAGGGTGCTACCCAAAGGCTCCCGCTCCCGAGATTTGGAGCACTGCGTACAAGCTGTATTTGTAAATAAGACAGAGAAAGGTTGTGAACCGGCAGCTTGGCTGTTTTGTCAAAGTACAATGTCAGAGAAACTCTTTCTAAGACAAATTGTAAATAGAAGTGTCACGATGATTGCATGATTGAGCTCTAGAAGTGTCTTGCAATTGTTGGCATTGTCAGAAGACTTTTGAAAGCTTAATTAAAGGCGGTGGCCTGTGCGGCTGTGAAATTTACTTCTCGGGGGGGAAAAATGTAAAAAATGTAGGGGATCAAAAAGTTGCTGTAACGCTGCTCGCGCGGGGATACAGGGAAGAGTCAATAGTTTCCCTGCTTTCCCCGTTGCCTTTTATAAATAACGTTTTTTGAAGAAGCAAGCACGTGACACCAATATCATCCTTTGTACGAGGTAAAGATTGTGTTAGTTTTCCTATTCCCTGCTGTTCCAGACAGTTAATGTAAAAATGGCTCTTTATTGGAAACACAAATATGAGCTCGCTCGAAGCACAGAAGCAGGGTAGAAAGTTTGCCTCTGCCTCTGCCTTCCAGGGGAGCATTGCAGTGTTGTGGTGCCCTGAATGTTTCTGGTGGGTTTTTTTTGTTTCTTGCAAGTCAGATCTTCTGAGAGGATGAGAAATACATTTTCTGTTCCTTCTTCGATTGCGTGGGACACTGAATCGTGGAGCTGTCCACGAGCAGAAGCATCCCTGCATCCGAAATGCTGGCGGTTCAAGAGGCAGCCTGGCACACGCTAAGCTCCGTATAGATCTTGAAAGGTGCACGTTGGCATCACGTGCCGAAAGCTTTGAAAATCATGCGCGTGATAACGCAAGGCTCTGCGCGCAGAGTCCCAGCAATGAATGCTGGGTGATGGAAACTGAGGCAGGGAGTAAATGAAACACCTTCTAATTAGCCCGGTGGGAGAAGTAAAGTCTTCCCTAAACATTCCCATAATTTGGTAATGCCTCTTTTAAAGAGGAGGAGGCCTATTAGCATCACCCCGTTTTGTATATGCAACCCTCAGCCCACGAGCTCTTTCTTGTTTCATTCAAATAATAAAGACGATTAAAGAGGCTTGCGAGGCACCGTCAGGCAACGGGAGCGGAGCCTCCAGTTGTTTGCCTGCACGCATCCTCATTACGGGAATTTTTTTGGACAAAATTCCCTTCTAGCTTCGGTCTGTTTTTGTATCCACTAGTACCAGCTTTGTGCAATAAAAGGCGTTTAGCATCAAGCTGGACATGGCCTGGCACGGCGCCACTTGTGTTTTGTTGGGGTTTTTTCCGAGCTAATCGCTGAGGATCTCTCGTTACCTTTCTGCTTGTTGTGATTTTGTTCGGGTCACGATGCTGCCAGGGACGTCGCGAGTCCAAGGAAGTTGTCTTCTCCCAGTGGCAGGCATTCGAACGCAGCTTCCATCCGGGAGCGCGCTCGGTTTTATGTGTCAGCTACCGGGGTGTTGCACAAGTCCATAAAACACGTCAAGTCCATATATTTTAATACGTTAAGACTTACATAGGGATATATTCATACTGGTAGCATGGCTCTAAAATTAACCATTGGGTGGGTTATTTTTTGTTTTTCCCTTGGGCTAGTGAACATGATTTTGTCTCACTGTGTACGTACACGGTAGCTGCGGCCTGACACCCGGTGACGTCGGGCGTAGCCAGTTTGGGCCCATGTAGGTAGACACCAGGACACGGATTGCTGTGATTTATGGCACACTTTTAAAAACAACAGGCACATTAATGGACCCACAAACCACCCAAGCGGTTGGGATGATCTGATAATGAATTTCCATGAAACACAGTTCACTCTGGAGGGGCCCCCATCTTGGGTGTGCGTTGCTCCACCAGACGTGGCTCAAACTCTTGCAGGAGCTGGACCGGTGGCTGTGGACCCCTATGGATGAGCAGACCAAGCGCTCACATTATTCAAACCCTCCTGTGTTAATGCCAAACGCATTTTAAAGCCCATAAACATCCTCCCCATCTCTCTAATCGGGTTTAGTATGCAACGCATCCCGCACGGGGTTCAGCCAGTTTGTTTTCCAACCTTTATTGGCCAGCTGCACTCGCTGTGCATCTTTAAAATATTTCAGCGAGGTTTTTTTTTTGCTCTTCTATCACCCAGGCTGGTAACTTGGTGGCTCATTCTTCATTCGGAGGTGGCATTGCCTGGGGTTGGCGAGGGAAAGGTTTGCGGTGTGGGGTGTGGCGAGGTCAGCCCCGATCCCAGCAGGGAATTTGTGTTCTTCATTTGCCTTTACAATCGGAGCACAGCTACTGTACCTTGGAGCAGCTCTCAGGTGTGAGCTCAGATGGGCGCATGTAAATGTCCTGTCAGATGCAACACAGGAATATTAATGTTTCCTCAGCACCACGCTATAATAAAGCTGTACACAGCCAGCTTAATATGCAGCCGGGCTGGGGAATTGTATAAAACTTCGATAGCCCAGTGTGAATGACAGTGGTGGAAAAAAATATTCAATATGCCACAGTTTGCATTCTTGTTTGCCTTTGATCTAAAGCAAAATGAAAACATCCTCTTCTTTCCCTCCTCGTTCTGAATAGGTGTCCTTCCTCTGCAAAATTGGATAGTAAGTAAGAAAAGAAAACAAAGTCCGGGGCACGGTGCAGAATTATTTGAAGCACATTAACTCCATCCCGCTGGGGGATGTAATTTTTTCAAGTATTAGCAAACATTTATTTTTTATACTTGGGGTTGTTGGCATTGCTTTTCGTTCTTTTTTTAGCATCTGGATCTGGTCGAAACAAAGAAAAGAGAGTCGCCACAAACCAGGGCTGGAGCCCCCTTTGCCCCCTGGCTTGGGCACGGCCCAGGCTGTACATCCTCCTCTCAGAGGTTTCATTTGCATCTTCTTGTGTGTTCAGATCTTCAGCCCCATCCAAAGGTGTCTGTTTTTCCGTGCGGTTGTGTTCGAGGATTTTTAATAATGTGCTCATTTAACTGAATCAACAGCTGTCAGGAGCGGTTGTAGTAAATCCACAAAATGCACAAAGGAAAATACATACATTCCCTGAAACAAAACACTTGAAACAAATTGGCTGCCAAAAAAAGCTGCTGAATTCTGGGTTTGCAGACAGTGCACCAAAGTGTTTATTCTCTCTGCTTTCCCCGGAGACCTCTCCCCGCTTGCCTGCTGCAATTCCGCTGGAACTTTTTACCTGAACAGGTTGCCGTTAAAATAAAACCCCATCACTTCCCCCTGTTTGGTGGAGACAGAGCTCAGCTACAGCTCAGATTTTTGTTTTTCACACTAAATAAGCTGAGACACCAAGAGTGGGGCAAGAAGCAAAAAGCCCAAATAACTGCATTGCCGACAAGGCAGGGAGGCTCGCTGTCCCTGTGAAATAGCTGCCAGGAGAAGCAGCGCTTCCTCTCTGCCCTTCCAGGTAGGCGTTGTCAGGGTGCTTCAGAGGGTGCGGGATTCCCTCCGGAGTGGGTGTGCTGCTGGAGGGAGACCTGGGGAGCTTTGGTCAGTCAGAACCGAGGACTTTCCGCTTCCATCCTCCCCTGCTTTGCCTAAATGCTGAACAATTACACCTACAATTTGATCTTAGCTGCAGATAGAGAAACCTCTGCCTAAATAAACAATGGAATTACTGCTGAACAACAAAGGCTCAAAGAAGAGCCCTGCCTTTAGTGGTGTTATTATTGTTGTTGTGGATAATAATATTATTATTATTATTGTTATTATTACTGCTATTACTACAGCTATTACCTTTTTAAAATTATGCATCACAGTTCCTTGTTCCTTTAGGAAGTAAGGAGTTTAATTTTGCATTAATTGCTTGCTTAATTGATTTATCAGGTAGGGAAATATAAAATGCGAAAATAAAAACGTATTGTGTTGTGTTTTGTTGTATCCCCCCCCCCNCCCCCCCAAATATTCGCAACAATTAATTTGTCACCCAGCATTACTTTGCTTCAGCGTCACAGCTGGGTTTTTTTTCAGACACTGAATGAATCATCTGGGTTTCGTTGCATTTTATACTGAGTTTATTCTTTGTGGAGTAGGAGAATAGATCAGCAAAACTGTCGTTCTTCAGCCAGGGCATCGCGAGCGCGCGGAGCATTTACCGTGTGAGGGTGGCCGGGGGCTTTTCCCCGCGTTTCTCTATTACTGATGCTGATTTTCCATGTTTAGGGAAGAGTTGTTGTTGTGCCATGAGAAACGGCAGTCCGGGAGCCTTGTTCTCTTTGAGGAGCTAGAACACAGTGGGATGCATTTGGAAAAAGAGATAGAGGCTGTATTATTTTGTAATAAACTATAAACTGTCCTATGTTAAATTTGTGTTACGTTAGAAAAAATCAATAAGGAAAAATTAAATTCTGATAAAGATACTCTTGGATCTTTGAAAACAACTGCTGTCCTTTTAACTAAAACATTTGAGGAGCTTCAAAGAGTATGTATTTCTTCTGATCTTAGAGCTGTGTGACTGGTAGCAGGGAAAAAAAAATCTTATTCTACATACAAGTGGATTGCTTAACAAGTCAGCACAGACACATACTTGTTTGTACCATAGAGATAAAAATTCCTGTATAAAAATAATTCAGTTGCTGACAGCAGGCATTGTGCTGGGGCTGCCTCTTTTGTGTTGGCCGGGGGTCAGGGACCACGGCTCCCACTTTCTGCCGGGGGGGAGGCTGTCACGATCGCTTGCTGGAGCCTGGAAATAAGTTAATTGCTTTATTTTAAGGAATGCTCAGAGCCTAGTAGCGTGGTTTTTGCGTCTCTGGAAGCGGAGAGAGAAGTGGGGGGGAAAATCTCCTAATGGGGGACATGACTCGAAGGCAGTTTGGGAGACGTGGCCTTCAACAGCTCGGCGGCCCGGCAGTAGTTTCTAAACTTTTGTTTTTAATCTAATTCTGATTCGTGCTGTCACATCCCACACTGGCCTTCCCTGGGCTCTTCTTGTGTCAAGTAACGTTGGTGTTGGGGGGAATCGCTTAAAGCAGGGGACTCGTGGCCAATCCAGATGTTTGCTGCTGCGGTTGTTGCGCGGCACCAGGTCCTATTTTGTCCAATAAATGTTAAAAAAGCAGCGGGGCGTTAGCACAGCTCCGGGCATCCTCTCTTTTGCTCTGCAGGGGTGCAGGTAGGATAAGCCATGAGGTTGGAGAAGGCTGGTGAGGTGGGAATAGGAATTATTTGAGCATTCATCCATCCTTCAAAGTCGGGGTGCCGGGGAAGCAGGCAGCGCTTCCCTCCCTTAACCTCCTCCTGGCACGCTCTGGCAGAAGCGCGTCTCCCCTGCTCTGCACCCTTGGGGATGGCTGGATCAGGCCCCGGCGGGGCCAGCCGAGAGCCGGAGCCAAGTTTGGGAGCGGCCGGCGGCGCTGAGCGGTGCCCCCGCAAACTCCGCTCGCTCGGCGGCTGCAGCTCCGCTCCCCGGGAGCACAGCGACTTTCTCAGTGGCACGCTCCGGTGCCGAGATCTTTTCATCCCTCCCTTTTAAGTGCGGCGAGTCCCTAAAATTAATGCTGCTGCACTTTGATGAAAATAATGTTTTTATAATACATTTGCTGTTTACATGGAAGATGTGACTTGAGGGGAAAAAGGCTTTTTTGGAGGGTGGTGGAAATCTTGTTAATCTGCTCTCGGAGAGCGGCACACAATACTGCCTATGAGCAAGTCTGTGCTGCTTTTGATAAATTACCATGTTTAGAGATAGGTTTGGCTCTTAAGGGCTTAGTTTTCTGAACAAAGTCCATAACAATGTTTTCTGCCTCTGTTTGTCTCTAGCCCCTTTGGCTTGACTCGGAGCCCTGTGTTTAGTTGAAGCTCCGTCTGGAAGATATAACAATTTTGCATTAAAAAAATAAGGAAATCACAGGAAGAAAAACCCTTTTGCTTTTTGGATGAATCTTACTGATAATTTGCTAAAGCTCATTTGAATTTTAAGCACTTCTTTAATCTTCAAAGGCTAAATTGCTTTATGAATATGCATGGTGTGGGCAGACTTTAGTTCATTACCTAGTTGTAAATTCTAATGACCATTAGGTCCTTGCAGTAATTGCGAATTGTTTTGCATTTTTGATTGGCCTATTAACATGTGCATTCGGCACACATCAGGCCAGCCTGTCAGGCTGCTGAAGGAGAAAAAAAAGGTGAAAATTGTTTTATAGCACCAAGATTCTTAGATTTTCAATCTTGGAAAATTGATGATGTAAAAAAATTAAAGCGGTGTTTTTTCTTCTCAAGATTGAAAGTTCACCAAGAGATTTGACATATTTAATTTACATGATGACTTTGCACTCCTTCATTAATGCAATTTGCATATGAAGCTGTTGTTAATCACTTTTGATCATGTTTTGTGTATTAGCTGCCTCAGTGGCTCTTCTCCCTCAGATGCTCCAGTAGAAAGCAGCAAAATGATGCATCTTCTTGCCAAGTTTCCTTTAGTGAATTGAGGAATTAGGAGTCTAACCTTGAGTAATTAAATATGTTCTATCAGTTCTCTTTTAATGTTAAGTACACTTGGTTGGAAGTGTAGAAGGAAATTGTTCCCATTTGGGGGAGACATTCCTTTAAAAAATAATTCTGTATGTACAGACAGAAAAGAATTATTTTCCGTGCTCCGGAGATGCCAGGGCCGGAGGGAGAGGTGACAGCAGGGCAGGATGTGGCGGTGCCCGGACCCTTCCCTGCGCGACCGGCGTCGAAAGCGCGTGCCCCAGGCCCCATCCCGCGCTGCCCGTGGGTCGCGGAGCTGCTGCTGGCTTTGGGGAGGTGGCCCAGCCTTTGGGGGACGCTGCGCAAAGGGCAGGGAGCGCCCCGTTCGTAGCAGCAAATCGTGCTGCCGGCGCTGCTCCTCTCCCGCTCCAGTCTCCCAGTTAGTTGCCTCATCGCAAGGAAGGGTCTTTTTCTCCTGCCTGTCCGGGCAAGGCGTTAATCATCCAACCCTGGGAGAGGAAACTGGGAGCAGCCTGGCTGGAAGCCTGCCCAGCTCTCATAACCTGCCCGGGCATCTGCGCCCGGCCAGCACCCGAGGCCATCCGCCACCCCTCCCGCCCGGCTGGGGCTTGGCCTGGTCCCTGTCCCCTGTCCCTCACGCCGGCAGCACCGCGATTCCTGGCTGTGGCATCGGGGCCTTGCCTTTGCTTCGTCCCTTCCGTTGTCCAGCCTTGGTAATTGATGCTCAGCTTTGGTTGGAGAGTTTGTCACTGGGTAAGAAGATGAATCGGGAGGGTGAAACGGATACCCTGATTAAAGGAACTGCTTAATGAAAGAAAATAAACGGAGAGGGAAAAGGACCATTCTGGAAGGAACAGAAGTATAATTTTAACCTCGGAGGAGACCTGCTGTTGCCCTTCCATGACTTCCACCCATACCACGCTAAAAGCGTGGTTCAGTTCAAAGTTGTTAATATTCAGCTGGGAAACAGTATCCAGAACACAAATAAATTATTAAGTGCATGAACTTTTTCGGCAGTAAGATGAACTGATGGGGTCCATCTGCGAGATCCAGGGGCTTTTTATTTGTGTGTGTCGAACGATTCTGCCCTCTCCGACTTCATAGCCTTTGGTGCCTGGCCAAGTGCATGCATAATTGATTCCACACGCGCTATCATTTTCTTGATGTAATTGCTTTAGTAAGATATGTTGAAATCTAATGGATAATTTACTGTATGAAAATGACAAAAAAGTAAACGTTCGTGTTTTGCGCCGGGCGCGGAGAGGAGAGCGCCCAGGTGACCCGCGTGGTGAGGGGGAACCCTCGTGGACCATCTCCCACCAGCAAAGATGGAGGTAGATTGCTGGAGAAGTTCAGAGCAAACTCTCTGGAATTAACTGGAGTTTTACAACACAGGTGAAAGGGAAACAGTGGCGTCGTTCGGAAACTTTAGTTTTTTCTGGAGTAATGACTTATTTGCTTTTCTAATTGCCAGAGTGTGAACTCAGAAAAAAGTCCTCTGCAGAAGGCAAGGGGGGGAGTATTTTTAGAAATCAGTGTGTCCTGGACTTGCCGCCCTGTGCTGCAGAAGGTCCTGACACTGGTGCCTTGCCTGGCAAAGAGATCTTATCTTCTGGCTGCTTGAATAATCCACCAAATTAAAATCAGTGTATATCAGCTGGGCTGGATATATTCTTAGAGGTTTCAGAAGTGTACAGGTATCAAATCCGCCTATAACTCCATCCCCATCCAAAGGAAAATATTCCGCTTGAAAATTTGACATCACATTGGTCTTCAAGAAATGATTTGTTAATCTCATTTCCTTTCCCCCTTGCTTCCCAGTCTTGGAATATTTTGTATTCCTTTCCGTAATTTTTTAAAATAGACTTTTGAGGTGGTGTAGACACAAAAACATTTTCTCATTTGCTTTCCCCCCCTGCCATGATGCTTTCAATGTACTAAAAGAGGAAAAAATATCCAAGGCAAACCCACATAACTGTAGCAAAACTGTTTCTGAGCAAGTCATAATAATGAACAACACATGATCTGAAATGTGATCAGCAAACATATACTTATGCCAAGGAATTTTTGCCATTCACATACCAAGGTTCTGTAAATCAGTAAACCGCGGCAGAGGAGCCCCCGGCACGGCGAGGGGAGGAGCAGGAGCAGGAGCAGGAGCAGGAGCAGGATGGGCTGCCCAGCAGAACTGTCTTGTTCACAGAGCAGAGAATGGGAACAAGTTTCTCTCTTCCACCTTCCTCTTCTCGCTCTCGGTCCACGCACAAAAATGTACAGCCTCTAAGGAGGGAAAGTGCAGCCTGATCTGTCCTCAAAAGCAAAAGCAGACGAATTAGTAGCAAAGGAATGAAATTTCACCGCAACGTGTTTTATGGGATTTTTTTTTTCCTTCCCCCACCTCCCCATCTTACACAGAACCAAAATGTAAATTACTTTCTGGTCCTAATTGGATTTAATTATTTCTTTAGGAGAGGATGGGTGGGAGGGGGTGGGAATGGCACACAGCTGTCCTAACAAAACAAAGGAGCCAGAAAACCCTCACTTTCCCCCATGTTGGCTAATAAACGGTGCGGAGGATCTTAGTGCTGGCAAGCAAATGGAGCGCTGTGTAGACCTGGGGAAGGGGTAAGCGCTGTCGGCAGCCGGGAGCATTAGGAAAAGGCCAGGCTAGCTGTTAAGAGGTGCCCTTAAATGGTGATTTGTGGTTTCCTATTAATTTCTGTAACTGCCCTGTGTTTTAGAGCACCCGGCCTGGCCCTTCCCTTAACTTGAACCACGTTGCCCAGATGCCTCGGCCCTGTGGTGAGACCCACCCTCAATATTGGGCCGCGAATCTCGCCGGTGCCGCTCACCTGGGAAGCACCAGCTCCCCGTGGCACTGCTGGGAGGGACTGGGAGTGGATTTGGGTGCCCTGCACTTGGTGGGGTGTTCCCTGTGCCCCCCAGCTGGGCTCTGGGACACCTGGGTGGCGGCAGTGGGGTCCACGTGAGCTGCTGCTGCTCTGTGGGTTGGTGGCACATCGCGCCCGCGGATCTCCAAGAGCTTTACAAGCTTTAATGAATGTGACCACTAACGTGATTTATAGTGCGATTCATTATTGGTATTGGAGGGACTGTATTCTTATTTTGTCATTTGCTGTTAAAATTAATACACTCCATGCTGGCTATAAAAGTGTATTTGCATTTAATTGCAAGTCAGAATGAATTAGTGGATATGATTTAAACCTGAACTCTCTCCCTAAAAAGAAATCTTCAGTGGGGAAGGAA
>VZTA01019154.1:28506-45395 GCA_013398855.1 Mohoua ochrocephala | reverse complement strand
TTTTTCAAATTCTTGAAGTTGCTTTCAGCAAAAAATGCCTTTGCCAGGAGGGGCTTAGGCAAAGTGGTCAAGCACATCTGCTCCTGGGAAGGTAGGGAAGAAAAGAGGTTACTAGTAATAGGGCAGCAGCACAAAGGGAAAATTGTACACTGGAAGCATTAGTCTCCTCGGCGGTGGTGTGGCCAGACTGGTTTAGCAGACAGGATGATAGATTGCTTTGTCAAGGGTCCCAGGGTGTGCCCTGAACTTGAAGCACTTTGTTTATCTTGAATAGAAAGGGAAAAGCACAGACATAATCGATGTCTAGTTTTTTAGGAGGGAGGAAGAGGTAGAGGAGGGAGCGAGGGGGTGGTGGCGGGGGGAGGCCCTGGCTGTGGCTCTCCATTAACAGATGAACTTGGCTGAAGTCCAGAGTTTGATGAGAGAGTGTCACAGCTCCGGAGCCGGCCAGCCTTTTCAATAATTTTCTTTTTTTTTTTTTATACCTGCTGACTGTACATCAAATGCTCCCAGGTCTTTTGGCTAAAGGCAAGAAGAGCGAGGGGCGGGGGGAAAAGACACAGCTCCATTTTTTCCCTCTGAACCAGTTGAGACCAGTCCCTTGGCCACGCACGCAGGTTCTATCATCTTTCCTGGCTTGCTGTTGGGGAAAAAAAAAGAGTTGTCGCCGTGCCAGTAACCTGAGGGCCCGGGACAGAAAAAAAAAAAAGGGGGGGGTTGCTGTTCTGAGAGACAAACTAAACTTGAGAGTGTGAGAGCAGGAGGGGCTTGCGTGTGTCTGGGAGATTTCAGAGATAGCAGGAGTTAAATTGGGGGGTGAAAAGCATCTGCAAGGCAATGCCTGCCTGGCTGGGGAGAGTGAACCCTGAGGGCAGACCCGGTGCAGGCCCACAGCTTGTGCACGACAGCACCTTTTCATGCTGCCTCCCACCCATTCACATGACTTGATGAGAAACAAAATCAAATTGATCCCCTGGTGCAGACCTGCACTAGGTGTGAAGGTGGCTGCGCTTGCAGCCCCCATGCAGCCCTCACAGAACGTTGCTGGGCCATGCCCGACGTCGAGGTGCTTCGTTGGGTGGTGAGAATATAGACAAAATGCTGCGGTGGTGTAATAAATGCTGTGGTGGTGAGAATAAAGACAAAATCCGAGGTCTTTACTGGGTCACCGTTGTTTTTACTTAAAGTTCCTTGCTTTGCGAGAGGTGGACGTGGTGGGGATGTAGTAAAGGAGGCTGCAGGGATGCTCCGGGTCGGAGCTTCCCAAGGGTGCCTGGCTTGAGGGTGTGGGTGGCCCCGGAGCGCCTGTGCCTTGGAAACACAATCTGAATTCATGGTTGTTTTGGGTATTCTTATTTTTTTGCTGTTTCCGATTATGCCATTTCTGACAGTTGTTCAGCTACTTACCAGTCTTGGCAGGAGGCTGAGCCTGTAACATCCTGACATTTTTGCTTTTTAACAGGCCAGTCTCATCGTGCTGGAACAAACAGCAGCTTAACTGCGTTTCACTCTGGCTGATTTGAATAACGTGTACTCTGGTCAAACAAGAAACTCCTCAAAGGAAGAGCTCGACGCCTTGTTTCCCGTCATGCTGATGGACGGTGGATTTCAAAATGCACGGAAAGGGCATAGCTGGGAAAACATGGGCTCCCCCCGCTGCAAAGGGCAGCGTTTTCAGAGGTGTGAAGGGTAGGTCGGAGTGGGTTGGGTCACCTGCCTGTCCTCTGTCCCTTCGATGCCTTCCCAGCATCACGCCTTGCTGGGAATTAGGAGGTTTGCTTGGCACTAGAGGCTTTGTGTCACATGAGCGTCCCTCTTGGAAAGTGGGCATGCATAGGGATGGCCTCTCTTAGTCAGAGCTTTGCCTGACCACCTTGCTCCATGCGGGCATCCAGGTCTGTGAGTCACAGTTTTTGAGGAATCTGGGAATATGCCATGGGCTGAAAATCCCAGCCTTGTTTCCTCTCCTTCCCCTTTGTGTTCTTAGCTAGCAGCTGGTGATGTGCGGTGCACTGAGCTCTGCTCTGTGGGAGGAAAGTACAAAGGCTGGGCAGAGGCTGTGGGATACGGCTCCATGAGGCTGAGTGCCAGGGCTCTGGGTCTGGAAATCTCCTTCCTTAGGCTGGTTCTTCCCTCACTCCTCATGCTGCATGTCAGACTGTAACTGGTTTGATGGTGAGCTTCCCGGCGACTTGGCACCCCTGCGTTTTTTCCCAGGCGTTTGCCTACGCACGTGCGCAGCTCCCGTGTGCGTGTAATGCCTGCACAGGACTCCCTGTTATCTGCTGATCGAGGTGTTTACCTCGGCAGCATCCATTACGTGAGGACCTGGGCGCCTCGGAGATGTAATGAACACACCCTCGCACTGCCAGGGTGAGAGAGGCAACTGCTGTGGCACAGGTGGGGTGGCTCCCCCCAGGTGAGGCCAGAGAGCCGCAGCAGAGCGGGAACGAGAGCCCGGCCTCACTGCTCATCCTCCCTGCTGGCGGCTCGGCAAAGCTGGGAAGAGACGCAGAGACGCGGTCGCCTCTCCAAACCAACCCTCTCTTTACCGAGACCTTGGTAAGGAGTCCACCTCGCTTCACCCCTGGCCCTGGGGAGATTCAGCCCCTTGGTCGGGGGGCCGTGCAGCGCCACGTCCCTGGGTTAGAGTCACCTGTACGTCTGTGGGGAGGCAGCGGGACTTGCAGGGGCTCCCTGTGTTTGGTAGCAAAGGTGGGTTGTATGTCCAGGAGACAAGGCGGCGACCTTTGGGTCAAGTACCTGTGTCTGGAGAGCCCGCCATAAATATTGTACAGTGGGAACAATGGGGCTGTAACAGAGCTGCGCCCGGAGAGGCTCGGGCCGAGCAGGCGGCCGGCTGAGAGGCTGCCGGGGGAGCGGTGTAGTATTTCTACTTCAAACTGATTGAAACGTCGACTAAAAATCAATGTTGTTGACTGGGGATAATTTACAGTTTTCTCGACGCTAAGTAGCCGCGCGCGTGAGGATGCGCTCCGGGACGAGCGCCGAGTGGTCCGGGCGCGGTGCTGAATCAGATGCGTTATAGGTCAGCTCTTTATTTGTTTCATCACGACTTTTACACAGTTGTCGTGTAATTTATGGCTGCTTTCACGTTGTCAAACATTTTCATTGCGGCTGCTTCTTAACACACTCCTGACACAAACACGGCTGCTTTAAAGACACTGTATTGTTTCATAATCTGAGAGGAGGACTATAAAACATCAAATTACACTATCTTCAGGCTAATCTAAATGCACTACAGATTGAAATCAGAGCTCATTTGTCCCTGATGCAAATTATTAAGTTCTAATTATAAATATCCATTTAATTACCCCATACATTTTTATTCTGCAGACCTTCTCAGCAATTCTGTCTGAGATACAGTAGATGTATAGGAGAAAATCTGCAGTAATTAATGTGCATTTCCTAAATAATAAAGAACAAACATGAGCCACTTTGTTCATGGATGACATATCCGCACACACATTTTTAGCTATCCGTGTCACGGCGGCAGACGCTGAATGCTAATTTAAAAATAAATGGAAAAGACAAAAATTAAAAGTTTGGGGGTTTATTTCCTTCCTTTCCCCGCCTGTTGTGGAAGGAGCTGGGTCTTTCAGTGCCTCGTGCCCGCTGGGAGTGGGATGAAGGTGGTTCTGGGAAGCACGGCATCGTGTCCCTGGCCTCTGTCTCGTGGAGGTGCTGGTCCTGAAGGTGCCTTGTGCTGGAAGCCCCGCAAATCCAGATGCATCTTGCAGATAAACAAACTGGGGGAGCCATTCTCTGCCACTCCAGCCTCTCCAACTTCTCAGTTTCAAGCCCAACAGCAGCTGGGCAGGTTACAAAAGCTCCTCTTGGGCAGCTGTAGGGAATGTTTGCGGTCCCCTCCCTGCTTCTGTGCTCATGCAAAACCCAAGGGCAGGGATAGACACACAGAGAAAGTGTCTGTGGGGGCAGATCCTGCTCAGAGTTACCCCAGGGGTAAATCCTAAGTGGCTTCCCTGCAGCCAGGAGAGTCATTTGGTAGGCACAGCGGTGTAAAGGAGCTTGGGCTCAACCCGTTATGGTTATTTATGTTCAGATTAACAGAGAGCTTTGTCCACCAGCCACTGGAGTCTAGGAAAAAAACTTGGAGAAGGTGGCAGGCATGGAGTTGAGCCTGGATTCAAGTGATGCCTGTCAAGAATCTCCAGAGGAGCACGTGTGTGTGTGTGTGTGAGTGTGTGTGCCCATACACATATATGGGATGGGAGTCTGACTGCACGGCAGTTAATGTGAGCATTGCCACAGGCTTCATTGCATTCCCTATTTATACCCATATTTGCATCTGCTTTCTGGGTGATAGAGTAGGCTTTCTGGAAAGGATACCCGTGTGCTATCAGTAATTATAAACAGAAATTAGCTTTGAATTTTCTCAGACATATATTCCACTAAAGCTCCATTCATTTAATCAGTTAAGGAGATGAGGGGCTGCAGCAGTGTCCTTAATTCCCAAATAACTTTGTCCTTATTTATTATAATCGTTTTATCTCAAACTTTGTCCTAGAGTCACAGGGCACTAAGAAGAAAATCGTAAAAGTGTTGGTAGGAGCCTAAGGACCTTTACAGAAAGAAACCAAACAAAACCCGAGCCTGATTTCCTAAATGGAAGAATAATTACCTTGGCTTTTCCAGCAGCAGTATATTTTTTGGATCAGCCTGTCTTTTTTTTGTTTTTGTTTTTTTCCCAGAATCACAATTACTGTACTGCTTTGAAACATGTTTTTTATTACGATTCCTCTGCAGCACAGTCACTGTACAGCTAATACTGCTTGAGATTTTGCATCTTGTCATCTGTATTATGCAGAAACTTAAACTGCAGCCTAACCTGGCAGTCGGATGGTGAGCGAGCCACGCCGCAGGCTTGCGAGCGCTCTGATTCCCACACGATCTGCTTGTGCCTCAGCACCTGAATGTGTATCTCTGCTCATGTTGCTACTGTCTGGAGTAGAAAGTAAACTACATATCCCACCACCCACACTAGCTTTTCACGACTTAATAGCATTTACCTGTAGTAGTTGTTATTATTATTATTATTATTATTATTATTATTATTATTATATCCTCCAAATGCGTCGGTCGTTATATTGCCGATGTCTGGTGGGGTGCTCTGGCTGGGATTCGCTAATGGGGTCACCCGTGTCAGGGTGTGATGTATGGATGATGTTTACTGTGGCACGCTTTGTTTGTGAGCGAGGCTGTGGCAGTGGGGCAGATGATGAATGAAGATGCTCCTCGGTTTCACGCTCGTCCCTGTGGTTCCGAGTCTCCAATACAATAAAGATCCTCTTGTGATACAGAGGGATTTATGTGCCTGTAGTGGACTTAGAGCTGAACTTGAAGGTGTGATAGTCCAGTGCTTTGTGGTGTTTTTGGTGAAATTTTGGTTTACCCATGACCTGGATAAACACTTGGAATTTGTTGTGAAAACCTTGGAGATGCGTGAACCATCCAGTTGAATACTTTGCCTGGCTGAAATACTGGTCCGTTTTTCATCTTTGGGCCTCCACGAGTCAGCTGGGTGATACTCATCCCCAAAACACAAAAGGGAGTCACAGAATGGTTTGGCTTGGAAGGGACTTCAAAACTCATCTGGTTCCAACCCCCTGCCATTGGCAGGGTCACCTTCCACTAGACCAGGTTGCTCAGAGCCCAATTCAACGTGGCCTTGAACACTTTCAGGGATGGTGAACGCGCGCGTGCTGTCGGGGACCCCAGTGATTAATGCCTTCAGGGGCTTCCTTACCCTCCGAGATGCAAGTAAAGCATTAATTCTCTTAAAAGCCAGGTTTGCTGAAGGGCCTTTACACCTGGCCTGTGGAGGTTGGAGTCAGGGCCTGGTAAGGATGGCCTTCACCCTTGGGGCAGCTGGCTTGTCACTATGGCAGAAGGATGCTCGGAGCTTCCCACTGTTCTCTCCCATAGGTCTCACTTTCCCTTCCCCCCCCCACCCCGTGCATCCACTTAAATGGACAACTGTGGTCTGTACGCAGGTTCTTCTTAGTTATTTTATCTCCTGAAAGACTCCAACAAGCTTTTACCCACCGAGTCTATAGAGAAAACGGCCAGGCAATTTTTGTTTCAATTTAGGCGTCTCTCCGGAGCGCTAGTTCCAGAGACTGATCAATAGGTTTTATTGTAGACCTCACTGTCTCTAAAAGCACCGTGACCTTATCCTGTCTAAAAATAGCATTTGCTCTTGCTGCCTGCAGAACCTTGACCTGTGACAACCCATTTGGAGCATAACTGACACGTGCAGTCAGCTGTGCATCCAAGACCCTTGCACGCCCCAGGAGAAAGCTCCCCGTGCTCCTTGTAGCCCTTGTTGAGAAGGAGGAGAGAGGGAGGGGTGTGAGGGTGGATGAGGTGCCCTACTCCCTCAGGAATCCCAAAGTGGATGAGGGTTGGTCTTTTCCAGGTCCTTGAGCGAGCCCTGCCCATGAGCAGAGGGAAGCGAGCACCTCTGAGCATCCATCCTCTTCTTTTGGGAAGAGCCTTGCATGCAAACCCAAATATACATTCACACCAGCTCCTTGTGCCACATCCCCGGGTGAGTTCCTGAGCTTTGGGAAGTGCTGCTCTGGAAGGCACACTGTCCTTTGTTTCTAAGCTGCTCTTCTTAACATTTGGACAAAAGAAGGTCGCCTAAGCTGCACCAGTTCCTGGTCAGTGAGTGTGTTTAAGGCAGTTGCCAAGGGCAGAGTGAGGGGGGAGAGCTCCGCATGGATTTTGGTGACCTATTGATGCAGCGCAGGGGCTCGAAGTGGCCACCAGGTACTTCTTCCTTATGGCAGCATCAGGCAGAGAAGAGTCCCTGTTGCACACCTGCATCCTCCACCAGAAGGGGCTTGTTTGGTGTTCTCTGTGCAAATGAAGGGATGTGGGAGAAAAGGAGCCTGCAGGGACCCTGGCACCCCTCCCTCCCTCCTGCTGTGGCCGGGCTGCCCGGCAAGGGTTAACCGTCCTCCCTGGTGAGCAAGGTCTGGTGCAGAGCCTCTGGGAGATGAAAAGGGAAGCAGCTATGATTGCAGAGCTGTAAAAGGTGGCATTTTGTTCTCCCCGCTAACAAAAGCCAGGACTATTGTTGCCTCCGAGCTTGAAAGAGAGGTCACCGGTGGTATTAGTGCAGCTAATCACAGGAGAGGCCGGGTGGGCTCGGGCGCTGCTGGCGGGGCTGGGACCGGCCGGCGCGGGCTGTTCCCAGGCACAGGTTCCTCTTTGGTTACACAAAATGTCCGCTCCCGCTCCCCTAATGCGCAGGCTATTATTAGCCGGTGTCACTCGGTTATCTGAGAGTGGCGCTTTTAGCTGCCATCTAAGTGCTTGACACTTGGGTTTACAGCAGATTAAATTAATTTTTAGGCTGGTTTGGCTTTACGGGGTGTAGACAAAGGGAGCAGCTGCCGTGGAAATGTAATCTGGCACTGGTGAGGGTGGACAGCCCTAGCTGGGCTTCCCCTCTCGCCTGCACTCGGAGGGTCTCAACATGCAGGGGGACGATTTTGGTACCTAAAACACCATCCCTTGGAGCATGGGCACCTGCATCCCCAGCTCAGTGCCGGGCCATGTCCCTGTTAGTCAAAGCGCGTTGAGATGGAGAGCGTTTGGATGTGACCAGCTGGCAAGCGCAGGCACCAAACTGGTGCTTGTCTTGTGTCTGTCCAAATGCTGTAGTGCAGAGCTCACGATAAATATTATTTACTTATTGATGAGTCTGTTGGTGCAATCCATTCCTTTTGCTCCTGGGCATGTTTTTGTCTTAACTTATTTTTGGCTAAAAAGCAGCAGGCCTTCAAGAAGATTCTGCACAAGTTTTTTCTGCCCTAAAAGCAGATCAGGTCAAGAAATTAGTTAGAGATGGAACTGACTTAATTGCCAGTTGTTGCTGTGGGTGAGTGGCCCAAGGGATGGCCATTTCAAGTGGAGGGGGTGGGGGAAAGGAGTTTTAAACAGGGTCAGTGTCAGAGACCAAGTTCTTCTGAGCCAGCTCTGGATGGAAAAATCTGGTCGAAGACCTCTCCCTGAGGTCTTCAACTGCTGCTTGAAGGGCATTCTTAGACATTGGATCTATTACTAATATCGCTCTACCTTTAAAGTTAGATTGAGAGGGATCAAAGACACCTCTCAAGATCAAGACACAGCTGGCCCTGCTCCAAAGCTGCTTCCTCAATAACCTTCCTCAAGAAGAGAAGGGTAGCAGCAGGCCAGGAGTCGGCAAGGTTGTTTGTGTCAGGAGATATTTTTCTCTTTAGATGGCTGAGGAGGTTCCAGGGTGGCTGGTGCCTTGTGCTCCTGACGTGAGGCATCAGACCAGTCATCGCCCCAAAAACCTGAGGGGGTGGGATTTGTGGGGCAGGGGAGCCAGGTTAGCCCAGAGCTGGGGTGAGCAGCCGCAGCACACGGGAACAGCAGATGTTAAAAAAGGTAATGGCTGGATTAAACCTCAGCTCCCATCTTGAATTCATTGCTGTCTTTTCTTGTGGCTTTGGGGTCAACGACCGGCCTAAGCAAGTTCCATTTTCCCTGTGGTACCTCGGCATTGAGTGGTGTGCAGCTCTGGCAGGCTGGCCTGCTTTCCCTTGAGTCCTGCACCCTGCTCATCACCGTTCTTCCCATTTGTTTGCCTCCTGGCGTGGGAGAGTCTCTGCGGCTGTGGTTTGTGTGCAGGGTGCATTTCAGGGGAGCATGCACAGGTGCTGTATGGGCGTCTCTATGGAAGGAGCTATGGGCTCGGAGGCTCCAGAACCAAGCTTTTCATGGGTAAAGGGCAAAGCAGGAACACTCTGGGGTTTCTCTGCCCAGCCTGGCTTTGGGGTTTGATCCATACGAGACCGATGATCACATTAAATTCGCCACCTTTCCAAATGAGGTCAGGGCAGTGGTGGGAGAAGGTGCAGAGCCGTGGTGAGGGTGCTGTGCAAGCCTTGGCGTGGGAGGCTGGTTGCCCCTTGCAGCCCTTGGCATGTTGAAGACCTCCTCGAGCAGCCCGCAGGCGCATGCAGCGAGTCCGGCCAAGTTTTGGTCCTGGCACTTTCCCTCATTCCCTGGGGGGACTTTGGGAGAGTCACAAATAATTCAGCTTGGTGTGGTGCAGGGGGAGGATTCTGTCTCAATTTCAGCATGTGGTGGTGTGTTCACCTGAAAAATGAGGACTTTTTCTGGGCAGGTAAAATACTTGCTGGAGAGTGTGATTGGGTGAATTTAGGTACAGCTTTGGCTGGCAAAAAAAAAAAAAAGAAAAAAATAAATTTGGAAAACTTTGGTCACTGAACCGAAATCTAAAAGACTTTTATTTCATTTCCGTTCTGTTTTTCCCTCTGAATTTTCTGTTTGGAAACTGAATGGAAAATCTGGTTTACGTCCTGGACTAATTAGGAAAATGGAGCTCCTATGAAGGGGATTAAGTTTAAGTTATTAATGACTGCACAGCGATTTGACAGCCTCCATTGAAAGAGAGTTATCTGCTCATCTTATTTAGAGTTTTGTTTAGTGTTGAGGTGGAGGTTTCATATGGATTTCTGGGCACATCTGTAGGTACACTTCACCTGTGTGCTTTGCCAGTAAAAGTTTCACAACGAGTGGATAATGTGTTTTAATCATCCCAACAGACCAGCCAGCGGTAGCATTGCTTTGAAATGCGTGTTGTTGGGATGGAAAGCCCTCCTTGTCCGTGGCATTTTGGGAGGTAGGAGGCGGATTTTATGGAGTGCTGACTGTGCTGCTTTCCATCTTGATGGGGATGTCCATCTTGATGGGTGTTGGCCTGGCCTTGGGGAAGGTTCCAAGGCTGCTGCTCTTGGAAGCCTGGTTTTCCATTCCATAACTCTCAAATTTAAATTAGGTGTTGGGGCTGCAGTATGTCAACCCAGTCAAATTCGAATCGTGTTTGCATAATTCACACCTCATGTCTGATGGGAGAAAAAGTGTTTCCTTAAATTAACAAAAGCCTGTAATTATTTTCTTCTACATGTTGAAATCGAGGAGAAAGGCGTCTCCTTGAATTTTATTCTTTCTATAATTTGTTTTTGCTGTTGTTTCAGAATAATTTGGTCATGTATTTATTAGGAACTGGCAGCATCTGCTAATTTTCAGAGCCATCACAATGATGGCAACATAAAAACTTGAGGCCAGAAGTGGGGCCAACACCTTATTTGCAAGCAGTCACATTTATTTTGGTGCTAAGGCTGCTCTGTTAGCAGAGGAATATGGTGTTCAGCATAATAAAGAGTATGAAAATTTGGCCCTGAGCAATCACTTCTGCTTCGTTGGGGTCAGATTGCGGAGCCTTTACTCATCATGGTAAGTATTTATTAACCTTCGGAGAACAATGGCTGTAATGAGATTACCTGGGTAAGTGCTTATCCAGTCGGGAAGGAAGTTTTGGAGCCTGGGCCCAGTGGTATTTTAAGAGAGATAAGGATAAGGAGGGCTCTTTGCTCTCTGCAGGTCGCTTTCCTACCTGTGCCTGGCAGGGCTGGAGGGCAGCCCGGACTGGCTGGGAGTTAATGCCTTTTGAAGTGGTGGTTTCACTCTGTGTTGTCTTTCCCGGATTAGCTGTGCTGAGAGGCAGAAAAAGCAGAAAAAAAGTCGGCGTTTGAGTGACGTGAACAAAGTAATTGACTATCAGTATCAAGAGTTACTGCACAACCATGCAGGGGACAAGTCAGAACACACCTTGACAAAACCCTGCAACAAAGGGCTGCTCAAACACACCCTTCGGTCTTGGGAGCTGTAAACTGAGCTTCAATTCCAGGGAAATACTTTTAGGCTTTGTGTAC
Source organism: Mohoua ochrocephala (assembly GCA_013398855.1). Lineage (NCBI taxonomy): Eukaryota > Metazoa > Chordata > Aves > Passeriformes > Acanthizidae > Mohoua > Mohoua ochrocephala. The sequence continues at coordinate 34,575 of VZTA01019154.1, read as the reverse complement.
GTTTTTGTGTCTGCTTGCAGCGCTTCAGTGCCACTCAGGAGGTGACTGAAGTCCCCAAAAAGAAGCAGCAAGCGCCGTGCTCAGCCCAGCACCAGGATCAGTTGTTCATGTTGGTTCATGGCAAAGCGGCTTTAGTCTTCACCATCATAGAGTAGTTCTGTGACTCCCACCTCGTTTTCCCATCCGGCTCTGTATACTTCTCAAAAAAAATTGGGGAGGTGAAACAGCTCCTCAGTCATATTTTAGTCGCTGTTTTTCTTACAAGAGAGAAACAAAAGAGGGGGACCTTGTACCCTGCTGTGTGAGTGCAGTGATCGTTCCGTGAGCAGCTCCACACCCATTTCTTCCTACAGGTTAGAGACACATTTTTGGCACTGGACACGGTAAGCGTTCCAACATGTTTTTAATCTGCGGCTCTCACGTCTTTAAAGGTCTGGTGTCGTGGCTCTGGTTGCGTGCACGTATTTCAAGGTATCTGAGTAGAGCAAAATGTGGGTGAAATACCGTGACATGAATTTAATCTGTTGGTAGGAGTTTGCTCTGTGTTTGTTCTGCCTGTCCTTCGGTGACACTTGCTATGTCCTCAGCTTTTTGCCTGTGACATTAGATGGCTCTTCTGGGTTTCCTGGTTTCTGGCAAAAGGCTAGTGACAATACACTGTTGATAATTCCTGCATTTATTCCTAAATGCTGAAACCTGTCAACTGCTTTTGCTGGGCATGCAAAGTGAAAAGTTGGACTGTTCATTTTCTACCCAGCGTGCACCTAGGCGTTGAAACACAGTGCCAAAATTGTGGAATTCTGTCGAATTGGGTTTTTGATCAGACTCCAGATTCTGATTCAATTCCTTCCCCATTTGCCCGAAATGCAGATTGTGCCAGTTGATTTTTCCCCCTTCTTCTCTGAATGGCATTGCCACGGTCTGAAGTCAACCGGCCTCGTGATTTCTCAATTGCTTTTTCTTAGAGGCAGAGCCGTAGAAGCAAATGTCTGGGGAGGACCTTCCAGGTCACTGGCTACAGTCTGTGGCCTTCGACATCCGGAGGTGCTGAAATGGCTTCATGTGGCCTCGTTTTGTGTTTTACTCAAACACGCCGAGATGAGAACAGTGCCTGGGGTGGAGCGGCGGGCGAGGAGGAGGGAAGAGGAGATGGATGATCCCTCTCTTGTTGTGGGAAGATTCAGCGGTTGCCCTTGGTCCTTTCACCCCCGCGGGGCCACGTCAGGGTTACAGCATTTGAGACGTTTCCCAAAGCGTCAGTGTTCAGAGCACCATTAGGCAAAGATGAGATGAATGTCCAAAATGTAGGGGCTAAACAAATTAGGCCGTTCAAGAGCTGCAAACAAGTCATTTGTGGGGAATAACGAAGGCTTGCGGTTGTGAGGCCGGCCCTTCTCCAGCCCGTTTGCCACCGTGTTTATAAATCAGGGGAACAAAACAGGAGCCCTTGTTAGGCCTGGGTGACATTAAGGGTGCATTTAGCTACGGAGTGTAACGCCGGCTGCTGTGAAATCAGATGGATGCTCAAGCTAGGCTGCAGCTTGTGTGGAGATGACAGCAAGGCTGTGCCTTTGGGACTGGGTCAGACCTTCCTCGGGTATCGTGTTTCCTATTCCGCAGAGAGGGTTCCAGAGGTCCAAGCCAGATTTTCCCCCATTTGTGGCTCTCTAGTTCTGCCTCTTGAGACATTGCTCCAGCCTCTCCCTGCCTAATATCCACCGACCTCTGCTCCCTCAGGGATAGACCCGACACGTCCCCTTTAGGCGGTGGTGCCTCCTGTCCCCCGTAAGTCCATCTGTAGGGTCCCTGGACATGCTGAAACCCTCCTGGTTATCCTTGCACGCCAGGAAACCTAACTGGCTGGTGTAGGTGCTCCTAAGTGAGCAGTATTATATTACCCCACATAAATGTCACGTTAATGGAGCATTATAACCAAAAGATGCTCGTAGATCACTCTAAACCATTTTAGGCATCTGTTATGCTTCCGTCATCTGCTCTTCACCCATTTGTTTGTGTTTGGGATGGGAAGGACGCTGCCAGGAGAGCCTGGAGGGGACCTGGGGGGAGGTGGGGCTGGAATGACGAGCAGCCCACCGTTTGTCCGGGTGAAGCCCAGCTCCACCAGACCGCGTTGGCCATGCTGGAAGAGGCGTCACGAGCTGCGGCTTGGCTTCGAAGGGGTGTCGATGGAAAGTGCTGACTTATCTGAGCTGGCTCGACGCCTCCCGAAAGTCCGGTGTAGGCACAGGGGGAGCCGGAGCTCGGCGCAGCCGAAAGCCCACGGTGCCTCGTCTGTGACGGCTTTCTAGATCACACCATGTAACACAGCCCAACAAAGGGCTTTTAAATCCTAGTCAAGAAGACAGACAATAGAAGGTCAGAGTTTAAAAGAGAAAGTGTGCCTCAGACTGATGTAATTCCCCTTCTCCCCCCTTTTCTTAGTGTGAATCCTTTGATATTTGAGCAGGGAAATCCTCTTTATCGGGAAACTCCACCTCCTCTTATCTCATACTCCCTCGAAAATACTATCTGCTCTCCCGCCTTTCAGCCTCCCAGCCCAGTTTGTGGTGGAAACCTCCCCGCGTGGGCAACACTGCCCTCCCATCCCTCTCGCCAGGTGTGCACAGCGAGGCTTGGGGCTCCACACCGGGATTTGCTGTAAGTGAACACCTTCTGGCTAATGATTCCTGTGGGAAGCCATGCTTGCCTGTCCTGGTCAGGATCCTGGGAGCCTACGGGGTCTGCAGATGAGGCAACCTCAACCTGTCGTGACGCTGCCCTCACAGCAATCAGCTGGCAAGGCTTAGGTGGTGAAGCCCATCCATGTTCACCTTCCAGCCCAGCAAAAAAAGGTCTCCCACACCTTCTTGTGCTGTGGAGCGATCTTTTTCAAAAAAGATAGAAAACTGGCCATGTTGAGTCCGACCAGACATCTGGTGTCCTCATTCTGGCCTGTTCAGAGTGGGAGCCCTTGGAAGCAGCAGCAGACACAAAGCAGGTGTAGGGAATTTCCTATTCCCTGCTGTGCTCTCTTGTCTTTCCTCTCTGGCATTGTGGGCTGGGCCGGAGCATCCCCAGTCTTCCCTCAAGGTTGTGCCCATCCCTTCTGGTTGCTTGCATGCGTTTTGCCCGAACTGGGACTTGGACTTGGGAGGTTGCATTACATTGCTGATTGCATCAGATAAGTCATGTTTCTTAACCTCCTTGCAATGGGCTCCAGTAAGTCTCGTTAGCACGCTTAATTTGCTCTGACAAACAATTGCAAAGCTGGGGAAAGGTCCCTGTGCGTGCGCTCAGAACCGCTGGGGATCTCGGCGGGGCTGCCACAGCTCTGGAGACCAGAGAGCTTCTGTCCCTCTCCTGCCCTGTGGAAAATCAGGCTGTGGCTCTGACCTGAGCTGTTGGTAATCAGAGGACCAGGCTCTTCTTTCACACAAGCAGATTTTCACCTGCTGTGACTCTGAGGATGTCAGTAGGTGTATTCTCAATGTGTGCTCATGTGAGGCAGGCAGAGGTGCCCAGCACATCTTTGTGCGCGGAGGACACCAGGTACCTGTTCTGATGTCCAGCTGGTGTCGGCGACTGCTGGGGTGATCCCTGAGGAGTTTTGTTCTTTCCACATCCAGAAGAGCCAGTGAATCACCTGTAGTCACACCTAGGGCAACCCTTGAGGTGTAAATCAGATGGGACCTGCCCAGCCAATTTGCACCAGCAGTTGTTCTCATCCTGAAGACTCATCCCTGAAGTCACGCGGGATTGGCCACTTAATTTTTTCTCCTTAAGACATTAAAAGCGGCTTTTCCAGTACGTTGGATTTTGGTATTCCCATTGCTCTCTCCCCTCCCATTGGCCCTAAACCGCACAGGGCTGGGGCGAGAATTCACAGGACTTCTCAGCAACATTTTACGATCTTCTCAGTCTACTGAGCTGCTGCACTTCCAACGTCTTATAGTCTGGAAAAGAGCTTGGCTGCGAGAAGACCGTGTCTGTGAAATGGTGCAGAGTGGAAGGAAATGGTGTCAGTAACTGTGCAGTTGATGTGGATTGTAATTCTTGCAGCCTTCAATTCCAACCCAGATTAGCACTCCCTTAGCTTAAAATAACAAAAAGGGAACTGTCAAAATCAGAGCAAAAATGTTGGCATGATGAAACATGTTAACAGGTAGCCATTAGCACTTTATGTCTGCATGAATAGTGGCTCTAAGTGGTTTTTATTGGTAACAAAGCAGGGAGGATGGGCAGAAAATGGCATTTGTGTTCAAATTGGCTTGTTGCTTTAACTGCAGTTTTTTATTGTCGTTACTTTGTGGTCAGGGTGTGCTCTGGGCTGGGGAGGTGGCCTTGGGACACAGCTGGGTTTCAAGTTTTTTGCCAGAGAAGGAGGAAAGGACCAGATAGTCTGGACAGGACCTGTTGTTATTCTTATTTTGCTCTCACAATGTGTTTGAGATGCCCAGCTCTGGAAGAAGAGCGAGGGGATAGCTGTGGTGTGGACTGAAACATGACTGTAACATCCAGGGCTGGTCGGACCAGGTGTGCGAGATGTTCCCAGCGCTGAACCACGGAAAAGTCGCCACACTGAGAGCAGCTCTGGGTTGTGCTGGTGCTTTGCTGGTTGACATTTGACTGATCATTCATGGTCATTCCCAGGCGCCAGCATCCAGACGTTGCTTAAGGGAATGGCAGACATTTATTGGAAGAACTGAAACAAAAAAAAAAGTGGAAAAAAATAGGAAAGAAAAAAAAGAGGGGGGGTTTGTGTAGATACTGTGAGTATTTGCCCCAAAAATTAAGTAAATCCTTCTGGGTTTTTTGATAGTGTTGATGACTGTGGAGGAGAGGCCATTGGCTCCATCCCACCAAGCAGCAGCATGCGCTAATTCCAGTGGCTGGAAGTGACTTCAGCTGTGTGGTCTTCCTGACTCACCCTGAGACCCATCACTGTCTCTGTTCCCACCCTCTGACCATCCAGTTGGTCTTTCCTCTGGTGCGTGGAGCTCGCTGGCATCCAGCTTCTGACAATGTGGAGGTCCTTGGGAAAAGAAAAAGATAAAAAGAAAAGATTAAAAAAAAAAAAGATGCATGCTCTCGCCGTCTCCTATGGACCCTTCCTGTTGCGTCCCTTGGAAAACAAGCCTTGTGAATGTTTTGTTTGTGTCTCAGCAACTGGCAGCCCTTCTTGTTAGTGGAAATGTCAGCCCCTGCCTTGTTGCTGACCGCAGGGCTGAGTCTCACTGCTGGCCAGGATCTGGCCTTGGGCAAAGCCTCCCTTCCACCCGCTTCTCTCTGCTGCTCGTGGGCCCATGTGTCGATGAGCACGAGTTGCCTCCGATTGTTTATTTATGCAAGATTTTTTGGGGAGACAGCCCGATGGCAGTCGGTGTCTTAGGTTGGCTCTCCATGGGTGAGCTTAGTAGTTGCTCAACTACTTTTGCTGTTGATTTTGGGTTTCTTGTGAGGTTTTGCTCGTGAGTGCATGTGCGGGCTTGGGTTCTGCTGTGGGGAGGGAGATTGGTGCCCCCTGTGTAGCCTGAAAGCCTTAAAAAGTCTCAGCCCTGGGTGCAAAATGTGCCTTTTGAGTATCAACACTTCCTTCCTTCCTTCCTTCCCAGAGAAAACAGAATAGTGCTGGCAGTTGTAGCGCAGTGCCTTGTTCTTCTCGTACGGGAGCTCTGGATTAATGGCAAAAACATGGTCTGGACGCTGCTCTACAGCCTTCAAAAAATCTGTTTGTTTGTTTTCCCCCCTCGGCTGTGGTGCGGCGGGCGCGAGGACGCTTCCCACCTTTCTGCCATATGTTCTTGGATTCTTGCAAGACGGTAGCAGGGTTTGCACCTGGACAGCTGAAGGCCACGCACGGGTGCCTCTGTGGGACCCACACTGCCCTCCCTCCCTCCCACACAAGCTAAAACGATGTTTTCCTCCCGCTGAACCTTACAAGGTTTTCCTCCATATGCACTTCAGTAGGTTTTAACTTTTTTGTCTTGAATCCAAGCAGCTTTAATCAACATAAATGCTTGCGGTGGGTATAGGTTGCCGCATTTAATAAAGGGTGAGCTTCCCCCCCCC
>VZTA01019154.1:2223-28501 GCA_013398855.1 Mohoua ochrocephala | reverse complement strand
TTTCTTCTCTTCTTTCTTTTCATCCCTTATTTTGCATTCTGCCGCGCGCGATGAGCGTTTAATCCCTGCCCTTCTGTCTGTTGAGATATTATGTTTTTTTAATAGTGCTTGTTTATGACTAAGGTCAAAGACAGTATTTCAGAACAAAAATTAGAGTTAGTTCATAATTGAGTACATATGTATGTTACTGTTTATTTTTATAGTTTGCTAATTTATTTTTAAACAGCTCGGTTGAGCCAACATGTTTATAGGTCTGTTTATCACATGTCTTGCCAGTCGGAGTGCTAAAAGACACATGCTTTTCAATAGCACAGATCCGAAGTGAAATTAGATAATACCGCCAGGTAGCAATTTAATTACATTAATTGAATGTTTAGGTTGAAATGTAGTTTTGCAAAGGCTATAATGGAATACATTTATAAGTGTCTGCGTATAAATCTTGGCATTTAAAATGTTATTCAAGCCTGCTGGCAGGGAAATGAAACTCCATTGAGCGTTTTTGAGGGAGAAAGGGGATATTTCACCATGAGTACTGTGCTTGCCGTGGCTTGGGGTTTGGGCCCTGTCCCGGCTGTTGGGAACCTCTGCGGGTGCCCCTTTCCGTGGGGAGATACCTGATAAGGAGGATGCATGGCCTGATCCAGAATGATGGGACCGGGACACAACAGCCCCTTTGAGTCCCCATGGAGAGATAAGGGGAGAGCTGGCGCTTGGCAGGAGGGCAGAGAGTCCTGTGTTAGCCAACGTGGAGAAAGTGTTTGTCCAGCTGAAACCAAGTCCTTGTGGTCACACACTGAGTAATTCCCCAAGTTTGCCAGCTGCTGTGCTGGATTGTACCTGTGCGTTCTGGCCGTGGGCTGCCTTCCCTGTCCAGGGAGCTGCTGAACAGCCCTGGAAAGGCAGCTCAGGGGAAGCTCCACCGAAGAGCAGAAGCTGTGAATGAACCACGCTCTCCAGCCAGGATGAGGATTTAATCCTCAGCGTAAACATGTACAAATAACGTATTGTCAGGAGGGGGAAAGGGAAAATTCCTTTGGTTTGACGGTGCCCAAGAATAGCAGGCTTGGTTGGGAGAGGATGGGAGGAACTGCTCTGGCACTCTGGTTTTCCTTACACCACTGCCTTTTGCATGCACCCATTTCCAAGCAAAATGCTAAAATCATGGCATTTCTAGTGGGGCTGGGCTTTTTGCGGATCTCTTTTAGGATCCCGAGAGCTGAGTGAGGTTTCAAAAGCAAAAAATAATATAAACACAAAGGAGCAGGAGGTCATAGGTGGATTTTTATCGGGGCTCAGGGGTAGATAAGGGGTAACCAGAGGAGAGTCACAGCTTGTGCAACATTCTTGTGCCACGGTGGGCGATCTCCTTTTGGGTGCCTGCATGCCAGGAGGGATGGAGGAGGAAGAGGGGGGAATATGCAAGACCTAAACACCCAGGCAGTGGGAAGTGTTTGGAATTAGGCTTGTGGCAAGCAGGCCCCTGGCATTTCTCAGGCTTTTGTATTGCATACAAGCCAGGAAAAATGCTTCAGGCGCAGCACAGGGATCTTTCCATCTGTTTTGTGCACACACGTGTGTGGGAACTTGAAGCCTCTCCTCCCTGGTGCTTATCTGGGTTAGGGTGGTCAACTGAGGTGTGGGTTTTTCCCCCTGGTCTTGGAGGGTTGACGTGTGCTTTCAGCCCCTTGCCAAAGCACAAGTAACATTGAAATGTGGCTTCTCAAGTCGAGGTGCCTGCAGTGAATCTGGCATTTTGGGCAGTCGTGGCTGGCGTTTTGGCAAGAGCTCCAGTTTCTTCTCCGTCTTTCAGATCAAAGGAGGGTTCCCTGTGTGTCGTGATGGACCTCCGTGGTGGGGTTTGGCCTCATGGTTCAGGTTCTGCTGAAAAAACACAGCACAAAGTGATTGCTGGACGGGCTTTGATGCGCATACTAAAATATTTAACTGTGTTAATGGCATTTGCTTTCTGTCCCTCTTACTTTGCCCACCAGTCTCTAAAGTGATGATTCTTTAGGGGCCTGGTACACGTTTGAACACGGGGTGGCTGTTTGTCCCCTCCTTTAGTAACTTGTGACTGTCTTAAAAAGCTCTTATCGGCGGGGTTTTCCCATCTCCTCTCTTTTTAGCTGAAAATAAGTGACTGATTCATATTTTTTCATCTTACAAAAGCTCACCTCTGGCTTAAGACCAACTAGAGTGAGTTTGTGCTGCAAAAAAAAAAAAATTAGTTCAAATCAGAGGGTTTCAATGAAAGTCACAACATAAAACTGAAGTTAGAGTGGCCTCCACCAGGTGATTACCGTAATGCCGAGTGCTTATTGCTGGGCTCAAGGTTTCTAAATGCTTGGGAATGATTCCAGCTTGTTTGGGCTTGGGAACAAAACCTCTCCGTAACTTGTGAGCCAGGGTGGAAGAGATCCAGGGAGGGATCCAGGGAGCGTTGGGAAGCGGCGCAGCACCATCCCCGTGCTGAAGGCTTGTTTTAATGACTAAAGCTAACAGAGCATCCCATGGCGTTGCAGTAGGAATGTTTGCAGGCTGAGTGCAAAATGCTTATTTAAAAATAATCAGTCACGGCCTTAAAAGCTGCCTTATTTTAGGAAGGAGGCCGAGAGGTAGGACTGCTGTATTAAGGATGCTGAAGTGGTACCTGTTTTAGGATCAGATTGCAATCTTTTTGGGTTGGAGGTCATCTTCTTCAGCCCCAATTCTGCAGCCATCCTTGGTTTTGTCTCAGTTTTTGTCTCAGGTGACAGAGTTGGTGTGATGGAGAACAGCTGCAAACACTCTTTTTTGGGGTTTATGTGGCCTAAGCCATGAGAGTTGAGCACAGGAGTAGATAAACAAGCTCTGCCGATGGTCTTCTGTTACATTTGCAGTGGGATCTATTTTTTAAGATCTTTTTTTCCCCGAGTCTTTGAGAGTAGGCCACTTAAAGGACTCACAGAGCTGTATTTTCTTTGCAGTAATGAGGCATCATGACATACCATTTGTGGGAAATCTGATAGACTTGGGAGACCCTAGGAGGGTAGAAAATTACTTAATTTACTTTGTGTGCAATAGTCTTAATTTTCAACTATTTGAACAACTGATTGCTGGGGCAATCATCAGATCTTCAGAGTTAAGATGTTTCCTGCTGGAGCTGAGCATTAGCTAAATCAGCGATGGTAAAACGGAGCGATCGCGCGCGTCCATCTGAGGGTAAGGAGGAGAAATTAAATCCCTGAACCCGAGCTCCAATGCTTTCTTCTTTCGTGGGAAGGGCGAGGCAGGTGGGGCTCACCTGGTCTGCTGGTTAGTTCCCCGGGTGGGGAGCTGGGGCTGCGTGGCTTTGGCGGTGGCTCTGGTTGGCTCCGGCGGCGGCTCCGGCAGGAAGGAGCTGGGTCTGGTTTCCTTCTGAGCTCTCTGCTCAGTGATTCCCCTGGTATTTGCTCATTGTGAGTAAGAGCGATAAAATCTAGTGGTGGAATTACATTATGTCTTGGGTGCTTTCTTTCCAAATTAGTAGTAATCCTACGTGTCTTTGACCCATTTCACGGAGATGGAGGGCTGGATTCTGCTGCTTGTTTTCCGTGAGCAGCTGGCCGAAGCAAACAGACCTCGAGTAAAGGGATTAGAAACCAGTCCTTCACTTGGGCGAGGTGTTGCAGTCCTTGTGCTGTGGAGACTCTTTTCTTGGACGAGTTTTCCCCAGAAGCCTTGCATGGGTACCTGCTCATAAAGAGGCCGTTGGTTTGGCTCACGGGGATGCGAATAATAGCGGTGGGAGCGCAGAGCGAGGCACCCAGGGTGATGGAACCCATTTTATTCACCAAGATCGAGCTCGTACTGGAGCGAAAAGTACAGAGGACTTTTCATTTTGAAAACTCTACGCCACTGAAAAAAAAGTATTTGAAATTGTTCAGAAAGGCAAATAGGCATGGATGTTCAGAGACCTTCTCCTGCCTTCCCGTGCCAGCAGAAAATGAAAAATTCAGTGTGAAAGTATTTTCTTATTAAAAGAACCCCGAACTGGACTGTAAAATGCAATACTAATTTCTGAAGGCTGAGAGCTGCATGAGTGAGAATATTTAATTACAGTGGCAAAGTACAAACATTTCCTAGCGTGCATTCATTGTGTTAATAATAATTAATTAATTCCTTGGCTAAAACATACATCCTGCTCCTGTTCTTTTTTAGTGGGCCGGGAATCCGATCCCGCTTTTTATTTTGCTGACAACCGCCCAGCAAGTAGGGAGGGTAGAGGCTGGAGACTGTTTATATAAACAGAGGCTTTATGTTTCGCTGTGTGGACGGCGATGCTGGGGTTGCACGGTTTTGGTTTAGCAGAGGAGGCGAGGACTCGAAGCCGATCAGCTGATGCAGGGGGCCCGAGTATCTGACTGCTCCAGCGATAAGTGTCTGTACAAATATTTATACAATCCCGATAGTCTTTTGAATCGCATTATTACAGCACAAAAAGCTGTCAGATTTCCAGGCTTTCCGAGGCGCACTCCTTACGAGGCTCGCGTTCGTTTTGCCGGCGGACGCGGGCGAGCTCCGCTCCCGCTCGGAGCCGGCTGGACCCGCGCCACGGCCCCGCCGGGAGCGGGGAAGGTGCTGAGCCCCTGCAGCACCCAGCCCCGGCTGATAAGCCCCGTGAGAGCCTGGCTCTGTTAGTTCAGGCTTAGAACTGAATTCAGGCAATTATGTGGCACAGGGCTGACTCAGAGCGGCCGCGGAGTGAGACTGTGGGCTGAAGAAGCTCAGAGCAAAGGGTGATGGAGAGGCAACCCCTGCGTTTGAGAGATGCATTTCTGTGCCAGGCTGCCAACTCCCACCTTGCTCTGGAATGCTGCTCCTCCCCAGGGTCAGTCACAGAGAGGGTCTGATTCCAAGTCTGCAGCTAATGGTTGGAGGCTTCCTACTGACGCAAACGTCACATCAGGCCCCATATGGGAAAATGACAATTGTCACCCAGAAGGAGAGGTTAAGAGATTTTGGTGGTTTGTGTGCAGAGCCAGATGTAGATGGATTTGGACAGGTGTAGAGGAAAACTCACCTTGTGCCTCTTCTGTTGGAAGTTAGTCCAAATATCTGCATGGGTAGGTATCCAGGCATTGCTGATGGTTTGATGGTGATTCTCGCTAGATCTGTGTTTTTTCTTAAAGCTTTCTTGGAGCCATGGGATTACAGGATCCTACTGGCGCTCGGGAATAGAATTTGACAACGGGACTTCAGTTCCACTTCAGATCGGATATACGCAGGCAGGGTTCACACTGCTTGCTGCCATGAGGCCAAAGGGATTATTCCAGATCTACAAAACCAACAAGAGTTTGAGTCAGTGGTAGGGAAAGCTGGAGGCTTCACCGAGGTGTCTGGAATAAATCGAGCGCTGTCAGTGGAAAGCAGTGGCTGTCCTGGAGCAGCGTTGGAATACATCAGTAGCTGCTCCAGCCCTGGCAGAGAAAGCCCTGTGTTTTCACATGCTGATAGTGATTGCCTGTCCTGTTCCACTTATTTGTAAGATTAGGAGTTTGGAAAATATTTGCAAGGTTGTGAAACCACAGTCTGGGGTTGCTGAGGGCCTCCTGGTGTCCTTCAGCGTCACAGTTCGGGATAGCCTTGGTTTTTAGGGACGAGTGTGTGCCTTCTAACAGCTATAAGTGTCTCTCCAGAGGTTTCAAAGGAGTGGGCTCTTTACTTCCAGTGCAGCATTTGTTTGTTTTTAGGGCATGTTTTTCCCCAAGGAAAGAAGAGTAGCAATCCCATGATCAAAGAAACAAAGCAAATTGCTGTGGAATTTCTGCTTAACAGTATTTGAATACAAAAAAAGAGTAGTATATAATTTGAGTATATAATTTATAAATGAGTCATGTGTGCCTCAGCTCTGGCCTCCTGGAGCAGTGTCAGAGCAGTGTCAGGTTCAGCAGCCTGTGTCAGCCCATCACCTGGGATGTGGTGCTGTACAGGGAGAGCAGAGCCGTGAGGCTGCTCCATCCACGTCTCTGGCTATGGTGAGCCCCTCTGCTGCTGCAGCACTCTGGCTTGGACAGGTGAGCTGCATGCAGGGGAAGGATCAAGTGACTTGGGGAGGGAAAAATCACCTCCTGATGCTCGTGGTAGGGAATAAAGCCAGGTTTTCCATGGCGGCTGGTTAATTTGCTGGGACCGCTGTGTGCCCTGCTCCTGCAGCTCCCAGTGCTGCAGCATCCCTGCTTGGCCAGTATCACTGGACAGACCATGCCCAGCACAGCAATGTGGTTAGCCAGATAACATGGGCATCAACCCTGTTTTTCTGCCCGTGTTCTAATAGGAATAGCCCCGTTGCTGAAATTGTACCTGCAAACCTTATGCCTGAGTCACCTCATTTGGCCACTGGATTGCTGCTGAGCCCGGCTGCAGGGGGTGGGATGGGGTGGGATGGGGTGGACCCCTCCCTCCATGCAGTTATTTGAGCTCTTGTGGGGCAGCGCTGTGCTCAGAGGGGCTTTACCAGGATAAGAACAGTTAGGGCTGGTTTTCTGAAAGTAGTAGGGTTGTGCTTAAAAATGCCTATTGGGCTTGGAAGGGCTGCATATGTTTCCCTGGCGGCCTCTCCTGTAGTTTCCAGCAGGGATGTGCTCTGCCACTGCAGCATCCCAACTTGAGAGGAGGCAGATGGAAACAGTGAGTGCTCAGGGCGACTTTAGGGCAGCATTATTAATGTCACAACCCCAAAGAGAAGTCTGTGTGGTGTATTGCTCGATGTACAGCGTAGCTGGACGTTCTGTTTGGCGTCTCAGAGGCAGCATAGCAGGAGCAGGCCGGTTTTGTGGCGGTCACCTGTCCCCCTTGGTGTTTCCTCTAGTGCCAGTAGCTCTCTGGATGGACACAGTGGCATGGCACATCCTCACCGTGAGTCCAGAAGTGGTGCCTGCAGCAACACACCACTTTGGAGGGGTGTGTTAAAAGCTCAGCTTTAGAGGAGATGGGAAAGTAAGTGCAGAATTGCTTCAAACAGCTTAAAAATGTGGGATGTGCAGTGGAAGGCACATGCACTGCAGCTGTTTGTGACCTGATCGGATCCTGATCACCCACATGTCCTACTGAAATGGGCAAGGAGCTGCAGGTGCTGCAGGAGCTGCATCAAGGGGACGGATGTCTTCCGTGGCTCCCATTTTGGTGTCGTCCAAGGCTGTGGAAGCTCAGTGGTGGTGGGATCTCTGTAGAGCTGAGAGCTGAAGCAGCAGCAAAACTGGCAGATGCACAGGGTCCAGAGGGGCACATCCTAACCCAAAAGCAAGGGACCTGCAGTTTGCCTCAGGATTGGGTCTGTAACTCTGGCACTCTCTAAACAGTACCAAAATCAGCCCCTCAGTTCTGTGGCTGGTCCCTGCAGACTCTGGCCCATAGTGAGTGTCTTACAGCACCTGCACTTCTGCGGGGCAGAAATCAAAGCTGTGCGCACCTGCTTGCAAACATCCAGGTACTGACTGAACCCTGTGAGCGGCCTCGCACCGAAATGCCAAATCTGCTTTGGAAAGGGCCTTTAATCACAGCAAAAGCTTTTCTTCTGCTTAGGTGGTGACCGGAGCGCAGGTGCAGGGGGAAGGACTGGAGCTGCTTTGGTTGGTTTCTCAGTCTCTGCCTGGTGCCAGGGGGTGCTGAGGTGCGCTCTGGGGACGGCCGGGGGACGAGCGATCTGGGACGTGCCATTCAAGGGCTGATTATTATGACTTTGTGAGGATTTTTAATGTATCTATCTTCACTCCAAGCATCTTCTAGCAGTGACACGTGCCCGAGTGGACAGACAGACAGGTGGTGGGATGCTGTCCCACAAAAGCCTACAGGGAGCCCGCGGCAGGGCCCGCTGGCCGCACACCCAGCTGCTGCCCCACGCGTTGCCTCAGCGGGCAGATGTCGGCGTTGCTCAACGCCAGCAGGACCCGAGTGTCTGTTTATTAACGGATAAGATGGTCAGGCCGGCACACGGCTCCCGAGCCAGCCTGTGCAACTCCTGTGGTTTCCAACTGTACTTATCGAGGGAGGGGGCTGCCTGCCCAGCGAGGGTGTTTCCTCTAATCAGTATTTTCACATGCCAATGGCAGGCAGATGTTCAGGGGGCAAAGGCTCGGCCATCTCTCAACAGCTGCTCAGGGCAAGGAGTCACCTAAGGCGAGGCTGGGGAGGTGGGAAGAAACATACTGCTCGGAATAAGTAAATATTCCCCAATACCAGGGTAGCACGGGGGAAATTCACACGCACCCCCTTGGCCATGAGTTTTCGCCGTCCAATCTAGAAGGAATCAACTCACTGCAGTATTGCCTAGCAATAAGTTCACTTCCAGAAACCCTTCTCCGAGTCCCCTTAGAGGCTTCTCCTATTGTCTGCCCCGTGTCCCCGAGCCGCTGCGGGCAGCGCGCGGGAGTGTCGCGGGCTCAATTTAACGGCATCTCCCCTGTTTATCAGACTATATAATAAACATGGCTTTTAGGGGGGACTTTTTGGGGAGGGGTGCGAGGCAGGCGGTGAATGGAGAGGCCAGACACCATTGTCTGGCAAGAATGTGAGTCGCCCTGGGCTCGCCTTCCAAATTGTCCCAGCATCAATCCCCCCTCCTTTGCGGGATTTCCTTCTCCAGCCGGGGTTTTGTTTCGGAACAAGCGTTGGTCAAACAAGCTTTTGTTTGCGGTCAGTTGCTTGGCACACATACACCACTTCTGGTGGGGGACAATGAGGAAGCTGTTTCGGGGGCAGCTGCGGTGGGACTGAAAGGGAATACTGATGGAAAAAAGGGCGCGGGGAGGAAATAGCTGGGTGGAAATTAATTGGGAGGATCTTATGAAGTCTGGGTGCTCTGCAGCAGTTGGGAGAGTGGCGGGGAGTCCTTCGATCTTGCTGCCTCATCCCGCTCGCTGCCTCGTGGTGGTTTATGTGACTTCTTCCCCCCAGGATACCCCGCCCCAGAGCAGAAAGTTGGACAAAATATTTGTGACTATGCATCTAAAAAGCTTTCTTTCGGGAAGAAGTAAACTTATTTACAGCAATAATAGAGTTTAAAGGAATCGTATAAGTGAGACTGACTTCTTTGTCAGCAAAAATTGCAGCAAAACTGTTCATAGATGACATTACCTAAATGACATTAGGTACGTATGTCCTTTCTTTCACATTTCCTGTAATCCTGTTATGGCATTGTCCCATTACCTCAAGCACTGTCATCTTTAAATGCTGTCAGATCTTAACTGGATGGCCAAGGACATCAGAAAAGGATCGAGGTGAAGCTGATGGCAATTTCAGACCTGTTGTATATGTGGCCATCTCCCAGCCTGCCCCCGGACGGGGTGTTTTCTGATAACACCTTCAGGTAAAGTGATGACTCAAGGACTTGTACATCTTTTATGAAGCTGCTGCCCGTCCCCGCCGCATCCAGCACCCTTTTTTGGGAAGTGCAGGGTGTCAGGCACAGACAGAGTGTTGAAAGTGCTGGAGGTGGCCAGTACAAGCTGTGTGCTTGTTGGAAAGGGCTCCCATCCCCAGGAAAATGAGGACCCAGAGGTCAGTGGATGGAATGAGCAACTCTTCCACTCCCTGCACAGCCTTCGTGGCATTAATGAGCATTGCAAAACACACAGAGTTCCTCGGACTTAAGTGCAACATCTTGGTGTTAATACTTTTTAATGTTATTGCTCTTATGATGTTACTGCTAAAAAATTATATGAGGCCAATTTCTTTTACTCCAACCACGAATGGGCCTCTGTGGCTGTTCAGAAGCGCTCCAAGACGTGGCAGCAGATGGGAGGGTTGCGACTTCTGCTGCTCACCTGCTGAAATATTCAGCGCTCTTAAACCTGAGGAGCAGAGTGTTGGCGTGGAGGCTGTGCCTGTTTAAACTGGCAGCCCCTCTCGCCAGGTTATAATGGTGATGGTGATAGCTGCCAGCTCCAGGGGCAGGAACTGTCATTTTGTTATCTCTGGGTGCAGTGCTGCGCTCTGAGGGGTTCTGGTCCCCCGTGGTGGCCGCTGGACCTGACTACAGTGCAAACAGCAGCCCTGAACCCGACGTGCTTGCTGCAGACAAAAATCTCTGGTCAGGCGTGCACAGATGGGTCTGGTTCTCCATCTTTGGCCCTGTGGGCTGGTTTTCCTGAAAAGCAGAGCTGCTCTGTGTGCTGGCAGCAAGGGAAGTGATGCCAGCCTGTGGCTCCCAGATGGGTTGTCCTGGCTGTGTGGATGTGGAGGTGCTGCTGGCAGGTCACAGTGTGCCCTGTGTCCTCCTGTGCACTTGAATGTACAGCAGCAGCATGTGTGGGCTGCCTGTGGTAGCATCAGCAGATGGGTGATGGAGATCCCACCCTCCTTATGCAATGTGTCCTGAAAGTTAAAGAGATGAGGAGTCAGAAGAGGAAGACTCTCACGGATGAAGAGCAGGAGAGTGGCTCATTCAGCCACATTCATTTGGCCCAGCACAAGGGTTAGACAGCACCAAGTCCCAGGGACGCTAAAGAGCAGGGCCTGAATCCACAAATTTTCCTGCTGAAAAATAGCAGTGGAACAGCCCGTGGAGTAAGGAAGGATATTATGATATGGCCATGCAGACTGTGTGGGAGATTATTTGCTTGAACAGGTGAGATTAGGGGTTTGTTTTAAAGGCTGTTACTGGTGTCTAAATGCTGGCAGTTACAACATTTAATTGCGTTTTCCTGTAAGAAAATGCTTATTTTGCTGAAAACTGGGCTTCTCTACAATCTGGTTTTGTATGCTTAAAAACTCTGGTTTTCATTTACTTCTTTACCATCGCTCCCATCTTAATGCATCCTCCAAGGCCAGTCCTCAGGTCTTGTCCTCTGCTAGTCTGAGGCTGTGCACGGGAAAGAATGTCCATGCCCGGGACTTCCCACATGAGTGCAGCAGCTCTGTCCCCTTCTCCTGCAGGATATGCTGGAGCCATCTCATCTCTCCATGCCTCCCACAGCCCCCAGAAGGCTCTCCCTGGAAAGGTCTCAATCCAGTGCTCCTTAGCTGGACACGGTTTGTGCATTGCTGCCCGTCTGGCTACTAAACTGATGTTTTTTTGGATGCTGGAGAAGAATTTTTCTCTCCTTTCCAAATCTCTTAATAACTGAAGATTTGGGTGTAAAAGCACTAACTGCACACAGTTCACTGGGGTTTTTTCAGTCATAGCTTGGATTTTTTTCCCCCTATGGGCACAGGAACCATTTATAGCCGAGGTGGGCCGAGTTTCCAACTTATTAATCTCTCCCTTGCATGTGGGTTGAAAAGAGACACCATGCCTTTATCAAAAGCCAGGCTAGCACAAAAGCCTATGCAAAATCATCATCAAATCCTATTAGAGGTGGAAAATATCTCTTAGATCATCTCATTCATTTCCCTGCCAATGCTAGACAGTTCCTGAGAGTTAATTTTCTAGCGTCTGCCGCCAACTCCCCGTGTGACTGTGGGTCTGTCATCTTGCCTTTGGGTTGTCACTGTAACTTCCACGCGTTTCCGTGCATTTCCAAACAAGCCTTGTTTTGTTCAGTGGCTGCCTGTGTTGCTATTTGCCCTGCGTTAGGTGTTATCAGTGGTTTCCACTCTGGAGAGCCTCACCAGACCTTGCTTGTGGCTGGGAAAGGCGTCCCCATGGAATGGGGCATGCCGGGTGCTCAGGGAAGCTGAGGAAGTGCCGTCCCCTGGGCCAGGGGCTCCATCCTCTGCAGCCACAGGCATTGGGGAAATGAGCTCTCGAAGGGAGGTTTCTCTCCTGCAGTTGTGGATGTGAGTTCAATGCAAGCAGGTTGTCCCCCATAAAGCAATTCCCTTCTCCTAAACGCTGCTGGTGCCACCTTTGATAAGCTCCCACCCTGAAGTTCTGGGCTGGCTGTGACATCCACTCAGCAGGGAGGAAAAATAATAATAATTCACCACTGGAGCTATTTATAGCATTAAGCAGATGCAGATTTCATCAGGGTTTGTTTCAGAGAAGGAAACGACATCTAGGAGCAGAGTAACCTTCCTTGTAACTTCCCGGTGGCGCCGGCGGCCGTGATTGAATTCCCCGGCATGGCGAGGGCCTGGGCAACCCTGCCAGCGCCGGAAAGGTCAGTCCGGCAACTGTCACCCGGAAAGCATCAAAAGCAGGAGCTGTCGATAGCGACCTGCATTTGCAGAAAATCTGAGGGCTTTCTAATTAACTGAGGATCTCTAAATTAGAGCGAAGCCACTCGACAAGCCCCCTCGTACGCCTTAAGTGTCAGGGCTCAGCTGATCGCCGCATCTAACAAGCGGCTGATTTTTAACAGTAGCTCCGAGACTCAATCAGCTCCTAATGGCTCCGTTTCAAAACGTTTCAGTGCATTTTTCATCTCTTACTCTGGAATTTATGCTCTTTGTTCCCTGCTCAAATATTCTGGCTCTCTTCCTTAATTTCAGGCTTCTGCCTTGCGACAGCTCCTCTGCCCTAACTAGGCAGCTCATTGCCTGCCTTTTCCCCACATGCGATTCTCTGCCGTGGCCACTCGCTCTGCTTTCTAATCAGTAAGTTTCAGAAATTCCCCCTCTCTCCCCCCCGATGTATAGGTAGTGCTGCGGGGTCTGGAATTCCATAATTAGAAGGAAACCCATGTTTAAGCAGGCCCTGTGTAATAGCAGCCGAAAAGTGTTTTTATTTCAGCTTTATAAGATAGGGAGCCAATTTGGAAATGCACCTGGTTTTGACTTTCCTCTCGCTGCCGTTCCGTGGTGCCACAGATTTGGGTGGCGGTGCTCCTGATTTACACCACGGACAATGAGATTGAGCCCTCCTTTGAGCTGCATTCACAGCAGAGTTAGATTATGCACATTTAAACTGAGGGCTTCGAGCTGCTGGGAAAACGACCGGGGGATCTTTTCTGACACGTAACTCCTGCCGCTGGTAATGAGGCCCGTGGATGCATCCTGGGGAAGGCAGCAGGATAAACTCCCACATAAACAGTGACTGGGAACAGATAAATTCCATTCAGGAAGGGAGAGAGTTAATCAGCAACTCCTAAAGACTCCTTCGCGTGTGTTTATGTTCCAACGGCTTATCCATATCTTGGCAATTATTCACGTGAAATAGAGTATAAATCCCACAGCCTAATTTTTCTTTGAAAAAATTTCCCCAGGTAATCAAATCCTGAAGTGCATCTTCTATTCCGGTGGTTTTATCAGTAAATCAAATTTTTATCATTTATCAGCAAAAGTTAGATTTAAGCATCTTCACTGTAATGTTTGAAAGATGAACATTTGTTTCAGTGGGTACTGTGCCAATCAATAATCTTCCAGCTTGACTCAGCTATCAATTATTGCTGCAATTATTTGTCTAGTTGGATATTTAAAATGTCATCAGAAAGAGATGATTACATATTCCAGAAAGCAAGGCACTGTATAATCAGATGAACTGAATTCAGTTAAATGTAGTGTGGTACTAACCTGTCCTTCAAAGCTGAATTCTGCAGCCACGACTGAAACAACAGCTTTCTGCATTATTGTAAGGAAACGGTTCTTAACCTTGGAACGGCGCGTGTTATTGGGGTCGGGTAATACTCGGCGAGAGGAGACCTTGCAAGCCTGGAAATTGAATCAGCCTTACTGACATAAAAGAGGGAGGTGGGCTTTTNTTTTTTTTTTTTTTTTTTTGGAGGTGGGGGAGGGCTGGTTTTGTTGGATTTCATCTGCAAATCTATAAATAAGGAAATCCGCTCTTTTATCTGCCTTTCTGGGAGTTTCAGCTCCTGAGCTCGGAGCGCCAAATTTCCACATGCCCTTTTTGCATTCCTTGACTTGATGTATGTGTGGTAAATACTCTCTGTGCCCCGAGAATGCAATAAAGCTGTAGCAATTCTTGCAAGTCTTACATCCTTCCAAACTCCAGATATTCGGAGTATTATATCATTTTCAACTTCAAGGATATCTCAACGATGGAGAGGAGACAGGATAAACTGGAGAAGACCGGACAACTTTACGACACCTTTTGGTCCTATTTGCAAAGCAGAGAGGGGAAAAAATATATATAATTTATCGATTCTGCTAATACTTGCTTGTGCAAGTTATGAAACTAAACGTTGTAGGATCTGGTTCAGCACTTGCTGTGCTTGCAACTCCATGGTGACATTGAACTTGCTCAGGGACAGAATAAACCTTTGCCTTTCTGGCAGATGATTTGCAGGCGGAGGCGTCATTTGGGGGGACCTGCAGTTCCCCTGACCCACTTTGTCAGGATGGTTTGCTGCTGGCTAAATATCATTAATTTGAAAGTGAGAGGAAAGTGAGCCAAAGGAGAAGGCTGGGAAAGAGGAGAGTCTGCAGAGGATCTGTTTTGGGAAGAGGAGATGGTGGAATAAGGCTTCCAGGGAGTTCCTCAGCCACGGACTCGGCTGAGGGCTGGGGATTTTCGGCTCCACCGACACCCTGCCCGAGGCATGGGTGGGAGCTGGGTGCCGTGGGCTGGGGAAGGGGACGTTGGTGGCGCCTGGCTGATGAGAAGGGCCAAGAGGGGCTGTCAGGGACCACCATGTCTCTTCAAGGTGATGGTTTAATGCACGTGGCTTTACAGAGACAGGTGCATCAAATAGAGACGCCGAGATGTGAAAAATCAGCAAAAATAAAGCGAGGCCAGTGGTGATGAGGGGACTTGGTGGCCCAGCGATGCTCTGGCAGCAGCGTCCCTGCTGGTGAGCAGCAGTGGGAAGGTGCCAGCCCCACTTTCTCCCTGGGATGGGGCTCTGCCATTTCGAAGCGCACTTCATCTCTCCAGGAGTGCCCTGTGCGGCAGAGCTGCCGCGTCCTCCAGCAAGGTCCTGCAGCACTAATCAGGTCACCAGGCATTAGCACTCTTCCCGGGAAAGCAGTGTCCTGGCATTGGTCTGGGACTCTCTGCGTGTAAGAGATACCGAGTGCACGATGTGCATTGCAGAGCAGCATCCACGACTCGCCCTCGCCTGTGCCGGGCGCCGGCTGCGCGACCGAGCGGTGCGAAAGCCACAGTACAAACAGGGAGAAACACCCCCTGCCCCACACCAGTGGGGGTGACCCGAGGTGTCGTGCTGGAGCATCTCCTTCCTCTCCTTTGCAAGAACCTTTCTGAAGTGCGCTCTGCCTTTCCTTCGGGTGCCGCCGGCCAGGGAGAAAATGGTAGAAAGGGAAACAATTCATTGCGTAGGTGTATGAGTGGTGAATGGAATGATTTGGAAGCTCTTTGTAGCTGTATAATTACAACACTGCATTTAAAAAGTGAATTATTGACTTGATTGTCCCCAGAAGCCACTGGGTAGATGCATAATTAGGGACTGTTGGAGCCAGGTACCGTTTGCTGGATAATCAGGTGAGGCTGTGGAAGGGCTTTGATGCTCTTCTTGTGGCAGGGCTTAGGTGAGGCTTGGTCCTTGGTGGGTCCAGGTGGACCTTGTGGCAGGGGACACACGTGGTGCCAGGTAGGTCCAGAGGAGCAGGTGTCACTCCAGTGATGCCACTCCTGTTTGAATCCTTTACAGTCCCTATGCCTCTGCTTGGGAGAGGCAGGCAGGGGCAGGCAGATGGGGAAGATTGTGCATCACAGAAACACAGAATGGTTTGGGTTGAAGGCACCTTAAAGACTATCCAGTTCCAACCCCCCTGCCATGGGCAGAATCACTTTCCACTAGACCAGGTTGCTCAATGCCGATCTAACCAGGCCTTGAACGCTGCCAAGGATGGCATCTGGGATGTTGGTTACTTCACTAAGGATGTTTTTAGAGATGTGTGATGGTATCAGTGGAGAGTTCCTCCTGTAGGGCTGAAAACACTGCATAGTTCAGCCCTTAGGTCCCACCACTGGTGTCTGTAGTTGCTGGAGCTGCTTCCCATGTCGTGCTGAGGTTTGCATTGCCTCTCTTTATCCACCCCATAGTATTAATGTATAGGGTGCATATGTGCACGTGATCAGGTCGTCTTTGCTTGAGGGGTTTCTTCTGAAACTCACTCAGAGCTGAATTTCAAGCACAGCATTGTTTTCCCATGACAGGTTTCTTCTGCTCCTCACTAATCGAGGCGCGACAGATTTCCACCCCCCTTAGGTTTTCAAAAAGCACAAAATCAGTCGCAGGCTGATACCTTACTTGCCAAGTTGGAGCTTGAAGCCGGTTTTTCTCGGTGGCCAAATCGTCACCGCCTTGAAAATGGTGACAGACGCTGAGGTCAGGCCATGGGACCCCAGCACCCCATCGAGGCTCCGACAAACTGTGTGTTTTGTTGCTTGTTGCTAATGAAGTTTTTTTTTGGGGGTGGGAATCTAAGTGTATGGACTTTGGTTCTGGTTAGAAGAATGAGTAATGTTGAGGCTACAACCAAATTGGTTACCCATGAAATACCCGTTTCTTCTGCAGGCAGGAACTGGTCTCCCTGGTCCCGCTCCTTCCCTCCCGCTCTTTCCTCAGGCCCAAAAAAACTTCTGCTTTGTGGAAACCTGAGCAGTGCTGTAAAACCCAATGAAAATTTGGCTTTGGGAGAAAATGGGGAATTCTTGGAGTTCCTAATTCCAGTCTAAATCTTTGACTGGCAAAGCAATGCCAGCTGCTGTTTTATTATTGCTGGGGCTTGGGTTTCTTTTTGAAGTTTGAGTCACGGCATTAATGTTTTGGCCCGGTTGTTCCTTAAAGAGGGTTTTTAAAAGGAGGTGTAATGAAAAAGTGGCGTTACTCATGCTTGGTTTGGAAAGTGTTTTCCCAGTTTTATGAATATGATTTCAGGAAGTCTGAATTTGCAGGCAGAATAATTATTTTCAGGAATACAAATATCAATATTGATGTATCAATTTCAGTACTGAATATCAATTTCAGGAATACTTTTTATCAATAAGTTGTAGGAAAGAAAATCTGGTAAAGATGGCAGATGGGGCACTGAGAGTCCTGCAAAGCAAAATTTCTTCTAGGTTTTTTGACGTTTTTGTGACTAACCTGGTCCCAAGACCCTCCACCAGGCCTTTGCATAAACAGCATGGACTTGGTGTGCAGAATTTTATTTTCAAAGGCAGAACAGCCCTGGTATTTCCTGTTTTACAAGCGATGCTACGTCACTTCCTTCAGATTTTGGGGGATATTTTCCTTTTTCAGTGTTTCTGAATCTGGTTCCTCTCATGATAAAGAGAAAAGGTTAGAGAGGAAGAACTCTGTTGTACACAAATGCAGCTACTGCTGTTATTTAGTATTATTCCAATTATTATGAGAGCAGCAGTGACAGTGCTGATGCTCCCAGTGCCAACAGCTCCCTGGGACCGGTTAATGATGGACCAGGTTAATCACGCGCCTTTTGCAATCCGGAGGATCAGGAGGGGGAATTAGTGCAGGAAGGCAAAAATGCGTTTGGGCAGTTACGGTCTCCCTTCTGAACTGATGCTACTGGGAAAAGGTGAGTCACGCCAAAGCAGCTCTTCCTTACCAAGGGAGAAGTGGCTGCTGCAGGAATGGAGCAGGACCCGCTTGTCTCCCGGCCCTGCGACGCTTCCTGCGTCCCAACTGTTTCACTTCACTGGTTTGCAGTTGAAAGGAATTTTCAACAGTATGGATTTCCAAAAGAGAGAGAGAGGAGAAAAAAAAAAAAAAAAAAAAGAGATATTTGACAAGCCAGATGGAGAACTGAATCAAGTACAAGTGGTAACAATTAACTCAATTTTTTTTCTTCCCCCCTTTAAATACCATAACAACTCCAAATTTATCAGTCCAAAAATCAAGCAGTCAGTTGACATTAAAGCTGAATAAAGAAGTTCCTGAGTTTGGCTCAGGCTGTGCCTCCCATGATTGTTTGGTGGCGAGCAGAAGAGAGGGGGATGCTCCCTGCAGGTTGCGTGTGTTTGAGTCAGTTTTAACTTCTGTCTTTGCTGTTTGACAGAGAAAGGTGTGTATGTGCCCCGTAGGTGCAGGAAGCCTGGTGAAAACTCCTTGGCTTTGCTTATATGTGCAGGTTTCTCGGGAAGGTGAGGGAGAACCCAGGAGCGAAGCCACCAAGGCCTGTGGTGCTGGTTTGTGGAGGGATGCTGCTGAAGGGCTGGGCCATCCAGGCAGCAAGGGCCACATCCAGGTCTGCTTGGAGCTTTCTCTGGCTCGGGGATTTCTCTGAGGGAGTAAATCTGCAGCTGTGAATGAAATCCTTGCGAACACCATTGGCACGTGCGCAGTCACTGCTTACGCTGCCGGCTTGTTTGGGAAAACACAGGGAAAACTGGGGTGTCTCTAACGCTCCGCGTTTGCGTGCAGCCCCTGCGGTGCCCTGGGGTGAAACACACCTCGTGTTTAATATCCTGCTCCTTAAGCTGGGGCTCCTTCCCCACACAGCGTCCTGTGCCATGGGCCTGGTTAGGTGCACCCAGAGGATGCTGCGTGTGCTGTGTCCAGCGAGCAGCTTTCCTGGATCCAGCCCTGACTTTTGAGAAACTAAGGAAGCTCTTCCAAAGCACATTGGCACAGGCATGCAGATTATTCCATTACTCACTTGGCAGTGCCTGAACTTGCATGCCTAGCTCCAGAAATGCTTTTTTTTTTAAATTTTTTTTTTCTTCCCTCCCAGCAGTGGCATCTAGCTGACAGCTTCTCCTCCCAGCTGGTCTTCTCCCCAGCATCTTGTCTGGCTTTGCTGCTGGTGGCTGTGGACATGGCTGTGGTTCTTGCTCGGAGCCAGCGCTATTGTGCCTGGAGGTGTTGGCTTGCTCCGACTCGGACTCGGAGCGCGCCGGGTGTATCTGTGAGCACAGTACAGAAGCACCAGCTTTTCCTTAATATAAAAAAAGCCCCTTAACGCTGAAAGCAGCCATCTCTTCATATTTTACTGAGTAATTGTGCCAACTGCCCTTAAAGGCACTCAAATGCCAATATCCATCCTGCTCATTTGTTAACATTTTGCGGATCAGAAGCTAAATCTGTCACTCGTGTGTCACTGGTTAAGTCACTTCTTCTGGGGGCATGGCAGGCAAGAGCTGTTCTGCTGCTTTTTTTTAAAGCAGGAGCCAATAACTTGAGAAACGCTGGACATTTGTGCTGTAGCGAAATGCTGCGTCTCATCACTGGTCTTTCGCCATCCGGGATGGAGAGAAGGAATAAAAATGTAATGGTGGTTGATGCTTCACTGGGTGAGGCCAGTCAGGTGTCATCTTGGCCCCAGGTTTGTATTTGGGTCATGGTATCCCCCATGTAATTCTCCTACAGGGGTAATTTCCCAAGTAGGAGGAAAATGAGCAGTAAAATTGACTGGGAGGAAAAAAGTACACACAAAAATGCGAATGGTAATTGGAAGCTATTTGTAAAGAGTTGATGAGCTGTCCAGGAAGGAGAGGGCAACTTTGGCCCCAGTCCAAAACCCACTTCACTCGCTTCAGTGGTGAGATGAGAACAGCAATTAGATATTAAAAAAATCAATATATGACAATTAAAAAAATGGAAAATGGATAGCAATCAATTGCAGTGAGAAACCATGGCGGGTGGAGCTGGAGATGCCGAGGAAAACTTGCGCCTGGCACCAATGGGGAGAGGAGGAGGGGGAGCTTCTCAGGATTCTGGAGAAAAGAGAAGGGATAAATGGAAGAAGCAGTAAGGTAGAAATTCTTGATAAATGTTTCTGCTGTAGACCTGTAGAGCAGCCATGTTGTGTTTCTGTGTCATAGGTGGGTGATGATGGTTTTTTCTAGCTCATTAGTAGCCAGGGAGGGTTTTGTGCGAGGAGAGAGAAAAAGTATTTCTCCTTCAATGGAGAGAAGTATTTTTGAATAAAAAGGCCCTGAAGAGTTGCACCCGAGGAACCCTGAAGAGTTGACATGTGATGCTGGTTTTTTAAAAACCTTATGAATTGGGAAAATGCTGTCAGGAGCTGGTCAGGGTGACGTGGGACAGTTGGCAACACTTTGCTTATCTCTTCTGGGCAAAATCATGGAAGAACCAACATAAGATTCCGTTGATAAAGAATTAAAGGATAGAAATATAATTCGTGCCACTCAACCTAGATTTATGGAATATGGATCTTGTCAAATAAACCTGATTTCATTCTTCTAGATGACAACTTTGGTTGATAAATGTAGATGAAATAGACTCTGCACAGCGCCGTGACATTGCGTATGGGAAGACAGAGCACTGGGTGGTACTGCTAGCACAGGTGATGCAGAGCTGGCCAGCAGATTTGGGAACGTGGGGGCTTAGCTGGAGAGCTCAGCAGGTGCTGGTGGGAGCCTCAGTGGTGCTTAGCGCTTCGTTGGTGATTTAGAAATTAAAATGCAATTCTGGTTGATTGGCATTGTGGGTAAAGCAAAGGCGGGTGCAGAGCACGAGGGGCAGGATAATGGGGTGGCCTGGAAAGACTGTCAGGAAGGGTGTGTTGAGAAGACATTGGGTCCAGCCTGCTGTGGGCCTTGGCTGGAACAGCGGAGCTGGGACTGTGCTGACAGTGCGGGGTGCAGTACCCTGGAAGGTGGCAGCTCTCTGGGAGGCTGGGAGGAAAATCAGGTCCAGGATAAGAAGGGCTGGGCTGGTCCTTGAGTAGTGAAGGGGTGGCCTCAGGATGGAAAAATAACTGGATTTTGAAGTGTGCCTTGATTTCACAAAGAACACCTTGGTGTGCATGAGGGGGCCCGTTGCGTATCGAGTTTTTCCGTGTTTCAACCACAAAAACCCTCAAAATGTAAAGAGACCAGGTAGAGATTAGAGCCAGAGAAGTTCGGGTGTATCCCAGTACCCATCTGTGAGTGTGGTTAGCTGTGGGAACTGGCTGTGGTGGCAAGCAGTGGGTGCTCTCCCTGTCTGCTGAGCTGGTTCGAATACATTTCACTGGGATTTCGTGCTCTGCCCTACACTTTGCGGGGCTGGAGGAGGTCGTGCTTTCCTGAAAGACATTGTGTTGGTCACAGAGTGAGATGTACTGCAGGGAAGGTCAGAGGGTGAGAGCTGGGGGTCCCTTTCAGCCTCAGATTCCTGAATGAGAAGTAGCCAAGGATGTGAGCTCCAGCCCTGCTGCTGATGGCCAAGGAGGGCTGGTTCAGCGGTCACTCCTGACTCTTGGAAATCAGCCGAAAGCCCCAGTGGCATCGCAGTGGGTAACTCATCCCTTCACATCGTCCTGGTGGACGATGAGGCACAGAGAGCCCTGTGGGACCTTCTCTAGCTCTGTCCTTGGCCAGCACCGGCTTCTGCATCTCCCTGCTGTGACACCCACCTTGCTCGCCCGTGGTCTTGCCCACATGGCAAGGGAAGGCTGTGTGGACACAGGGGCTGGCCCACAGCTAGGAGACATCAGTGGATACGGCCTTTGGGTCCTGCAGTCCCATCTGACTCTTGACCCAAATGGTGTCCCGAAAAACCCACGGTGGTGGTAGGATGGGAGCGAGGGAAGGCGAGTCCCTTCCAAACGCAGGGATTGCCGTGGCAGTCTAAGGACCCGTCTTGCTGCTGTGGATTAGTGCCATAATTTTTTGCAGTTTGGCAAGGCTGCATCAGACTGGAACGTATCTCTAGGTGGTGATATGGTCAGTCAATAGCCTTCATAATTAATCAAGCACTAATAGACAAATTAGAAATCATGTCTCTTCAGAGCAGGAGGTGGAGACAAATGGCTGGTGGATTTTAACTGTTTTGCTCCTTTGTTTTATTGCCTGGTTTTACGTTGCTCCCTTGAAAATGTTGGGTTGTTTAGGGAGGTTCGGTACATAAACATGATTTTAAATGTAAATTATTATCTTGATTACCAAACACGGACAGTGAATTGAAAACTTGTTTTTCAGGCAAGCACGTGAAGAATAATCTTACATTTTACACTCCACTAAATCAATGTAGCCCTAATTTTGCCACGCAGGAAATCAATTCCAGTCTTTATAACAGTCGAAGATGTTATGAACAAAGTAATTTTGCAAATTATGGCAAGTAACACATTTATTGATGACTGTAGCTTAGGAATTTAGAATTTGCGAGCGCTGTAATATAATAAGGCCGCACTGGCAGGAGCTGAGTGAAATACAGATTATACGGTGAAACTGTAATGCATCATTTGCTATTAGTGGACTGGTAATAATTACCAGTTTCAAAGCAGCTTTTTCCATGTAATCTTTAGTCTCAGTCGTAACAGCCCTTCTCATTGACATTATGATTACACGAGCTGCCCTTATGATCTAGAATATCTAGTTGATGGGAATACTAAAGTGTGGTAGCAAACGCTCGATGTTGTATCCTCATTATAAGATAAAATGCTATTTTCTCTGACCTGATCTATAAGGTAGAGAGGCAAGGTAGTGTTTCGTTGTTAGCTCCTACCGTGGTGTTAAAAACTTCCACTTCATTATGGTGAAGCAAGATAAATTTTTTTTTTTTTCTCTTCCCCCGAGCTCACAAACGAGCATAGGAATGTGAAAGTCCAATTGAATTTCCCTCTAATTTCAGCAGATTTAAGTATTTATCTGTGCTCACATGCCTGGCACATACTGAACACCACAGTGCATTTTATTCCAACGCCGGCTTCAGGATGAAATGTTAAATATTATTCCAAGGGCTTTTAAAGTGATTAAAGTGTTAAATGCCTGCTGTAGACGATTGAGCCTCTTTGCTTGCCTGATTCAGCTTCTCAGGCCAAACGTAGAATAGCGGCAGAGCCGGGAGGCAGGGAGGGAAGCTGGGATGGAGCAGTACAGCCAGCGAGGGATCTCATAGGATCACGGAATGGTTTGGGTTGGAAAGGACATTAAAGATGCCTAGTTCTGTCCTGTATCCCCGGATCATCGAGGAGGAAAATGCCCACATGACGCTTTTCCTCCCCTCCTCCCCTGTGAGATGGGAAACAAGATGGGCGCAGATAAAAGTGATGTTCCCTTTCCTAATTTGCCTTATTTGGTTTTTTAGATTTTCTTTTTCTTTGTATTAGGCAGACAGGGGAAACCTAATGGGAGCAACTCTCAGTGCAGACAGTTTACCCAAGAGAGATGCCTGAGGAGCAGATTCCTTGGGATGCAAATGTTGGGTCAGGGCAGGAATATGTGGTGAAGGCCGGTACCACCCCAAGTGCTGATGCCCTTGGAGGGCTCCTGGTTTATCTCTCAGCAAACCTCAACGTTATTTTTATTTGTTAAAATATCACTAAACAAGAGCTCTGTGAGAACTGCTGAACAAGGCTGGAAATGAATTTATATCCTTCTCTTAGCTCCAGCTTTGGTTTACCAGCATTGAGCAAAAAGCAGCATCCATATGGGGGTGGAAGTGAATTATTCGCAAAATCCCAGTAATCAATAAAGGCACCCTCACCTTCGCCATATCTCACGCCACTCTTTCCTCGCGGGCGGCCCTCAAAAAGTTATTCATCCCCCTTGTTTTGCCATATATTAGAAGGGGCTGCTTTCTGCTGTCATTATTAGCCGGCTTTTTGTTTAGTTATTTATTAGTTGGTTGCTCTTTTATAATGTCCGTGTTATCTCCAAAAATAAATTATCATGAAATAGAGTTAGCTCGCTACTTGCCAAAGTGGCATTTACCATCCTCAGCTTCTTTTCAGCGCGAGAGAAATAATGCGGCTCCGGCAGGGCGCTCGGCCAGGCCTCCTGGCCACCCTCCAGCTCTTTCCCTGGCGGAGCTGCCGCTCTCTCTGTCTTCCCCTTTCCCTGTCCCATGCTCGATTTTTTTTTTTTTCCCTTCCCTTTTTATTTTTTTCCTTGCCCCAGAGGTGAATCTCTGCTAAGGAGCAGAAGTTGATGCTTTAATTTTGTACGCATTGTTAGTCTCGAAATAAGGAGGAGACTAAAAACGCGTCGATGCCCAGCTTGCTGGCAGTTGTGATGCTTTGAACTGATCTGTGCGGAGTGCTTTTCGGAAGGGGATTTATTCATTTTATATTTATTTATCCATTTATATATTTATTTACATATTTATTTCCCCACACTCTAAATGCTAGCAGCCTCTTGCAGCATGGAGTCTGTTGAGTTGGAGCTGGCATTGATTGGCTTCAGCATCTCTCATTTTTCTTAGCTCGTTTTGTGCTGTGGTTCCCCTGCTGTGGTTCAGTTTTGAGCCCAGAGCTGGGTGTGGTGGGAGGAGGTGGATGTGCTCGGTGTGGGTTCGGATCTCCCCGTTGTGCCCCTTACCTCTTCCCATCCGCGTCCCCTGCATGTCCCTCAGCTGGGGTGTCCCTTCCCCAGCTCCCAGCCGAGTGTCCCGGAGGAGGAGAGGAGGTTAGGCGGGGAGGCGAGCGCTCGCCTGCCGCTGGACGGCCGGAGATTGACGCTGCTTGTTGTGTTATTTTGCAGGTAAAGACGAGCCCAGCAGCTACACGTGTACGACTTGTAAACAGCCTTTCAACAGCGCCTGGTTCCTCTTGCAGCACGCACAGAACACGCACGGCTTACGGATCTACCTAGAAAGCGAGCACGGCAGCCCCCTGACGCCACGGGTTGGTATCCCAACAGGACTAGGTGCAGAGTGCCCTTCCCAGCCACCTCTCCACGGGATTCACATTGCAGACAATAACCCTTTTAACCTGCTCAGAATACCCGGCTCGGTCTCGAGGGAGGCGTCGGGGCTGGGAGAAGGGCGTTTCCCACCCACGCCGCCCCTCTTTAGCCCTCCCCCGAGGCACCATTTGGATCCGCATCGCATTGAGCGCCTGGGTGCGGAAGAAATGGCTCTGGCCACCCATCACCCTAGTGCCTTTGACAGGGTGCTGCGACTGAACCCCATGGCGATGGAGCCCCCCGCTATGGATTTCTCCCGGAGGCTGCGGGAGCTGGCCGGCAACACCTCCAGCCCACCCTTGTCCCCGAGCCGGCCCAGCCCTATGCAAAGGTTGCTGCAGCCCTTCCAGCCCGGCAGCAAGCCCCCGTTCCTGGCCACGCCGCCCCTTCCTCCTCTGCAGTCCGCTCCTCCTCCCTCCCAGCCCCCCATGAAGTCCAAGTCCTGCGAGTTCTGCGGGAAGACCTTCAAGTTTCAGAGCAACCTGGTGGTCCACCGCCGGAGCCACACGGGGGAGAAGCCCTACAAGTGCAACCTCTGCGACCACGCCTGCACGCAGGCCAGCAAGCTGAAGCGCCACATGAAGACCCACATGCACAAGTCCTCCCCCATGACAGTGAAGTCGGACGACGGGCTCTCCACCGCCAGCTCCCCGGAGCCGGGCACCAGCGACCTGGTGGGCAGCGCCAGCAGCGCCCTCAAGTCCGTGGTGGCCAAGTTCAAGAGCGAGAACGACCCCAACATGATCCCCGAGAACGGGGATGAGGAAGAGGAGGAGGAGGAGGAGGAAGAGGAGGAGGAGGAGGAGGAAGAGGAGGAGGACTTGAACGAGAGCGACAGGCCGGACTATGGCTTCGGGATGAGCCTGGAGGCGGCCCGTCACCACGAGAACAACTCGCGGGCTGGCGAGGAGGGCCGGTCGATGCCGGACGTCATGCAGGGCATGGTCTTGAGCTCCATGCAGCACTTCAGCGAGGCCTTCCACCAGGTCTTGGGGGAGAAACACAAGCGGGGCCACCTCCCCGAGCCCGAGGTGCACAGGGACACTTGCGACGAAGACTCAGTGGCCGGCGAGTCCGACCGCATCGACGAGGGGGCCGTCAACGGCCGGGGCTGCTCCCCGGGGGAGTCCGCCTCGGGAGGCCTGTCCAAAAAGCTGCTGCTGGGTAGCCCCAGCTCCCTGAGCCCCTTCTCCAAACGCATCAAGCTGGAGAAGGAGTTCGACCTACCGGCCGCCGCCATGCCCAACACCGAGAACGTTTACTCCCAGTGGCTGGCGGGCTACGCCGCCTCCCGGCAGCTGAAGGACCCCTTCCTCAGCTTCGGCGACTCCCGACAATCGCCCTTCGCCTCCTCCTCCGAGCACTCCTCGGAGAACGGCAGCCTGCGCTTCTCCACGCCGCCGGGCGAGCTGGACGGAGGGATCTCAGGCCGCAGCGGCACGGGAAGCGGAGGGAGCACCCCCCATATTAGTGGCCCGGGCCCTGGCAGGCCCAGCTCAAAAGAGGGCAGACGCAGCGACACTTGTGAGTACTGTGGGAAGGTCTTCAAGAACTGTAGTAATCTCACCGTCCACAGACGGAGCCACACGGGCGAGAGGCCGTATAAGTGTGAGCTTTGCAACTACGCCTGCGCCCAGAGTAGCAAGCTCACCCGGCACATGAAAACACACGGGCAGGTGGGAAAGGACGTTTACAAATGCGAGATTTGTAAGATGCCTTTTAGCGTGTACAGTACCCTGGAGAAACACATGAAAAAATGGCACAGTGATCGAGTCTTGAATAACGAGATAAAAACTGAATAGAGGTATATTCGTACCCCCCCCCTCACCCCCTCCACCCCCGTCCCTAACCCATCCCCCATCC
>VZTA01019150.1:9322-30376 GCA_013398855.1 Mohoua ochrocephala | reverse complement strand
CCTCCCCTGGTACAACTCAAGGCTGCTTCCTCGAGCTCTCTCTTGCTACTTGGCACAAGACCCTCACCTGGCTACAACCTCGTTTCAGACATTTATGGAGAGTGATTAGGTTCCTCTTGAGCCTCCTTGACTCCAGACTAAACAACCCCAGCTCCCTCAGCTGCTCCTTATGAGATGTGTGCTCCAGACCCTTCACCAGCTCTGTCCTTCTCTGGACACACTCCAGCACCTCAGTGTCCTTCTTGCAGTGAGGGGCCCAGAACTGGACACAGGATCCGAGATGCAGCCTCACCAGTGCCGAGTAGAGGGGAATGATCACGCCTTCGATTGCAGATGTATTCGCAAATAATACGGTGGAATTGAACCTAGTTATCCACTCTCCTTTTGTTGTATTGTGATACTAAGAGACTCCTTGCCATTTTCAAACACTGTTAGAATGAGAAACAGCTTGTTCTACTTTGAAATGGTATGTATTTCTGAATAAATCTTTTAGATTTATTCTTTTTTTTTTACCTCTGGTTGTTTTCAAAATTAGTGCAACACACTATTGAAATCACAAGATTACCTTGACATCTATCCTGGCATATCTTTTGGAAACACATAATTGCAGCAGCACTAGAAGGAATGAATTATTTTCTTTTTCCCTTCACAGGGAAAAAGTGAGAGAATCAATCAAAAGGTGTTTTAAAGACAGTTATAAAAGACACAAGTAATTATTAGATGTAGTACAATGTACATGATCCTTTGTTTAGGAAGTAGAAAATGAAAATAATTTGATCAGCACAAAATCTGAGCCTGCCCTAACTCAGGAATCCTTATAGTTTGTGTAGTTATGTGGGAACCACTCTGAAGGCAGAAGAACCAGTATTTTTAACTTTTTCTAAAAATCTTATTGTTTCAGCACATAAAGTAAAATTCAAGTAGCATCTTGGGAAACTGACAAAAGAAACATAGGACATAAACTACTGGCAATGAATAAAAATTTTATTAAATTATTAGTTCTTCCTGCTATTAAGTATATTTACTTGTCTTTTTGGAATGTGAATATTTCAGTTGGAAAGCAACATTTCTCTTAAATTTTCCTCTCAGATTATGACATTCATGTTTACCAGGGGTTTTTTTTACATCTTCTTTGTGATGGAGGATTCAGTATGTGGGATTTTGTTGTCAGAAGTCTTTCTTCTTTGTTTATGTGATTTAATTTCGTCAGTTGTTCAAAGCTAATATTTCCTGTTCTTTAAGCAGTAATAAACATAACTTCAGGCAGTGTAAAAGATTCAGAAATGTCACTACACAGTCCTTGTTCTTCGGTAGTTTAAATTCATGCAACTGCATTTGAAGCTTGGTGGCACCAGTTTGTATCAGGTGTGGGGCAGTTGTTTGATTTTTTGGAAGGAAAATAGGAGATAGCTCAGAGGTTGAATTTAGCTGTGAGGAACATTCTCACATCACCAGGGAAGAGATTGGGCGTGGGATTTGAATATGCTGGAGTGCAAGTCAAAAGTTTTTTGCTGACTTCAGGGCGCATCACAAAAAAGGTCATACTAGTCAAGTACATCTTTAGGTATCTGTAAGTACTGTTTTCCAGCTCTCTGAGTTTACTTCTGGAATTACTGCCAGTATTCTTTTCCAGATGTAGGCTTCTTTAGCTGCCATTATAATCTGCATTTTCATAAACTAATGGACTTGGGTGGTATGATAAACCAGCTTGAAATATTACTGATTCCGGTTTTCTGGTTAATCCTGCTTTACACTGGCACATAAATTGCAGTGGTTGTGATAGAGTGGTACTTGCTGGACACGCATTTTAAGGGAGACATTGCAGGTTTAGGGGATACCATTACTCTGTGTGTTTGGATTTTGATCCCTCTTGTATGTGTTTAGATTTAAAATATCCACGAGTTGTTCCACTCCTCCCCTTCAGCTTGTATCCTTGACATTTTTATAACCCTACATTTATTTTACCAACTGCTGAAATCCCTTATGTGTAGAGAAGTTTCCACTTTAGAACTTTGACCTTTCCTCATTCCCTGGCTCCTCTTTTCCAGTTGTCTTTGACTTTAACAAATAAAACCCAAAATCAAACCAATACAAAAAAACCAAAAACGAAACCAAAATCAAAATGTTTAAATGGATTTGTGGCATGGCCTAGATATCCTTTACAAGGTAAATGAAGTGCCATATGGTTAAAAAAAATTTACTGCCTAGAAAAATATTTAAAAGTTTGTTTCCCACCTTATACAGCAACTTTGTGTATATTCATTAAGGTAGCTCTTAGAAATTATAGCTTTTTCATATTAACTAGTCTGATACAAAGTTGCATTTTTTAGCATTTAAGATTTTTTTGTTGTTGTTTTAGAGGAAGTTGTGTTTTGGTTGGTCCTTTAATATAGATTTCCCCTTATTTTTTCAGATACTTAAAGCTTCAAAAGAAAAGTCCCTACATCAGGAGGACCAGTCCTAACCATACGCTACAAAAGGGGAGCAGATGGTTGTAATAGACCTTACGATGTAATTACCAAGCAGTTCAGGGTTTGGGGAATGAACACTAAGATGTTGTAAATGGGTTTTAGCCAACTGTCATTTTAGTAAGCATTTTTAACACTTGGATGTTTAGTTTACATTCCTGTCTGATATTTTTTTTCCCTTGGTCAAGTTTAGTGAATTCATTATTTTTCTTCTGTGTTTGTGACAGAGTTACAACTTAGAGCTGCATTTCATGTACTGTTTAAGCAATTGTTAATATTCTATTTATAACGTAGCAGCAAGTACATTTTTTTCAGATTTTAATATATATCTTTTGTTGTGGATTCATACAGTATGTACAGAGCAGTTTGGTGAAATGAAACATATGATGTTACGAATTTTTAAATGTTTCATAACTGCTGATATAGCATACAGCCTAATTGCATTTTATTAAAAAACACTAATCAGGCACACACTATGCTGTGAAGTTTGACTTATATCTGTTTGCACTGATGTTATGTCAACAGTTAACTACATGAATTTCAGGTGATTTTTAAAATACTCTAACAAAATATGAAATATGTGTTTAATTTATACTAGTAAAAAGCCAGATTAAAAAAATTACAGTTTTCAAAAACCCTTTATGTATGAGTTAGCACTTTTTATTCGTGCCCATTTGATTTTTCAAGCAAAAATGTCTAGAGACTAGATGATAGCCTGACAGGGAGTCAGTAGAGATTGCAACAAGACTGAGTTGCTGCAATCAAGTTGAATTCAGTAAAATTATTCCATTTTGGTTTGCCTACCAATATCATGATCTCGAAGCTGGCTTTAATAGGCTTTATGTTCAGTAAATTATTTTAAAAGTCAAATTTGCATAAACACTTGATTTGCAAATTTTATTTAAAAAGAAAAGCTGTGGAAATTCAACCTTAAGAAAAATACGGTGTCAAAATTTAAGACCTACAGTTATGAATGCTCTTAAAAATGGTCCATCTGAAATCTAGGTACTGTGAGTGATTTAGAATTTTAATATAACAGGTGTGCATTTTACCTGTTCTGTGCTGCTGTTCCACAATTACGAAGACATATTTTATTCTTTGATATTTTGCATGTGTTCCTTTTTGGCTCAGGAATAATTGCTGTGATTTTAGGAAGTTGCCAAGCCTGTTACAGGAGCTTAGGAGAAATAAAGTAAGATAAATTTATAAAAAGAAAAATCAATTTGGTAACCCTAACGGTTGGTTGCCTTTTGGTTTACAGGGAGACTTTCAATTTCTGTAATGCTGTTTTGAAGTCAGGGTTTTAAATGCTTACATTTGTAGTGAAAGGGGCGTCATATATGCTTGCCCTTTTTTTTGGTTTGGGATGTCAGTAAGACTCCACGTGAGTTTTGCATCTGATCAACAAACACAGATGTCCCAAAGTGATTTCTTTGGACTTTTCAGGAAAGCAATAATACTCTTAGACTGTGATGTGTTTTGGGATGGGATGTTCTAGTAAAATTACCTGTGATTGTGAATTGCAGAGCAATAATTTTTACAAAGCCATATTTTGTGAGGAATCTTGGGAATTATTTTAGGATGGTGAAT
The DNA here is from genome assembly GCA_013398855.1 of Mohoua ochrocephala. Lineage (NCBI taxonomy): Eukaryota > Metazoa > Chordata > Aves > Passeriformes > Acanthizidae > Mohoua > Mohoua ochrocephala. The sequence continues at coordinate 26,318 of VZTA01019150.1, read as the reverse complement.
GGAGGACTTTTTATATAACAGTGGCAGCCTATTTGTAGAATTATGGGACTGTGAGAGTATATTATGCTGTGATTGAATTTTAAGTATTTTGTAACTGGGTATGTGATTTTACGTGCTTCATGTTTACAAAAATATGCCAAGCTGAGCAAGGTCAAGTGGACTATTAAAAATATGTATATTTAATCCATTTTAATGTTTGGCTGCAATAAAACACAGAAGAATATCTTTGTCTTTCTAGTGTCATTATTTATTCCCAAATGTGGTAGATATTAGCTATAGGGAAAAATATTTGACTCAGCCACTAATTAATATTATTTTTTAGTTGTGACTATTAAAAAATATATTTGAAAGTATTATTTACAAGGAGGAAGTAGCAAGTAAAACAATTTTATTTCTGGCTGGTGTTATGTGAAGGAAAGGGGCAGTACACTAAGGTCTGTGTTTTCTATTATTGTGCTATGGTTGTCCTTTTGGAGTATTAACATTCTGCAACCACTTTGGCCTGAATTTTTCTCATGAAACATCATTTCTGTTTGTAATTTCTAATGGATGAGATAGCACTCTTCAACAAACACAAATGTCTGGGGAAAGTAATATACCTGCTTTTCATACAAAATATTATGGTTATGGTCCATAGTTTAAATCAGACATCTAGTAAGGTCCATGCACTTCTGTGAAAGCAAAAATCTTCCTTGACCTTTTCAGTTTTTAAACACCTCCATAGCTTTAATGATCTGGTATTGCTGAATAGTAGTTTAAGAAAGAGTCAGAAGATTACCTTTTTCTTTATATTTTCACATTGCTACATAGCCTCTTGTCACATGTCAGTGAATCTATGAAATCTTGGATTCAGTTGCTTTTTTGGAAATCACAGAAAGAAATACCAGTAAGCAAAGAGTAGAATACTAAAGTTGTGTTTTAATACTGACATTTTACTACAGTATAAGTGACTTTCTAACATTCTCTGTAATTGAAAAGGTACCATATCATGGCACTTCTTTCTAAGAAGTAAAGAAAATGGCTAAGATTTGATATAGGAAAGATACTGAAAAATGTAATGATTTTGCTGAACATCATTTGTAATTTTACATGTTTCAAAAATTATGTATCTGTAAATTGCATTGTACATTTATAGTGTTGATTGAGATTCATGTAAAATCTACAAGGTCTGAAACACATTTTTAATTGTGACTTGAGTCATTTTCATATGCTGTCAAATATTTAGTTGTGTTGTAATATGAAAAATAAATTTATTCTTCCTGGTAGAAACCTTCTTGGGAATCCCTGGTGCATTCATTATATAGTGAAAACAGTCCTAGCCTATAGAGATTAGCTAAAGCTGTTTTGTCAGTGATTTTCATCTTGATGTATTTTGCTGGAAATGAAGAAATTGAGTAAAGGATTGGGAGTGGTTTGAAGAGCTAATATTTTTTTGCTTGTTTGCTTGAGCTACAATTGGTTTAAGTTGAAAAAATAGTCTCAAGATTTATTATCATATCCCTGTCTTTGAGAGAGCACATTTTTAAGCCTTTGTCTGAAATAACGTAATTAAAACCTTTTGCACCATTGAAAGATGCCAGGGATCATTGTGGAAGGAACAAAGCAATATGTGCTGAATGTGATGCTGAATTCTTAGTGAAGTGTGATGAGACCTTCAGAGCTAACAAGAGCAAGTTGTGATGAATTTCAGAAGCAGTTACCTAGAAGGAGAAGCTGGAGTATTTAAAGATTGTTGGAGAGGCTTTGGTGTAATCAATGGCAGCTAATTTAGCAGAATACTGACTGAGAAAAGTCTGAGAGTTTGGAGAACTCATTCTAGTGCATGAATAGGTATAGAGAGCTGTAGGTTACATGTTGCATGAGTCTCAGGAATAAAGAAATGTGAAGTCAGGCAAGAAGTGGGAGATAGGAGCAGGCTTGGGGCTGAGGAGGTCATACATTGTTCTTCCTGTGATGGCATTGAAGGTGCAGAAATGACATCAATGTCCAAGATGTGTGGAAGCAGGTTATCGAGTGAGCTAGAGTGACGTAGAGAGAAGAGGCCAAGTGAGACTCAAGTGTTGCTGGTAAAGGAGAGGACCCAGGGAAAATGAGTGGATAACTAGCATGATGTGTCATGGTAATGGGAGGTGGTAAAAGTAGAAATATGGGTATATAAACTGGTTTGTGTGAAAACTGTAAAAATAAACTATTATTCCATCCTGGGGCTGCATTACTGCTCTTTTTAAAATGTAGTGTTTTGGATCACATACAACCATTTTATTGATAGTGTGATATGTGCAAAAAAATACAGAAGCCAGGGGTTCAGGAAGTACTGCACAAGGCTTTCATTAATAAACTGCTACAGTAATAATTATCCTTAGTGTGTAATTGACTCTATAGATCTTTTGTCATTTCTTTCAATTTAATTGACAATCTAGATCTCATGATGTAATTGAAGAGGTGAATGACTTTCAGCGTGACCATATTTATTTAATTTACCATATAATCAAGTTAATGCTCATTCGGCCTTGTACTGAATATAAATCAGTTATAGTGTCCATATATTCAGTAAAAGCAGTTTTCAGCCTATAGTAAAGGGTGAAATTAGAATGTTAAAAATTTTGATTTCATGTGTGTGCATAATCCACTTTCTTCATGAAAAAATTCAGTGTTTTCCAGCATTTTTAAATTTTGTATTCACACTATAATGCTTCTGAGCAGTCAGTTTAAAAAACAGTGAAGACTGAGTATTCTGACAAGGTGTGTCTAAATTACTTGGAAATTAAATAAAATGTTTTTAGATATGTATAAGAATACCTCAAAATTAAACGGTATATGTTAAAGAGGACAGTAACTAGCTAAAAAGGCAACAGACCTCCCTGTTTAGTGTTCCCTATGTTTATTAGGGGGAAATATTGGAAGCTTATTGGGAAAAAATTGGAATTGGAAACATAACAACAGTGTTAGAATTGTGAGGCAAGATGTTTTATATATTATAGGGTCGGGCAGGATCAAAAGCTGTTTAGAGGGGGGAAAAAGATCTTTATGTATCTACCGCCTTCATGAAATATACATGATTTTTCTACAGGATTTAGTTTGCCTTTGCTGCAGACTGTCTTAATGCTTAGTTAACATCTGCCTCTGCAGTCATATGTTTGAAAAACACCTGTTAGATTGTTTTAAAAGCTGAAGAAAGACAAAAGCTTCCAAGTCCCCAAGTCACTTCTAAAAATGCAGCTTAGGTTACCAATTGACTTTGTTTTTCACATTTTAATCAAATGTATGTATCAAGCTAGTGTTCCCAATAGTTTTTAATTAATGAACGGATTTTCTTTCTTGCAAAACAGTTTGCACTCTTGTAAGTGTATATCAACAAAATATATTAAATATCTAAAGGGGAAATTCTGTGAAATGTTTTGTGATGGAAGCAATAAGGTAATATTTGAAGCATCTGCAGGGAAAGATCTTTTAGGTAACTATATAGTTCAGAAAATAGTCTATGGTTATTTTAAAAAATAAAAATGAAACAAAAAGTCCTGTTGACTCAATTATGTTTTGAGTATAAATTTTAATTTTCTTGTATCTCTTTCTTATCGTAAGATGTTAACATAAATTTATTTCAATGAAATCATATTTTTAATGTTCTAGGGAAAAGTGAAAAAGAAACTGAACAAGACAAAACAGAAAAAGGTAAGTCCGAAAGTAACATTCTGTTCTGAAGTTCAAAACCATGCTTTCTGGGAGGATTGATTTAAACCAGATTAGTAAGGCTTAACTCCTGTACATCTTATGTAGCTAAACTGCAGTTGAATAAACATCCAGAGAGCATGTGCTTTTGTGGGTAAACACTTGGTTGTTTCCAAGGCTGGCATCCATGTACACCAATCAATCTTGCCTGGTCACAGAACAGAATGGTGGAATCGTTTAGGTTGGAAAAGACCTTTAAGATCATCAAGCCCAACTCGTAACCTAACACCGAACCATGTCCCTAAGTAACACATCTTTTAAATACCACCAGGACAGCCTGGCAACCCTTTCAGTGAAGAAATTTTTCCTAATGTCCAATCTAAACCTCCCCAGGAGCAACTTGAGGCCATTTGTTACTGTCCCTTGTTACCTGGGGAAAGAGACCAGCCCCCACCTCAGTACAACCTCCTTTCAGGGAGCTGTAGAGAGCAATAAAGTCCCTCCTCATCCTCCTTTTGTCCAAGCTGAGCACCCCCAAACACTCCCAGCTCCCTCATCAGACTTGTGCTCCAGACCCTTCACCAGCTTCTTTGCTGTTCTCTGGACTCACTCCAGCACCTCAATGTCTTTCTTGTAGTGAGGGACCCAAAACTGAACGCAGGATTCAAATGCAGCCTCACCAGTGCCAAGTACAGTGAGACAATCACCGCCCTGGTCCTGCTGGCCACCCTATTGCTGATCCAGGCCAGGATGCCATTGGCCTTCTTGGCCACCTAGGCACAGGCTGGCTTGTGTTCAGCCAGCTGTTGACCAGCACTCCCAGGTGCTTTTCCTCTGGGCAGCTTTCCAGCCACTCTTCCCCAAGCCTGTGGCATTGCACTGAGTCATGGGATGGTTGTGACAACTCCTGCTGTTTCAGGACTAAAATGTTCAGTGTCATACTCCTAGTTTAGTGTTCTGGAGGTCAGAGGTTCACCAAGCTCCTTCTGCACCTGAGGGTGAGAGGCAACCTGGGCTGCCTGGCCCCTGGAGCTGGGTTCAGCACTGCCAGCTGCACTAAGCATGAAGAGACAGGCGACATGCAAATCAGTCCTTGTTGACACCACGATTACCTAGTCTGGCTTAGTTTAGGCAGGAAGATGCAGGCAGAGTCGATGGAAAAGAAGTGAGGTTTTGCTGAAGAGCACTGTGAATCTGCTGTCCCTACGATGACGTTTGTTCTGGCCCCATGTGTTCCCTGTCCCTGCACAAAGCTTGCACAACCTCCTTCACTGGGCTTCATGGCTGGCTGCTGACAATGCCCAGAAGCCTCAGGGCCTGTGCCAAGGGATTCAGGGGCTCTACTCCTTTTTCATTCTGTTTCCATTTTCTGTGTGGCTGTTATTTTATATTTGAGTACTTAGGAATGCTGCTTTTCCAATATTTTGGTACAGTTTATTTGACTTGGTTTTGTAAATTGGTATTTTAAACATAAGTTTCTAGGACTGACAAACTTCAAACGTTTTATTTAAGTATTAAATATGTCACATGTAAGCATTACATATAAAAAGTAAAAAAACCAACCAAAACAACTTGGAAAGCTTGGTAATTATGCCTACATTTCCATTTATTGGCAGGGAATATCTTACTGCAATGAACTTACATACTTGATAGTAGGAAAAAACTCACCTTTATGTGCTGCTTTTATTGACCTGTTAGAACAGTATAACGAAATGACATACGAGAGCCATCCAGTATGGGTAAAAAGCAGTCACAGGTAAAAATGCCAGCTGGTGTAAGAAACTTATTATTATGCAACATTGTTCATCAGAGCCTGTACAAGAGCTTTAGGACACGAAAGTATGACAAAGTGGAGCTACTTTCCTTTTCTACCCTAAGTGCTTTGTGGTTTTGTTTCTTTTTAAACAGCAACTAAATAAATGCCACTGCAGATTACAGGATTTCTATAAGGTGGAAAAAGGGATGGTTTTCTTTTCCAGGTTAAATTGATAAAATTTTGCATCCTACAGGGAAAAGCAACCTGGATTTTTTTTAATGAACAATGTTTATAGCTACACTGCTTGTGTGATTTTCATACAAGTTGAATTTTGTTGAAGTTTTTTCATAGTTCGAATTGTTTTAAGTTTCCACGTTCAATAAAAGTGGGTAGCTATAGATGGCTAGTCACAGGAAGTGGTATAAGGTACTATTGATTTGGTTTATTTTAAATTACCCTAATAAGATGCAGCAATAAATTGATGAAAGATGTATTATAAAATATACTGTGACTGGTATATGTGGACTGGTATATGTAGAAAACTTGGAAATCTAAGGAGTTGGGAATTTGAAAATTTCTTGTTTGGCTTGTGTTTAGGGTTTGTGTCTAATTCTGACAGTGCATTCTGAGACACAAGTCTGCGTTTCTTTTGTGGTATTTGGACATCCAAAGAGCCTTCTGCGCAGAAAGTATTTGTAGCTTTGAGTAGCTCTTACAACATTTGTATTTTTTACTGCTGCAGCCTTCATAGTACTAGATCAGCAAAGTGTCCTAATAATTATGTAAATTTCAGTATTCAACAGGATTTCATCAAGTTTTATTAGAAGTCTTACTGAAAGTTCTTTGGTATTAACAAAATCCCCCTCTGGAAAGTCCTCTAAAGAAACAAAAATGAAAATAAACTTGTTTCTAACATGCAGTTGCTTCAAGGTTTCTCTGTAATATTTAATTGAGGTGGATTCGTCGTCTTCTCCTTAAGGATGAAATCAGACTCTATATTTAAACAAGTAATTGGAATGGGATGGGTATTCCAGGTGAATCTGAGAAATAATTCTTTAAAATTATTTAAAGATATTTAATAATTCTTTAAAATCACAGGTAGTACAATGCAGGACATAAATGCCACATCCATAAGGTGTCTTTCCATCTGAGGTGGTTTTAGTTGTTTTTGATCACACAGACTAAAAGAAAAAATAATTTTAAGTAAAAAGCTTAATTTTTCTACTTTGATTTATATTGGACATATATTAAATATTGATTTATATTGGTGAACGGATATAAAACCTGAAAAAATAATTTTCAGCTGTGAACACATTTGTTTCATACAGTGAACTTCAGCATAGGTACTATTATTATAAATAATAATTTTCCCTTTTCAGAACCGATGAAGCATGACAGTAAAAATGAATGCTATTTGGCTGGAACACTATTGCATTAGGGACAGAAGTTCAAGTAAGCCAGGCTTAGGACAATGTCATTCCACAACTGGCCCTGCCACTTGGTGTCATTTTGATAACAGGTCAGCATTCACCACTGTTTACTCTAGGTATTTACCTTTGAAGATATGTAGGATTCCACTGTGATACCAGTAGAGATCTGATCTGAGGAAGCTAAAGTGCTGTTCTTCTCACTAAATGTAGGGGTTTGCTTCAGGGTAAGATCAATTATCCCCTAAATTCCATTAGGAACCTTCACCAGAGCTCTGTTGTCTGGAGAAAGAGCTTACAGGGTGAGCTCACCTCCAGCTTTGTCACTTCAGGTTAGGTGGGCTGAGTTCTACCCTTTGCAAGCTCTACTTTTAAGAGTATACATGGTACCTATTGATTTGCAAATTTGATACAGTCTACAGTTAAATATCTGTGAGCTGTGTGCAGAATGACCAGCACAGAAGTGTAGTTGTCAAAGTCCAAAACTGCTGCATAACACCATTCTGAACTAAATATATAGGACATTAGAATATTACAGTGTATTTTTGGATAGAAAATCAATGCAGAAATTTCTTTCTGGTTTTGTGAAAGGATTGCTTGAGTCTTGCCTATGAGTGAAGCCAAAAGTCTTTATGGTGAAAGAGAGGTGAATGATGGAAATACATGCCAAAAATAAAATTATCATTCTGCAGTTGTTTCTTATGATCAACATCTAACCAACCAACCAACAATAATTTCATACAGAAAGCCCTATAGAATACTTTTTACTGCAAGGGAAATTGTTCTGGAATAACTGCAGCTAAAGATTTATTATAGTCATTAGATTCCAGCTTTATTAGTCCCTAAAATGCCTCAGTTTTTATTGTCTGATTACTTCCCCAGATAAGTTGATTATAGTGGCTTTGCCTGTTCTACCAGTCCAGTTTAGAAAGACCTTTTAATTATTGTAGTGCTCCTGGCTTTAAATTGTCTAGATGCAGTTACTTGGTTTTATACCTTCTAAGTTATCATTTATAGAAGCTCATAAAACAAGTAGATCACTTTCACTCTCTGTATCTCACCTAATGAGCTTCCCAAACAACAGGACAATGACAGGAGTTTTTCATCATCATGAAATTCTCATTCAAGTGCCCACTGAGAGGCAGCACAATTTCCAAAACTAATTTGGGTAATGATATGGGGCTAGTATCAGGAGGGAGGACAATTACTTGAGCAAATTTTGAATTCCAAGTAAAAGTCTACTAATAGATGTGTATGTTTTTCAGAACATAATTGAAACTTTGAAACTTGGACTGGGAAGGTGTAGTATTGGTGGTGGGTGGCAAAGGGAATTAGTAAAACAAAAAGTCACGAAATTAGTTGGAAAACAACTACGGACCGTGATCATCGGCATCTACTTGTCATTGTCCCACACTCAGAAGTTGCCATTGACAAGTTGCTAAGAGCATTATTACTGAATTTGTAGCACAGCAGGGTTGGGAGGGTGTTTAGAAAACAAAGTCTATGACCCACCCTGGAAATTGCTTCCTTAGTTTTTCAGAGTTTAAGACAGAGACCTGACAGGATGAGCCTTTGCTGCAAGTGACTTTCAAGACTGCTTCACATGAAGGGGTTTTTATTTCAGATTAGCTTTTAGAGACAGCGTAACATAAGGAGACATAACTATATAGTTATAACCTCTGCAGTTAAATAATTATAACTTTTATAAAAACTTTATTTAAGATTCAAATCATAGAATTATAGAATAGTTTGGGTTGGGAAGGACCTTTAAAGGCCATTTTGTCCAACCCCTGCGTTGAGCTCATTCAATTTTCTGGCTAGCGGTAAGCACAACATACAGTCAGTGCAGTGGGATTGTTCCACTGTACTTTTCAATTCAAAAACTGGGGACCATGTGTCCTCAAGGTGGCTGTAAAGACCAGCCTTTATCTTGAATCACTTATACCTTGCAAAGTAATTAAAACTGGAGTCCTAACTCCTCTCTGTTTTGCATGCGAGTGATAGCAGATGTAAGATCAAGGAAGCCACCAGCAATGTTCCCTTAACATTATAATGACAATATGAATGAATCAATAAGTGAATGAAAAAATCTAATTACAAGAACCAAACCACATTTATGAAGTGGTTTGTTAGATAGGGAGTAGTGTCTTTCCATCCTCACGTTTTCTCCCCAAGTCCACAGAGAGATTGTAATGTTATTGTCTCACCATTTCTGAGGAGCTAGAAATTTCATTAGAAGACAGGTTTAACAAGAAATACTTATGCTAATATGTAATATAGACTCTCATGATCACAGAGCAGGCCCCTCTCAATTGACTGTAAATCCTGCAGCATTAGTTTCCAAATGCTGAAGCAAGACTTTTTATCCTGTGCGGAAGGCAACCTTCCCCCCAAAACTCCAAGTTAGACCAGCCAGGCTGTCAGTCATTGCTCTCAGTGAACAGACCGGGTTCAAAATGTCAGCTCCAGCACCAGAGGTAAGCCTGCCCTCCCACCCCACCAGTTTTCCTGGGCTCTGGACATAAGAAAGGGAACAGAAGGCTTAGGAAGGGAATCATTAGGCAAAAGAAGGAGGAGGAGGAAAAGGGCAGCAAGATTGGGGGTAAAACTGCCTGAGCTACTCCCAGTTGAGATTTCCTCCTGGCCGTGGTTGCACATCAGCTAACAACAAGCTCTCTGCTTGCATGTCTATTGGGTCAGAATAAAATCACAGAACTGTAGAATATCTGCTCCCAGTATTTTACAAGGCACAGGAGTGAGAGATGATTTGTGTTAAGTGTGTGGAAGTGCATACTGGTTTTTAGATACAAAATTGTTCTGGAAGTTTTAATAGCAGTGTGATATTCTACTTACTTTGCTCAGGAAGAAAACTGTGCATGTATCCTTTGATCAGAGGCTCAGAGTATGCCAGCAAGGACAGAACAGTTCATGCTATGTGTTGTGGTAAAGATACCCCATCTTTTAAATTCTCTTTTCAGGAAACACCAAGTTGAAGCCTTTACAGTGTAGAAAATACCTTCGCCCACTTAAAAGTTGCTATCTGTTAAAATGCCAAGTGTGTGGCATCCCTCTAGGATAAGAAAAGTGTGTTAATTGTGAAAGATAATCATGATAGTATTCCATATTTTTGTCCAGTTCTGGCTAATGATGTTAACTGTTTTGACGTACCAGGCTGATATCTGCTCAGGCAGGTCATCAGTGTTTTCTCTTTTAGGAGAATGAGATTTTCCTTAGCCTGGATGATGGTGTTATATTTCAGATGAAGATGTGAAATGGAGAGATTTCACACACACACAACACTTCCCACTTCTCTGGAGGCTAGAGAGGATTCATTTACTCCATTATAGAAGTAGTGTTACTAGTTATTTGTGACATTTCTATGAGTTTTCTCTCTATAGCTTTGGACTTAGGGTCATATGTAATCAATTTTTTGGCCATGTACTAGTTATCTCTTTTTGTTTTCCTTGTTACTCTGTGTAGTTGGTTCAGATGCACTTACTACTTTAACATAATTGTCTGCTTGGCATTTTATACCGATTTCAAACCTCGGGTTCTGCTCAGTTGCACAGGAATTTACAGGCACTTGATCATTTGAGGACGTTTGTCTAGAAGTTCTAGAAGAGTTTTAATTCCTTGATTATTATATCTTCAGGTAGCTTTTCACATTAAAAGCTGTCAAGTATCAAGAAATATAATTCTGTGAATAAATCAACAGTTTGCAAAATTATGTTTCTGATGTTATTTGGGCAATTACTTAAGGTAAAAAGATCTGCTTCAGATGAAGATTTACAGAACTTAATTTTTTGAATGTTATTCATATTTTATTTTCACAGAAAAAGCTAATAATAGCAGTGGTAATTGAGATTGCTTTCTATGTCAAGACAATGTTTCTAATCACTTATGGCTTTTCTGAAATTATAGCACTGAGGTGAAATTTTGCATTGGGAAAAGTTTTGGAGCTTCAATATTTTATTACTGGAGTAGGGCTAGGAGGAATCTCAGCTACTGTGATGACGGGCACAGTGAGCTTCTGTGGGGATTTCTTTGGTTGTCAAATGAGAGAATGGAAGTTACCTGTGTATTATAGTGATAGCACTAAAGCACATTGACATATAATAGTATATTACAGAAATTGTAGGACATATGACTAGGTGGGGCCTAAAGCTTGCTTTGTCTCTTTAGTTGACTGAAGGCCTTATCAGCTGCCTGCATTGTTCCTGGCAGATGCTTATACATCTTGTCACTGCAAATTTTCAGTAATTAGAATTCCACAACTGCCCTCAGCAACCTGTTCTGCTGTGCTTGCTCAGAGATAGTAGTTCCAGATGTTCAAGCCAAATTTTCTGTTATAGCCATTTTAAGCCTTCTCTTCCTTATCCTGGCTAGGATGATACAGAAAAGAATTTATTCTTTTCATCTCTGTCGCTACATTTTACAGAGCAGTGTGTAACCCTCTTCCCATGGCAAACTCTTTATTACTGTCTTTTTACCCTTTGTTCTTGCTTATTGTTGCTCCCCTTCCCACCCCAGCTAAAGACAAAATATTTTTAAACCATTTTTCAAGACTGATTCAATTATGTTTAACAACTTGGTTATTTTTCCTTAATTTTGATGTGATTCTCTTATGGTCTGAAGAGTATCTAGCAGCGTGTTCATTATTATTCAAAAAGAATTTCTCTGTCCCTTGTAGAAGTAAGACTGTCACTGCTTTTGGTGATGACAAGGTGCTTTTCAACATAAAACCAAAATATGCCTGGTATTTTAGTTTTCATATGCCAAAACAGTTGTATCAAATATTTCACCAATTTTCATTGGATGCTATGACAGGTTACTAAGTTTACTGCACATTTAATGTACTACATTGCTACTTCTGAAATATTCTCCTTCTATTTTTTAAAAAATTCTGTATCTTAGTAAGTGAGAGATGAGATTGCTGATCATCTCTGGTAATTGTTTATTCTCCAACACAAGAACTAGCAGAGAGTTTCTTATAAGACTTCTTCCTAGCTTGCTGCTTTTTCAGTGGAAACTGTTTTCTCTAAGGGAGTCTTCAGGAATCCTATGACAGCAGTCCTAGATAGAATGCCTATTCTTACATCCAAGGCTATTATTGAAAATCCTCAGTAGTATTCTTGGAAGTCCACAGTATGATACGTAAAAGGATTATTACCATTTTAATGCTCAACCTGATTTGGACTGCAAACCACCCACCCAAGCAGTCGTGTGATCGTGCACGACTTCAGTGACGTGGTGAAATTTGTCATTGAAGGAAAATTACATGTATTTTTCTCTGAAAACAGATAAGTTAACTTCTTTGTATCACTGAATTTAATATATTGGGTCACATCTGCTAAAAGATTATTGCACTAGAAAGAGGCAGTGGATAATTTATTAAAATACCCCTGCAGGGAGGTAGCAGGCTATCTGGTTAATATAGAGGAATGCTTGATGGTTACGCTGAAAGCTCCCTGGTGAATCCTTTAACATAGGAATAGAATGGGAGATGAAAATGACTGCTCGTTATATAATGTTTACTGTGTTATATTGGTGCCTAGCAGATGAATAATATTTATGTTAACAGCTCCTTTCCAGCTTTTTATATTGATCTCCTGCTGGTCTAGGGCTGATATATAATTGTACTGAAAACAGGAAGATAATACCTTTTTTTTTTGTGATGGAGAGTGGCAAAAAGGTTCTTCCAACACATCACCCAAGCTGGATCTGAAGGGAAAGATATCATATCTTTGTGCCACAGACTTGTAAGATTTTTATTTACTATTTTTATTTACTTTTTTTATTTACTTTTTTTTTCTGAGCTGTTTCTCATCTCCTTGTAAACTCAAATGAGCTGCAGAGACAGTGTCCCACAGGCAGTGGGAGTTTCTTGGTGGGTGAGAAAGTTTCTTTCCTTTGCCTTGAAGGAGCCTCACTGTTGCCATGCTTACTGGGTTTGAGAAGGACCAAATGACTTTGTCTCTCCATGAATGCTGAAAGCTAAGAAGCTGGCAAAAAGCTGTCCTGTCTCACTGAAATACAGTTCTTGTGTAGCTGGCCAGCCTTAGATAAAGGTTTTCATTCATGCCATAGGAACTGAGAATTAACATTTTAGTTGCAGCTTATGTTACTTAGAGAACAGAAACTAAACCAAGTGTTTGGTGGCAATATCCAGTTGGAAGCTCCTCTGATACTGTACCCAGAGGAGCTGACGTGCCTCAGTTTTCTTGCTAACAACAAGGGACATTTTCACATGGCAGCTAAGAGCAAAATGAACCTAAAAAGTCCTCAAGGTCACTTGCTTTCATTGGTTTCTTGAGTTGATGTTTCTGGGTTTTTCCACTCCTGCTGTTAAGCAAGCCAGGCCTTAGAAACAGCAATGGTTTCTTGAAAAACTGAGCTAGCATATTTTAAAAAAAACCAAAAAAACAAAAAAAACCACAAAAAACCCACAAAAACCAACAAACCTTTTGTGTTATGGATTGTTTTTTTCAGGCCCAGTGACATTATGTGAGAAACTCCTCACCGTACCTGTTGGTCACTGTGGACTGAAGGGTTGGGGTGGAGGGATCCTCGCACTTATAATAAGAGCTGGTTCTGTGAATTTTACTGGATTCAAGGGGTGTGAACAGTTGGAAGAGAGCCAGTGCTGTGCTCCTCAACCATTATTATTATTAACCATTAAATGAATGAAAAGGCAGTAAAGACATTGCTTTCCTATGAAATGGAGGATAGTAAAGTAAGACAGAGAAAGACTGGAATCAGTGACAGTTTGGAAAGCATTTCTCCTACATCATCTATGGGGAATAAACAAAAGACATTAAAACCATCTATATTATTAAGAAAAGTGCAACACTTCTCTTTAGTTGGTGCAGTTCCATGATAACTACATTCCTTAAGAGCATTGCTGTGTGCTTCAGTATAAATGCTTGATTTCAAATCAGGTTCCAATAAAAAACTTGGAAGTGTTTAGGGAAGCAAAACCAATATATTGAACTATGCTATTTGTTAGTTTATCCTGTAGAAGGAGTAAATTCCTAAATGTCGGACAGTTCTGTTTTGTTGGTTTTTTCTTCTTCTTCTTGGTAGCTAATGTCATAGAAAATTACAGTTCCTACTATTATAAGAGGAATCAACAGAGATATAATAATACTAGTGCATTGCTGCTTTAGTTCCTTTTGTTTATAAATCTTAATGCATTTTTATATTTAAAGCCTTATACAACCTTTGTGGATATATAAATGGAATTTAGTAGGCTAGCTTAAATTTTGTTCCCCTCCTGCTCCTGAGAAGCAATAGCGTCTATTCAACTGTGCATACCAATACTGCAGGAGAGTTTAAAAAAGTAATGTAAGAAAAACTCTTACACAGAGTTGTCCAAATTCAGTGTTGAACAGAACAGTGAAAGTCTTACACAGAAAAACCCAAAAGTAGTCAAGGGTGTTTATTTTTCATTCCATACAGAAGAAGTTCAGACTTATGACATCCCCTCTAATGATTGGATGGACTTACTTGGTTTAGCACTAACCAAGGCATTGTTCTCTCTCTGAGGTTTAACATAGATGATGTGATTTTTCTGCCTAAAACTCTGTGTAGGATCACAGTCTCAGAGAGACCGTGTCATTTAACGAATCACGAGCACAGCTTCCAGTAGCATGTGGTGGCTCTTGTAATTCCTGAACAGTGCACCCGAGGACTTGGGAAGCAGAATAAAACGTGGCTAGTTACAATAACTTGTTATCCAAAATGCTTGCTACAGCATTGCAGCAGTCTTGTGATGTTAAGCTGTAGGATGCTTGCTTTAAACTTTACACATACCACTTACATCATTCCCTATTTAAATTTCTACAAAGAAAATAGTAATTTTACTTCTTTCCCTGCTATTAACGACTTGCTTTCCATAGAGGGGAAAAAAGCAGTAATGTATAATTAAAACAAAAAAATGTGCTACTAATTACAGATGTACATAACTAGTAGTGACTTCTATCAGACAATACGTATTTCCCCTATTTGTGTCAGAAAAGGTGAAATCTTTTTTTCTGATGAAGTGCAAGTGCAGATTTAAGCTGTAGCAAATGTGGAGGAAACCAGTTAGCTGCTGTCACATCCTTTCAGTAGCATACTTGCATTTTTTTAACAACTAGTACACTTAATGCAACCAAATAGACATTATGGAGGAGTAAACTGCTATGAAGTCAATAGCTGTTTAAATTGACACCATTTACTTAAATTTGCTTCAAATGCAGTTTACTTTACACAATTTGTTTCCAGGCTGGTTTGCTACATACTGCTGCTGCTCTACTGCTGTGTGACAGCTTACTAAGCTGTAGAAACTTGACCACGTAAAGGGGTCTTAACCTGACATTTCAGTGTTGAACTTGTTTTCATCAGGAAGTTCAAGTACTCGACTTTTGGGGTCCCTCCTAACCTGAGTAACTGGTTTCTATGAATTCTATTAATCACAGAATGGGTAAGGTTTGAAGAGACCACAGTGGGTTGTCTGGTCCAACCTTCCTGCTCAAGCAGGGTCATCCTGTATTATATAGCACTCTAGGATTGCCTCCAGACAGTTCTTGAATATCTCCAGTGAGGGAGACTCCACAACCTCTCTGGGCAATCTCTTCCAGTGCTTGGTGACCTGCACAGTAAAGAAGTTCTTCCTCATGTTCAGGTGGAACTTGCCATGCATTAGCTTCTGCCTGTTGCCTCTTGTCCTATTGCTTGGCAGCACTGAGAAGCGCCTGGCTCCATCCTCTTGACACCTACTCTTAAGATATTTATACACATTAATGAGGTCTCATCTCAATCGTCTCTTCTTGGGGCTGAACAGGCCCAGCTCCCTCAGCCTTTCCTTATAAGAGAGATACTCCAGTCCCTTAATTATCTTCATTAGCCTCCTCTGGACCCACTCCAGGAGCTCCATGTCTCTCTTGTCCTGAACTGCATGCAGCACTCCAGATGCAGCCTCAGTAATTGCTCTACACAAAGAAGTAGACATATATAGTCACAACTTTTAGAAATGACTAGTATGCCCTGATGATCATGTTTTTCATTATATCATAAATGTGGAAAAATAACAGTTCCCTTTGCTCTTCCATGTCAATTGAACCATTTGGAAAAAAAATTCCTTGACTGTAATGTGATGAAAAATGCTTTATTCTAAACTTAACTGCCAATTTGAATGACTGAAGTTTGCTTTTTCATATAGGAGTTTGTGATTGTAATAAGTAAGAAATCGGTTTCTTTTCAGTGCAATTTGAAACTGCCTTACTTGAAAATGATGCACTTTGCCAGCACAGTCCCTGGCTAAGTGTTACTCCAGACAACTGAAATACAAAAGAAGTAATGAACTGTGTGTTTGTTAAATATTCTAGCTAAAAAGAAGAAGAAGCCAAAGCTCTTAAACAAGTTTGATAAGACCATTAAAGCTGAACTAGATGCTGCAGAAAAACTACGTAAAAAAGTAAGTTTTGAATGTTTCACTCAGGACTGTATGCAGTGGACAAAAATGAATAAATTAAAAACTTGGGAAAAGGGAGAATGAATTTTAGATTACTTTTTGTGAAGTTAACTTTTGGAAGTATTCAGTGCATATTTGTCCTTCAAGTTTAATTTCTGATGGATAGTTTATCTTAAATTTTTTAAAGTCAGAAGTGTATGTCTGTTCATGTGTGTTTGCTCACTGTTAACCTTGAAAATATGTAGCTTAATCATTGAATTTCTGCTTTCCATGGATCATATGGAACAGGGTTAGTTCTGTCCTATCACTCTTGTAGAGTTGACTACTGAAGTCAAGTGTTACCAGAGACCTTTATGTGTGTTAGCAGGGATCACTCAGTAAGTGTTCTGATGCCTCGTGAGTGTTAGGTGCAGATTGTTGAAGTAGGTGCTGTTTCTGTTGAGATTCTATGTCCTGGGAGTGCCTCTGCTGCTGTACAGCTGCTTAGAGCATGAAACAGATGTTCCTGCTTCTCACCAGTGGCAGCAAGACCTTAACATCAGGCAGTCAGTTTGGGTAGTTCTGAATTTAATAACTTGACCATGAAAAGCAAACAAAAAACCCCCCAACAGCAAACAAGCTCTTCAGTCATCTCCTCTTATGCTTCCAATTTTATCCTTTTATTTGAGTATTTCAGAAAACAAGACCTTT
>VZTA01019145.1:0-10679 GCA_013398855.1 Mohoua ochrocephala | reverse complement strand
AGCAAAATTTTATATCAATGTTTTAGANTATGATGAGCAAAATTTTATATCAGTGTTTTAGGCACGAACTATTTCAGCCTCTGACAACAGGACACATGGGTGAGGTCCTCATACCCTGCAAATAAATAAACAGAATTACTCTATTTCCTTTTATCTCTGTGTAGTGGTTTGCAACAGCACCTGCTCCAAAATGATGCAGCTACTCTTTGGAGGGAGAAAAGGGTGCACGTGGCCCCAGCAATGGTCATGTGCACCAGAGTCCAGGGCTCACTATACTGCTGATTTCCAGGGAATTATATCACTGCGACCCCTCATGAGATAGCTTGGTTGGTCTCCTGGCACACTTAAACCACTCAGCAACTCAGGTCTATCTCCTTGACCTGCAACATCAGAGCTGGTGCCACCTGAAGGGGACAGCTGTTTTCTGGAAGCCAAAGCGTGGTGGGTGTCAGAGTTTTGTTGTGACTGTGCAGGAGGGTTGGCTGTGGCCTCATGTCTTACAAAGACATGTTGAGACATGTAGAGTTGTGCCTGGGATGGCTTGAAATTTAAAACAACATGAGTATCCTGATGAGGACCAGAAGGGATAAGTAGCTTGTGTTTTCAAAAGCTTGAGTTTTTGAGCAGGCCTGAGTTTTCAAAAATCAAGGCAGCAGGATGAAGCAAAATAAGTTGATTGTGTTCTGACACTAGATCACTTGGTCAGAGCACAGTGCCGATTATGCCAAGATCACAGATTTGATCCCTCTATTGGCCATTCATTTGGACATAAGAACTGGACTTGATGGGCCCCTTCCAACTCAGACTGTTCTGTGATCCTGACACGTAGCCAACTTGGGCAGTTCTAGTCTACCATCTGCCTCCAGAAATGAACTGAAGAGCATAGTCAGGGCCAGGGCTAGGATGCTCTCACTTCCTTCTGACCACGCTCCAAAAGCTGCAGCAGTGTTGCAAACCAAAGGGTTCTGCTGCCAAAAGAGTGAAAATTTAGCCTCATGTCCAAAATTTGTTGCAATTCCCCACTTTTTAAAAAATCTGTTTGTTTTCAGCTACCAGGCACCCTTGTAGCCACCCAAAGCCTGGCCATGCAAACCCAATACAACAACAATTTACCTCCAAAGCCAGCATCGCTATTCCCCTAAATAATGCATTTGGCAGCATCCTGTCATACAACTTCATGTTGATATGACAATTTACAGAGTGCAAAGATAAGCGAATCACAAGCATCAGAATGATGCATTTAAATATAGGTGATTTTAGCCAAAATACCTGTACTACATTTCCTAATGAGGGGGTAGTTTGGATTAAAATAGACTCTCTAGTTTTGGGCTCAAGTACTTTAAAACCAGGGTTTAAAATCAGAGACATGGACCATGTAAATATGTAGGTCAAAGACTGATCCTACTTATGTAATCTTGAGAAAGAAAATAATGAGATAATTATGAAAAGTCAATAGACAGTTTTAAGAGTCACACTAGTTTCCATTAGTTTTTTTAGACATGCAAAATAGAAATCTTGAAAAGGAATTTGGCATTTTAACCTGCTTTTGAATAAAGTAGTTTGAAGTGATTTTGTCTTCATTTTTAAATATCCAAAAGTTGTAGAAAGCTAAAATAACATCTAATATTTTACACTGAGATTAAGCAAAAATTTTAGCTCTTCCAAGAGAAAATTTCTTATTTTTTTTTCCAGATTTTGGGTGACAAAATGTTTATCCAGAACAATTTTATACACACTTTTCTTTTTTTTTTGGGGGGGGAGGGGGCAGGGGGTTTGTGTGTCTACTGAAAGTGAACAATTATTTGTGTAATAATACATTTTGGTGAATTTATTATTCTACATAGCTAACAGAACAGCTGCCCTCCCCCCTGGTATCCTGTGACAGGATGCATGGGAATTTCCTAAAGCTGCATCAGGGGAGGTTCAGACTTGACTTTAGGAAGCATTTATTCACAGAGAAGGTGGCCAAACACTGAAGCAAGTTTCCTAGAGATGTGGTCGATGCCCGAGGCCTGTCAGTGTTTAGAGGCATTTGGACAATGCCCTTACCAACATGCTTTATCTTTTGGTCAGACCTGAATAAGTCAGGCAGTTGGACTCATCAGGAAGATGATTGTTGAAGTCTCTTCCAACTCATCTCAACTATGCTATTGTATTGTATTGTATTGTATTGTATTGTATTGTATTGTATTCTATTCTATTCTATTCTATTCTATTCTATTCTATTCTATTCTTTCATTCTCCACTGTGAATGTTTCCATGGAATTGCTAAGAACATCCATTTCTATAAACCATTCAATCCACAAAATTCTACCAAGTTCCTCAACATCATTTACTCCAGAAGAGTGGCCTTTATGGAGTGATATCCTAATGATTCAACAGTGTCAGAATATTACGGACCATGTGTCCTTTCTAAAAGAAAGATGTTAAAGAGCTCTTTTATGTACACTGTTCTAGTGTATTCTTGGGATATGTCTGCTCCTTGTGGCAAAATGCATTGGGCCATCCATTTGGTTTTAATTTTGTGATTATATCAAGGATATGGAAAAAGATGGAGTGCTAATTTATTCTAAGCACTTTTGTTGATGACGTACAGGTTGCTAAAAAAGCTGGAAAGTCAGATCAGCTTTATAAGCAATTAAATGGGGTCTGCTGGAAGGTAATTAATTTTATGGTAGAGGTAGACCAAGGTGCTGCTATAACATTTTTATATCTCTGATGATAGGAGGAAAAGAAAGTTCACTGGCTATTAAATGTTTCCAAGTGTTCGTGTTCCATAGCATTATTTATATTTCAGGCCTGTTCACTGTTTTGCTATTAAATAAGTTCTTCTCTTCTGGATGGTTAAACGTGCAATTTATTCATGCTCTAATGAATATTTTATATACCAAGGTCTTGATGAAAATAAGCTATTCACTTAATAGACAGTGGCTATCTTCTGCTCATTAGCAATGTGACCAGCAGATGTATATCAGGGAAGGCAAAGCTCCCTCCAATTTCCAGAGAAGATGAGGGAGGAAAAGACTGATAATGAGCCATAACTGGTTTTCTTAAAGACTGAATGTGGAAAAGTTGAGAATGCAGTTAATTACTTTCAGAAAATATAACTGAGATATTTTGCAAGATGTATAATTAGATTATACTCTCAGAGCAGTAAAGTCAGAAACGAATATGAGAGAAAAGTCTACTCTGAGCAAGACCAGGGACAAGAGATTTAGGAGTGTTTTGTTGCAGCCTTACATCCAGCTTTAAGGTTGAAAAGAAAATCTTGAAAACTTGCAGTAGACAATTATGAACAAATGCATTCTTTCAAACGGTCATTATCACATACACTCTCTCTTCAAAAACTAAGATATTTTAGGTGTTGGTACCTATGTAGTCCGAGAAGCCACATTTCTTTGAGAATACTGTTAAATTGCATATCTTAAACAGATTTTCTATGGAAAAAAAAATCACAAATTTAATTAACTGTTACATGAAAAAAGGTATTTCTTTTTGCTAGGTCTGTCAGAAGGTGTAAAGGTGCATTGTAGGCTGATGTAATATCCTTTATTTGTAACATCAGTCAGGGAAAACAGAAAAATTGTGTTCCTAATCTATATTCATTCTACTTTTTTCCTTTTAATGAGTTGATTCTTATTTGTTTCCTCCATTATCTCATAAGATTTTTCTTGTTTTTCACTGAGGGGACTTTCTATGTGCTTTATTAATCCTGCTGATTCCTTTAATTCCTCCTTGTTTTGAATTGTCCTTCTGGAGGAATGTTCCACCAATGCCATATAGTACTGTAGATGAGATCACACAGGACAGGCCACTGTGCAGAACACAGGCAGGCACTATAACATGATCTGAAATACTACAACCTCATTCTTTGTGCATTCCAATACAAACATTTTTACCGCAGCTGAACATTGAGGAGAGATCTTTAGAGATACCTTTGTTCCTTTCTTCATCTGCTGCTGCTAATCTTGAACGCTGCAAGGTTTGAAAAGTGATTTAAGAGTTCCTTGTGCTTTATTATTTTAATTATATTTTCAGCACAGAATTTCATTTGCCATCTAATAACCCATTTATGTAAGATGAAGCCCCTCTGAAGCTCATCAACAGGATCTTTGTCCTTGAGTAAGGTTGTAGGAATAATTAATATTTTGGTCTGTCTGCTAAACAAAAACTGATTAGCATTTAAACAAGCACATAAATGTTTCATTGTTTCTTTCCAAAATGAAAGCCCAGGTTGAGTAGGTTACTATACTTGACAATACTCTCACGGAACCTCAAATGAAATACTCCAGTGCCCACATATTTTGAGGAGTCAAATCAGTAAAGCATTAATTACTCAAAACTTCTGGGAGAGGTTCACCAACAGGGGTTCCAACAGTTCACCTTTTGCCAGAGCCTGATGGTTACAGTATTCATATAATTGAAATTTCTATAAAGGAAATAGAATAATTAGAGTATTTCATCTTTATATGGCATGTTCTAACTACTGGTTTATTGGAAAGAAGAATTGAAACTCTTTGATGGTCTAATTCTTCAGACATTTTTTCCAGAGTGATCTGATCGACACTGGACACTGCAGTTGTGAAGAAAATCAGAAATAGTTTTGGCAAAATAACTGTCCTTGTCATGTATTCCCCTGTGCTTTTTCTCTTCTTTTACCTATCTATCACCTTCGCCTTCCTCTAACTTGCCACCTGTGATGGTAATTACTAAACAAACTAAGCAAAAGCCAGGGAAGTTAATTTTTAAGTCCTTGCTATATTGAAAAATTACTCTTTTATCCTAGTTTTCCCACTCTTTAATCCAGTTCATTGCTTTATCTTAGTGTCACACCTTCTTAAAATGTCTTGTAACAAATATTTTCAAAAGAATTCTGTAAATCTGAATTCATTATTCTCTTTACTTATTAATTAAGAAAAACTAATCTTATGCAAAGTGAAATGAAGTACGTAAAAAAAACCCCTTCGGTCACCTCTAATTTAACAGCTATTTCAAGAAAATAGGAGAAAGTCAGTGATCACTGGGGCTTGTGATTGCTAGACACTGGTGGAGAAAGGGTTATTTATTTTCATGCATGAATTTCCATGGTCCATCTGTTTCACTGCATAAAGATTAACACATTCTGAAAAATGCAAATAAACATTTAATAAACCCTTAATAGTTATTTTCCTGTTTATTTCAAAGGCAAATGGATGATAGTTTAGTCAGGAAGGTTCACATTTGCTGTATACGTGATGGTTTACATGCAGTTCACTTCTGCCAATGACTTTAATGATGTCAGAGGGGTTGTATGCAGACAGGAAAAGTTTATGGGACCAGGAGCAAAAGTTGTGAGTCTTGATTCTTTCGAGGCAGGTGTCCTGTGAAAGCTCAGAGTGTTTCTAAACTAGGGTATTTCCAGAGTGTATCAAATATACGCTGAAAAATCTGAGATATTCATAAGGTGCTAGCTGTCACTTTTGATTTAGGAGGGCAGCTTGAGTGCTCCATAAGTGCTTTTCTCTTGTAATGCAGAAGTTAGAGCACTGACCCAGGGTGGGAGACACTCACCTTCCACTTTCTACTTTCTTAAATGGAACTAATTCCCACCTCCCTCAGCTCCAAGGTAATACCCAGTGGTGGTGCCTGAGGGAGGATGAACCCTCCATTCCTTGTCATGCTACTTCTTGGCAGAGCTTGAAAAAGTCCAAGATCAATGGATTTAAATACGCCGAGGAAGCACTGACTGTGTTCCCTGGTAGCTGGGATTCACATGAAAGAGCAGCAGAGTTTGCCTATTTCCAAAATAAAAATGAAAATAAAAATAAAAAAAAGACTTAGGAATGCAGAGAAGACATTTAGAGGACAATTGGCTCAGTTGTGAATGGGAAGGAATTTCTCAGTACCATCCACGTGTACCTGTCACCACTTTGGGAGAGCAAGACCAGGTTTGCTTAGCAGCAGTTTCATCCCGTAATCAGGGAGATTCTTAAACGATACCTACCCAAATCTTGCTGTCAGCTATGATTCATGACCTTTGATACAGTAGGTAAATGAACAGAAAGTGAGATTTATTTAATGCTATATAACAAGCCTTGGGGTTAGAAGTCCAAGCTCTCTGACACAGTCAGCCTTAGTCATTAGAAGGAAGCTATTTCAGTAATGAATTATTACAACCCTGGGAGTACTTTGGTCATGGTTCATCACCATGGTACGCTGAGGACCTTAATAGTGTCTTACAATGTCAATATGTGCTTTATTTAAGGTTCATATCATTTTAGCCAGTCAGAAAGGATAAAACTCACCCCTGTGCAGCAGGTCAGAACAGGGTCTATTCATCTTGCTAGTCCCACAAGAGTCCTCAAAATGCTTTTTAACGGAGATGGAAGTGACACACAAAGCTTCTCTGAGGTCTTTTGCACACAGATGGATTTCAGCTGTGAATAGGAAGGCACCAATTTGCAAATAAGTTATTTGACTGAAAATTCTGCCATCAATCAGATTCGCTAACTTACAAGAATAATTCCTCTAGCCTTACCTAAAATATCTGATTCTTGTCTTCTGGTATAGTTTTGGGCAAGCAAATTTCATGGAAAATAATGGCAGAAAAAGAATAATAAGAATGGAGCAGGGGATCATTTAGATTAAATAATTTGGTTTATCTAACTTTAGACTGAAGAGTTCAACATCAGGCATCTGCTTTCTGGAGGATGGCCAGAAAATTAAATTTCTATTAACTGCTTAAATCCAAACTGTTTTTTATTTGTGGTCCACCCCTTTTTGTTTCTTTGTTCTTTGGCAAGGTAATTGCCAGAGTTCCACAAACAGGGGAGTTTTCAATGTGTTCTTGTATAATACTAAGGATTTTCAACCTGACCTTCCCTGTTTGACAATAGTTTTCTTCATAGAGGAGTAACGTTTTTGTTTAGCTTATTGCACTAACCTGTCTTTCCTTCTAAGGATGCTTTGAATGATAAGTTGTTAAGATTTTTAAAAAACACAACCAGGTAACTTTTTAAAAATAGCTGATCGCATTAAAAAAAATTTCCATGACAAAATAATTGGGTTTTTTAAATTTTCCATACCTTTTTGTGTGTTTATTCATCTTTAACTGCTTAACAATCTCTAAACTATCCTGGTGTCCAAAAAGTTTACTGAAAGTGTCTGCTCTGTTCTGGCCCTCAGTATTTAAAACACCATTACTTTAAAAAAATCCACAAAAAGCAGATGTTTTGAAGAAGATACATTACACTACACACAGCTATTTCCTACCTCAGTTTTTTATAAATAATACCTTTGTTCTGAGTCTGCTGTTTTACCAAGAAATCGAAAATAACAAACACAAAAACAAACATTCTGATTTGAAGCACATCGATAGGCAATTTCATTGCTTTACCAGGCTCCACGATGCCTGCTGGAATCCATCGCATAAAGTTAAGCCAGAGTTTCACTCTTTATATTTACTGGAATCTGAGAAGTCAGTAGTATTCCTTGGAAAAGAAATTATTACAGGACAGTCCAAATATTTGGGCTGTCCAAGCCGAAGTATTTTGTATATATACGCATCTTCTGCTCACTATTAAGAGTGTTAAAATACCCTTGGACAGATGTAAAATTCATCACTTCATATCCATTTTCTCCACAGAATTCCCCTCAAAACACATGACAGTTGACTGTTTAGCAGGTAGAGGTGTACCTGGGATAATGCAAGGGAGAGTTGCCAGCCTTTACAGAATGCAGAAGTGCAGAGATAAGGTTTAGTTAATAACATTTTTCAAACATCTCCATCACAGAGTAGCATGTTAAAAACAGTATAACCAGAATAACAAAACCAGAACATCCGGAAAAGGCAGCGATAAAGGAACTTGAGAGTCACAAACCAGAACTCTTGAGGTTTCAACTGCTCTATTGCTCTCTTGTTCAAGTGAAGTAACAATCATTTCCCATCACAACCTCTAAGGTTCTTTTTAAGCTTAAGTCATAAACTAAACCAAGTTCAATCTTTATGGTCATGTGTACAAAGACCAGCAGCCTGCTCCCATTACTACAGCTTTACTATGGCACAGGAAATAAGCATACTGAGTCCATTCAAAATGAAAAAACTCATAGTGGATCCATGAATTACTGTGAATTACTTCAATCCTTATCAATGCATAAGGAATATGTACTTTTTTTTACACAGTATTATAGTGCAGTGCTTTCCCTAAATGTTATGCAGCAGTACT
The DNA here is from genome assembly GCA_013398855.1 of Mohoua ochrocephala. NCBI lineage: Eukaryota > Metazoa > Chordata > Aves > Passeriformes > Acanthizidae > Mohoua > Mohoua ochrocephala. Next base: position 2,475 of record VZTA01019145.1, on the reverse strand, counting down.
CTTGCTCTTAGTATGGGGTATGGCAATAGACCTTCACACATTATCTTTTTTTCCCCCCCTTAAATTGTTTATAGGGAGCATAACCCTTTTTGTCCAGAGAAGTTCTTTGGATGCTCAGAATGACAAAGGTAAATATGAAATCTTGCATGTTTACCTGTCCAGAACAACAAAGCAGTAGCTGAAAGGAGAGCTCTGTGATTTTAAAACACGCAGGAATTCTTAGAAACAGAAATAAAAATATTTAAGCCTTTTCTTGAACTTTTTTTCTCCCCAATATATTCAGTGATATACTGTTCCAATGGACAGAATGTTGAGTGCAGAAAGTCCCCTTATATATAATTGTAACAACTCTAGATGGTCTTATGGTTAAAAACACAGGGCTGGAAGCCAGTGGGAATGACGAATGGATTTCTAAACATCTCTGATTTTCTTGTGGGACTTTGAGTTTAAAATTAAGGCAATTAAGACAATCGTCTTAATTTTCCCATCTATTACAGCAGGATTAGTAAGATATGATCGTGCTTAGACTTTCTTCCTGCAAGCCAATGCAAAAAAAACAAGCTTTTTTTACTGTCTGCTATAAGAGTTTGAAATTTCATCTAGGAAAGGTCACTGGTTGCACCAATCTTCAGCGAGGGTCACAAGACTTGTACACTGTCCTAAAGGCCAGATGTCACTCATTTTCACTGAAGTCACTGCCCTCTGCACAATTAACTTGCAGAAGGATTTCTTTTCCTTCTGGTCTTCATCCTCCCTCTCACTAGTTGAGAAGTTTGAACTCTTCAGTCCTCAATGTGTGTTCAGTAAACACTAAGAAACTATTTTTTATTGAAGTATTTTAATTCTCCTTAGCATTTTTGGTTTTTTGCTGGTACAATATTTTAGTTTGCTTTTGGAGTTAAGATGCTTAGAAACTACTCTATAGTAAAACTTGAATGAAGAGATCCTGCTAATTTGCTTCCAAACAGAACTTTCATGGCATGAATATGTGTACAAGAATCGTTCTCCTTAATATCTTTCAACTCATTTCAAAGGAGGACAGTATATTCACAGTTTTATTCCAACATATTTAAATATTTCCATCAAATCAATAGGAAAATTCTTTTTCAAACTCACTGTAAGGATCTTACAATAAGTAAAAATTGTTTCAAGGTATGCAGCACAGCTAAGTATAAAATATTTTTTACCTCTCTTTTATGTCAGAGACTTTTTTAACCTCCAGCTAAATTTCAACCAGTGACAGAGGTACTCAAAGGTCTATCAGTTATTTTCAAACTACTATGAGTTAATTTGGCTAAATACACACAGACTTTAGACTAGGAACCTCATAATTTTTTTTAAGTAACCCTAAAGTTGCCTTTGATTCTGCGGAGCCAGAAGTTAAAATAAATAAGTAGGTAAAAGTTATTCTGCTGACCAGGTTGCCCAGTTGGACGCCCCATCCCTGGAAGTGTTCAAAGCCAGGTTGGATGAGGCTTTGAGAAACCTGGTCTAGTGGGTGTCATGCCTGCCCGTGGCAGGGGGGTTGGAACAAGATGATCTTTAAAGTCTCTTCCAACCAACCCAAACTTTTCTATGAGTCTATGATTTATGATCCTGATTGGACAGCTTAACCCTTGGACAGCTGAAGTAAAGACATGGACCAAGAACAGCTTGTATTTAATAACAAAACAAAAACAGTTGGAACCTACGGATAAGTTAATAAACTTTCCTTTTTGGAGCAGATATGTGAGAAAGATAAAGCCTAGATCCCCAATGCAACTTCATTCCTAAACACTCTATAGTCTTGTTGCAGTGCAACACTAGCAATAATTGATCTATAATGATACCAACATGACCCACATAGGAGTGGGGACTCCATATGGCTCAGTGTTATAGAAACACATTTAAAAGGATCAAATATCATCCTTTTTAAACATGAATACAAGACAGAAAGTATGAGGAAGGAGCACTATTCACAATTTCTTGAAAAAACTCCAAAAAACAACCCATGACACTGAAGTAGAGCCAGATTCTCCACTCCCTCCACTACTGTGGCCATCCACTCAGGCAACAAACGAAACTCTATCACTTTTCAGGCAGCATGAAATGAAGAGGCTTCTATAAAGTAGATATGCAAAGCCATGGAAAGAATCAAAGGCAGTCAAGAAAATTAGTGAAAAAAGGTAAAAGAAGTAAAGAAACGACTATAGAATTGGGACTTCTGTGCTGCACAGATATTAATATCACAAGAGAGAAAGAGTAATATCCAAGGAACACCAAAATTCTTTTTACAAATAAATCAGGTGAGTGATTTCCCTGTTATGGTATTGACTAAACTACTGAATAGCACACTCAGAAGAGAATCTATTTATAACAGTATTAAAAAACTGCCTAGCAAATATAGGTACAATATATTTCTCTCCTCTGCAACATTCAGTATCTCAACCTTGTGATCTAGAATTCTTCTCTATTTTTCTTTTTTTCTCCTTTTTT
>VZTA01019141.1:0-12783 GCA_013398855.1 Mohoua ochrocephala | reverse complement strand
ACCAGCAGTACTCTTACACAGCACATTTTCCTGCAACAAGAGAAAGAGACTAGATAAAACTTGTCTTGAATTCTCCAGCATTGCTGCCAAAGAGAGAAGGTGTAATATTTTACATGATTTACATATAACATCTGTAGAAGGAATGAGCTCTTTATTTATGCACATAAAAACGATAGCAGATGCAAACTTTCCCTACCAATTGAAAGGATTCAAATCCACTTCCACACTGGATTAAAAATGTTTTCAAGAGCTAAGATACCCAAAGCCTTACTGCAAAGAGTTGAACAGCATGGTTTTTCGGGTTAAAGAAATTAATCTTTATTTTTATGTCTTCGTATGTGTGGCTTAAACATCTCTCTGATATTTGTTCTCATGGTCTCTAATTGTTGTATTTTATCTACAAAATTACCATACATAACCTGAAAAACTTTCATGCTCATCAGGTTTTGCTGCTTTAATGTATACTGGCCCCATGTACTGCTAAGCGCTGATGTATTTCTCTTTCTATCTCTTTGAAAATGGTGTTCCAGTGGTATAACCCTGACAATAATTTTGGTTACATGGATTCTCTTTCTCAGAATGTTCAATTTGCTAGGCCTCATATTTCTAAAAATTGCAGGGATTTTTTAAACTGTGCAGTGCACACTACTGTATACTGCACAAGAGAAGGGCAGTGTTTTGACTGTGAACATTCATACCTGCAGATGTAAACATAATACAGTCACCTTTTTCCACAGCACTTTTCTGAGTTAATAAATTGATTCACGTGGAAAAGGCCATGTGAAGATTCACTTCTTTTGTTCACTTTGTCCTTGTTTGTCATTAATTTGTCAGCTGCAAAAACCAGCCTGATGTGTAGGTTGGTTGGTAGCCTAATGCTATGTAGCTGACCTTGGGAAAAGCTCATGGAAAAATTCAGCTTTCTCTGAGTGTCTTTTGAGTATATTGGTATTTCCTGTATTCTAGAAGCCTTGATAGCCATGAAAGGATCACTTGAATCTTAACACTGACAAGTAGAAAATGAGAACCTGCTCAAACAAAACTTTATAAAATTAATGGTGATGGTGTACAAACTAAAAGGATTTGGTTTTAGCTGAAACAGCTATAATACATTCATATAATCTCTGTGCTGTTATTTGGCTGATGACAAATGAAGTTCATGCCAGTTTTACCTTGGCAATCCACCTAGAAATTACAGTTGCTTGTGGATTCAGTGTGTGAAGACCAAAATTTTAATTTGCAAACATTTTCTAATAGCAATTGAGAAAGGAAAACTGAACATAAATTGCTTGAGAGAGCTATTGTGTACAGATAAAATTACAGATTGATCTGGTATCTTAAAAGTCTAATTCTAATCAAAAGATGGCATCTTCAATTTTGAAAGATTGTTCTTCAGTAGAAAGGCTAGAGAACTGATTTCTGATTTGCATCAGAAGCTACATGCACATTACACAGCATCATTATGGTATCAGTCCCTAATTTTGTGAGCAAGAAACAAGCATGGCAAAAATATCAGGAGGTTATAATGAAAAGATTGAGAGAAAGTTCAGTCCATCTGAAGAATAACCAATATGCTCCTTATAGGGCCTTCTTGTTGAAAATGTTGATCATGGTAGGTATATTTCTCTTCAAAAGAACCTCTAGCATCAGCTTCAGTGTCTGACATACAAAATACCTTAAAATCACTGATATACTGAAAACTGTTTCTACCTGGTATTTTTATAATGTCTTCTGTTAGGTAAATCTCCTTTCATTATGTTGAAGTTATACCTTATCCTTTATGAAAACTAATTCAGCACTTCCAGAAAGAGGTTTTTTTCTGAAATTTAATTACCTTTTAATTTCAGTGAGGAGTGAATGACCACAACTGACTGCCTTGTGTTCAGCCTAAAATTGAGTGTGGTAATGTTAGCCAGCAAATGGATGAAGTTACATGGATATTGACCTTCCTATTATATAAAGGCATATTTATTTCTCTGTGGAAAAGGAAAGCAATCTCAAAGTATTCAGGATTTCTTTTGACTCCTTTGGTGTATCTGTATCACCAGGTAAGTTTAAGATTTTATTCTGTCTTCCAGATCTAACTAGTGAGAATTCTTATTTAATACCCTCCCAAGCAGACAGTTAAAAAATCCTCCATCTATTACTGCTGTAGAGTTGCCTAGAAACTCTTAAGGCTTCAAAGCTAGGGCAGACCAAAGAGAATTCTTTCCTTGTGTCCAACTCTCTAGTTGCTGTTATGTCAGTCTGGGATTTAATATGTTTCTGATCTGCATCCCTACAGCTCTTTCTGGTAATAACTCTCTCTTTCCAGTGAAATAGGATTTGGCTTTCAGTTTAGTGGCCAGAATTAGCAGGAACAAGATGCTTTCTGTTGAGAGAGCCCTTGAGCATTGGATTCAGCGCAGCTGGAGGTCCATCTGAGCCTGTCTTGACTCCTGTAGGGTAGGATAAAAGGCTCATATTTTTGTTCTGCCTTTCCCCATCTTGGATTGTGGGCAGCAACTATTTTGGACACTGCCTTGTTTAGGTCCATTTTTGAAGTGAGCTGCTACTCTATAGGGACAGATACTGACCTTTACTTCTGTGTGTAGCAGAAAAATGGTGACAGACATTAGAAAAAAGGAACAGGAAGATAAAAAATACTTTGCAGGACTTTGTTTAGTTTTGCTGTATTTGGAGACTTATTTGTAACCTTGGTAAAGGCATGATGCCAGCAAACATTAAGCATTTATCACATATGGTTTGTGAACAGCAAATACCTAAAACCAGACTAAATTCTTCAGGCGTAAATAAAAATCAGGGACTTTTTTTTGACAGCTGTCCTATCATTGGCAGTTGTTAAATGTGTATTTTTAACTCTGTCAAATACAGAAGTTACAAGGAGATTCAGTTGGTCATTGCAAGACCATTATGGGAGAGTTTTTCTAGTTTATCTCCATATCAGAGAATGATGAAGGTTAGAGTGGAAACATGATGGAAAGAGAATGATATTAAAAGAGAAGACTGAAACAATCAATCAAAGAGAGGATGCAATCAAGGCGAGGAGCATTTAGAAACAAAGTTAGGAAGTATTACAGAAAGACATAGATGGAAAGTAGGAAAGGGAAAAGTTATTAGATGAAGAGGGAACATGACGTAGATTATGCAAAAGGCCCTGGGTTTTTTGTGTGTTCATGGGTCCAAAAATCTCTTGCCAGCTTTGATTGTCATCAATAAAACTGCTTCCTCACAATTACCATATGTATCTGGAAGCTAGCCACACTCCTTGTTTAACCACAGTACATGCTTTGGAAATTTCATTTAAATGTCAAAACTGTCTGTTTGAATTGAATTGGATTCTGTTTAACTGTTTTCTTTTATCTAAGTCAACTTGCAGCACCAAAATAGCTGAGGATTTTTCTAACTTTTAACATCTTCCTCTCCATTTCTTACTTTCTGCAGTGTCAAAATGCATTTTGGTTTTGCTGTGTGACTGCCTCACACACACATGCACATACACACTAATAAAAGAGGGGTAAAGGGAGTCTGGAATTCTGTAGTGCTCCAAATTGGCCTGAACTCTGTATTTGAAGTTTAATGGTATAGCTCTGAACTATCACATGTAGCAGGCAGTGGTCCATAAATGCCCTCTCCAGTCCTCCCTTTGGATCGTCTAACTCTGTTGTTCATGATTACCAAGGTGTCCCAATTCATGGTTAGAACTGTCTCTCTCATCCGTTTGTCCTGTAACCGTTATGGGTTTTCTTAGATGGGTGGACCAAGTGGGTTGTTTACATTTTTGTGACTCTAAAAACAATTTTAAAAAAACAACCAACCAAACAAACAAAAAAACTCGTCTAAAAGACACTTCATCCACTCTGAAAAATTTTGAATGAGTTTGTTAGCCATTCTCCAGGAGCCATTAAATCATCTGTATGCATCTTTCTAGAAGACTTTTCAGTTCGTTATCTATTAATAACTGAAAAAAAACAGCTGGTGCCAAAGCTGAACCATATGGCAGATCTTCCCTGACACAAGTGCTAATGGTGTTATAATAATGAATGAAAAATAGAAGGATTAGTTGATGATATATAGCAGAGAAGAGAGGCTTCAAGAGATCACTGTATGGATCACACGAAGAGTTCTGACCTGGCTGTTCAATACAAGGGCAAGGTCTTTCATTTATGCATATCATAATGGATGACTGTAGTTTGGAGCAGTAGCAGTTGGGCAGGCAGCTCTGACTAACCTTTTGTCTACAGAGTAATCAGAGTCTCATTGTTCCTTTTTGGTTCTGCATACAAGGTTTTGCATAATTTAGGAATGCACAGTAATATAACATAGCATTTATAGTTCTTCATTTTTTTACCACCTTCTTGCTAGAGATTTTTTGCTTCAAGCTGTGCCTTGCCTATGTTAGCATCTAACCTTCTTTTCTGCTGGCTCCATTATCTTTCATCAGCTATGCTTTTACTGTTTCATCTCTCCCTTTATGTCCTCTTCAGCTTTTTGCTCTTTTTTTCAACTCACAGTATAAAATGAAGTACAGATGCCTCAATATTAAGCCTCTTTAAAGCATACATAAAGAAAACATGGATGGTTTATCTGACTTTCCTTCTCTACTTGTCTCCGAATCCCAACCATCCATAGTTCTTCCCTTACGTGTATTCTTTTTCACCATTTTTCTCAACTCGAATCTCAGACGCAATGTTTTTATCCTCTTTCCTTGACATGTCAAGTGTCTGCCAGTCCTGCCTTACCCTTTGCTGCCCTTTCCATATTTCCATACTTCTGTAATGTAAATTCAGTTAGTCCTTTACTGGTCTTCATCATTACTTTGTTCTTCTTCCACAAAAGTATTCAGTGCCACTCCTTAGTTCTCCTTCCTTATCTTACCTGACGCACAAACACAGCCACCCATCTCTGTACCAACTGTCCTCTCTACCCATTGGTATAGCCTTTGGTTCGCCTTCAAACCAAGAGTTCAGACAGTCTCTCCACAACGTTAATTTGTGTTCACCTCAGGCGCAGCATGATGGAAACAGATCTCAAATTCATTCCAATCGTCTAGCTTTTCTTTCTTCGTGGTTATGCAAAGTAATTTATCGCTCAGGCACATCAGTGCAAATAATCATTTTATTCTTAGAAATATCAGTGAATGCTCACTTCCATGGTCAATGTGAATATGAATATCTTAGGCTCTTTGCCTGGATCAATTATTCCAACTTCCTTTTCATTACTCTTCACAAACACTGTCTTTGTCCATATGTGTCCATCTTTAATGCAGCTGCAGGGAATGTTATCTTGCCCATTATTTTCTGTTTTCCTCTTTGCCCAGCATGATGAGTTTGGTCTTTGGTTTCAGAGCTTTTCAAGAGAAATCAGTAGTTATGCTTCAACCATTTCTTGGCATACTTTCAGTAGCAGTGAGCAGTTACACAGAAGCAAGCACCTTAATACTTTTTTTCCCTGCGATAGTTTTCTTAATTTTCCTCTGTAAAACTGTTACCTGTGCCAGTGATTTCCACATTTTGAAATCATGTTATCATGGCATCCACTCTCATCCTTATCTGTCTCATATTATTTATATGATATTCACCATTTTAATATTTCACCCACATCTTGAAGCATTTTTTTTTAAACTTCCTCTATGGAGATTTTTGGATTTGTTTTCCGGTACAGTGATCTACATGTGTTTGTGCTCAGTTCTGTAACTATGACCTGGTGTTCTGCTGCATCTTCAATAAAAGCTTCTAGAGCCATTTGATTGTACACTCTCTGGGATAGGAATAGACAATCGATTATTTTCTTCTGAATTCCCTTTTCTGGGGTTTTTAGACGCTACTTTTATTTTCTAGATTAAGTATCTTTACTTTTTACATAAATTTACTCCTGGTTTGTTTGGTACTTCTCATAAATTTATTTACTTTTTTTCCATTTAATTTGAGTTAGCATGTCCAATGCCATGCTTTTCTATATAATTCTATCATCTAGCTATTCAGTATACTTCAGAGTAAAATATTTCGCATGTGTTGAGCTTATTGTATAAATGACCCACTACTCATTTTAACTTTTTTGTCTATCTGTCTACAGTCACAAAACTTTTTGTCTAAGTAGCTTATCTTACAGACACATTCTTCCACAAGAAGTCTGTAGTAGTAGCTTTTGTGTCATTCTCTAGAAGGAACTGTCCCTTAACATCCTCTGAAATCTATATCTTTATGATGTGACTGCATGTTTAAATATTTGGTTCAAGTGTTCTTTGAACTAAATCCCTGATCTCTTCTTATCCTCACTCCAAGCAGTCTCTCAGCAACCTTCTCTTTATGAGGCAGAGATAAGTCCAATTGCCTAAATTTTTTCTGTTGAAGTTATTTCTCCACCTTCTAGCTTTTTACCCCTTTAATACAACAGCTCTGAACAGACTTCACTAGGGAGAGTTTTAAAGGTGATGAATTCTCTCAGCCGTATGCAGCAGCTCCCCAGGATGCAGCAGTGTCCTCCACCCTCCCATGTCCATTCAACATCTCCTTGACAGATTCCCATAAGTGAGAAGGAATGCTCATCTAGAAGCTTCCTGCTGTTAAAAATTATGTGGAAGATTTTTTCCATTTAATTCTCCCACTTATACATGATTGTCTAGATTTATTTCTTACCTCAAGTGTTGGTCTGAAGTTAATGGATGTTTGTAAAATCCTCTGTGCTTTCATGACAGTTCCTAGCACTTTATTTTGTTGCTTTTCCTCCTCTTCAGCTGTTCAGTAAATTGCAGCTGAACCTCAGATATATATTTTAATGCAAGACACCACATGAATCCAGTTCCATAATTCAAGATGGTGAAGCAGCTCTACAACCTTTTTACAGAGCTCCACTAAGCCCTAAGAGCACTTAAAGCAGGAGATTTCCTGTCCTCTTGTACTATATTGGTACACAGTTTTAAATCATTATTTTGTTTTAGCAATAGCTTCCTCACTGTTTTATTTAGGTTTTTTTTCCATTTTCAAAGAATTTACAATTCAAGAGGGAAAGAGATGAAGTTATACCAGGAACGAGGCTACCTGTTTTCCTTGATAAAGGCACTGCATTTCCAACTGGAAAAGCTCTTTGGAAAGATCTTCCTCCCAGTTTCTTACAGAGGCATTTACATGCTGTAACAAAATGTCAACATTGGTGTAAATTTAGGTATCTAAGACATCAGTAGGGTCATATTATATGACACAGGACCACCTTAAGTCCCACATCTGTCTGGAGCAGCAGCACAAGTCAAAAATAGTACACTGGAAATATAATGGTATTAGAAACCATGAGTAGGCAGCTGAACTGCTCCTTTACTATACACCAGCGCTTTCTGTGCCCACTTTACAGAGTTGCACATTTTAGCAAGAATTTAAATTTTTATGGAAAATGCTGAGAACAGACATTGACTGCATCAATCAAAGGAAGCATCATGTTTCCTATAGGTGCATGAAGAGCAGCAAGGAGAGGCATTTCCTATTCTTGGGTGTAAGTAACAGACCTTTTATAGGTGAAATGTACAAGTATTTGTTGGTTAAAACACAGTCCTTTCAAGGCATTTAACCACTGTTGTGTCTCTAAAGCTCTGAATGTATTTTTGATAGTCTGTATTTCACTGTGTCATGGTTTAACCCCAGATGGAAACACAGCTCCACACAGCTGCTCACTCACTCATCCCCAGTGGGATGGGGGACAGAATTGGAAGGGTAAAAATGGAAGAAAACTCATGGCTTGAGGTACAGACAGTTTAATAGGTAAAGCAAAAGCCACACATGCAAGCAAAGTGAAACAAGGAATTTATTCACCCCTTCCAGGGGCAGGGAGATGTTCAGCCATCTCTAGGAAAGCCAGGCTTCATCACACCTAATGGTGACTTAGGAAGACAAACAACATCGCTCCTAATATTCCCCGCTTCCTCCTTTTCCCCCAGCTTTGAAGGCTGAGCATGACACCATATAGTCTGCAATATCTCTTTGGTCAGATGGGGTCAGCTGTCCCAGCTGTGTCCCCTCCCAGCTCCTTGTGCAGTGCTGGGGTGGGTGAGGAGCAGAAAAGGCCTTGGCTCTGTCTAAGCCCTGATCACCAGTAAGAAATCATCCTTGAGTTATCAATGCTGTTTTCAGCACAAGCCCAAAACATAGCCCCACAGTAGAGAAGAAAATTAACTCTATCCCAGAGAATACCAGCACACACTGTCATGAATCTTTACGGTCCGCTAAATTCCAGGTGCTTCCATAGCATTTAGAACAAAATAGACATTTGTTTAGGGTTTGGTTTGGTACTGTGAAATGAAATAATTGTGACAAATCCACATTTATATACAGTGTGTGAAACTAATACAGAGTAAGTAACATTGCATCCATTTGTGAGTTGGTACAGGATCAGTTGTGATCACTAAAACCTGTTTCACAAGAATCCCAAGACTATTCACATCTAGCATAAATTTGGAGAATGTTGATGGGATGCCTGATTTATCTCTGATGAAAACCTGTTATATACAGAATGTTCTTTGGCTGCTCCTTTTATCAGACTAGACTACTCTTTTCCAAAAACAGCCAAAAATATCAACATTTCTAGCAGATATTTGCAAATTACCCTCCTATTTTGAGCTAGGAAACACCTCATGTAGTCAAAACCAAAAATTTCCTATTTTGTTGCGGGGGGAACTGTTAGTCATATGTCTGCATGGTCAGTTTTCACTGTACTTTATTTCACATGCCCTTTCAATTCACACTAAACTTCTCCATCCACATTAAAACTACAGTTTAAAAAAAAAAAAAAAAGTTTATTGTCCTATCAGCCATTTTATTTCTTTATTGCAACTATTTTTTATCAGACTCTAATACTATAACAGTCTTAACAATTTTCCATGGCAAGATGTAGTATGGTAGGAACTTCTTATTCCAGCATATTGTCAAGGTAGAACTAATTACCTTGCAGTTTTGAATGCAAGTGTAAGTGGAGGATTAGGCTACTATTGTTAGACGTAAACATAAACAGAATTAATGCAGAGACTAAGCAGGTCAAAAAATAAACCTTCCCACAAGATTAAATGACTTGAAAGTTCTTCAGTGGTGATTACATATTAGATCTCTCAAATCGTATACATCAACCTCCCTCTTTTTCGTCTTCTCCTCTCTTCCAAGATGCAAGTGATATGATTTTTTTTCTTCCAATAAGGAATAGAAGGATGTTATGAGAAAGATAAATACTGAAACATTTTATATCTCTTGTATTTGAAAATGCCAGTCTTTCTTAAGACCTCTGACCCAGTCCCAACTCATATCAAATACTTTGGTTGTCAAAAAGCAGTATCACTTATTATTCCACCTTAAAATTTACTCTAATTTTCTTCAAGTTACATAGATTTAAGAAACGTCTAATTAGGAATAAATGGCCTGCAGACCTCTTAAGGTATAACAGAATTAGTGAATGGAAAAAGGGCTGAATGTTCTTGTTTATATATTTGTGACATATAGGGAACTGTGGTGCAATTTTCTGTGCAGGGATAAAAGTTTCATCTCTGTTCAGGGAGAGGAAAACATAGCAGAATGAGTGCTAGAAAAACTAATTATTAGTTCTTGTGGTGTATTTCTCACTTTGTTTCAAAATCTAGAATTCTTGAAAGGCAATTTCAGTCATCAAGACTAATTTCACAGTGCATGCATAGTGGTGATTTGAGAGGCCATGTAGAGTGAAATCCTGTTCTACAAGTACATTTGGTACAAACTTAATACCCTGCTGTATTCAAATTCAAGGGAATTAATGTCTTTACAGCCACTTAGCCTTTATAAGTAGCTTATAATAATAAAAAGTAGTATATCGTGTATGGGTAACACAGCCCTGGTCAATAGTCTCAGTCCTTGGATGTCTACCTAGTGTCATGCTGAACTCGTGTCTTCATGCTTTCTGGAGTCCAGAGGCAGCCTGCCTATTGCCTATGCCCTGCCTTTCCAGGATTCCTTTGGGTTTTCCTCTTTTTAGCATTTAAAGAATTAAGAAGAGTTGTCAACTTTTGCAACTGGCACCAGTTTTTCATAGACTGTTCTGTTACTCAAGCACATCTTTTTCCACAGTACTAGTATTGAAAGTACTTTAGTTCAAATGTCATCCCTTTAAAGATTATGGCAGCTGATCACAGGAAGCCGAGCTTTATGGAGCTCATGACGATGAAAGAATACCATCCAGTTTTGGAATTCACTTCTGGTTTTCAGCTGTGCAGCATTGGTGCTATTACTGTACACTTTATCATGACAGTTGATTCTGTATTATTCCAGCTACATCAATAATTCTGGGTCATTCAGGTTAACATGCAGTGTGCTGTGTGTGGTAAGTCTGAATATAACTTCCTCTACCATGCAAAAAATACACAAAAATTTGTCCAGTTATCTTATACTCTATCAATATTACTAATCATTTTAGGTACTTCATCTGCAAAACCTGTTTTAGGTACTTCATCTGCAAAACCTATGGCAGATTAATCTTTTCATTTTAGCCCTGTTATTCTTTATTCTCAGAGTGCGTGGGGGACATATAGGTATTGAAAAACACTTCTTTGCCTCCATTCACAGGGCAGTGCAGTAGACCTGTTTGTTTTTACAGTCATGTTCATTAGACTTCTCTGCTGCAGCAACAATCTGCTCTTCCTCATCTGAACTCTGGCTGCTGTGTTTAGGAAAAGCTTGAAAGCCAGAAGAAGCATGCATTTTTTTGTTCCTCCTTTTTGAGTATGTGACTGAAGTAGTCTTGAGCAAGCATGGAAATGAAAGACAAGTATAAGAAAGAGCTGGAAAAAGGAATAAAGAAAATCTGAAAGTGAAGTTGGAAGCTTGATTTGGGCAAGTTATGTTTGAGAAGCACAGAGCGAGGAAGAGGGACAAATATGCATAATTTGAGGGGCATGTCACTTCCCTTCCCAGAGAACACAGTGATCAGAAAGAGTAACCAGCTCACAGTGCAAGTACTCTCTACGTTGTATGACCTTCCTGGAAAAAGAAAAAAAAACAAAACCACTTTTTTTTTTTCGTATTTCCTGACATATTTTCAAAAGACAGAAGTCATACAGAATTTTCAAGTCTATCACTGTAAAATACAGAATATATTTTCAAAAGATTTGTGGGAGTTTTTATAAGTTAGAGAGTTGGATATAAAATGTCATGCTAATCATGTTGCCTGAAGTACTTTGAGAATAATTTTATAAATTGTTTAGCTGCTTCTTCATATAATGTATAGTTTAACAACAATGCATCTGAAGATACAGAATTTTTCTTTGGTAGACTTGACAGGGTCTGAGTCTGAGATGAAGCCATGGGTGAGCAGGAGCAACAAATTTTATAGGACTAACATGCATTTTAAAAAGAGTGATAAAATAAGTTCTCAATTCATGCCATCTAGTTTTTTTCCTGTAGTTCAGTCAACAGTCCATGTAAAACCAGTGTAAACATTTTCACATATATGTCTCCAAAGTAATCAAAACAGGGAAAATTTTACTCTAACTTCCATGTAACAGAGGCTTCTTGCAGCTCAGCTTCCTGAGATTGAAATGCATGAGAAAGATGTTAAATATGGGATATAGAAAACCATATACGCAAAATCATAACATACTTTGCAATTCTGTCCATTGGTATGCCCCACATTATAGTCTGTATCAATGACCAACATTTAACTGGACTTCCTTTCTTGTGCATTACTTCCACGCCAACATGAAGTAGGAACACAGTTTAAATAACAGTTGGAAGCAGTAGCTAGAAAGAACTTTCAATTTATTAAATCTCATGACTTGGATGATACAAGACTACAAACTGTATGACACCAAAGAATTTGCAATGATTTTTAGCAAATTATGTTTTTACCTTTTTTTTTCAATGCTTTTTAAAAAACAGGTGGTTATCTTATAGCCAAGTAAGTAATGTACATTAGCTGTCTCAATTTAAGGTCATAACAGAGACAAGGTATGAGTAATTTTTTTCTACCTCTGTGTAACTAGGTGAGGTTAACATTAAAGCCTGACCTCACCTACCTACATCATGGTCAAAAATTTCATTGTCATTGGGATTTGATAGAAAGCTATCTAATGCATCCAGTTATCTCACTGTAAAAAAAGATTTTTTTGACAGTGAAAACATAGCCTGAATCTACATAGTAAGACAGATGGGGCTAGTTGTGTGAGCGAACAGGATTTGGTTCCGTATGGCTCTCCATCAGCGAAGCCGTAAGCAGAATGGAGCAAAATAGCACGAGGCAGCTGGAAAATACGAGGGACATTTGGAATAGAAAAAATTAGTATCAATAAAAAAGCAGCTTTATATGTTAATATTAATTTTGGAAAATTTTCTGCCAGCAGATGCATCTTGCTAAGAACAGTTTATTGCAATAACAGATGTATATAATTGTACCCTGAGAAAATGGCATTGGCTAATATCAATCCCATATGCTTTTTGTTTTAAGGTAAAAAAAATAAGGTAGTTATGCTCCAACCATTCTGCCAACATTAGTTCATTTACAGTGCCGAGCTGTCTCTTTTTAATCTATAACCTGAAATGTTACCTGATTTAAATTTTAAATTCACAGGTCACTATAAACTTTTGTAGTGGCGAACAGATGCTCATATGAGCTGTACTTAGCTGTAGAGCACCTTGAAAGAAAAACATGTCAATGGAATGTCAAAATTAAATCTCCATCAGAAATGGCAGGGGGCTAAGTCTTTCAAAAGTATTGGTGTTTGCGATTAGTTTTGCTTTAACCCTTTCTTCTTTGTCCCCCTGGCTTCATGTCTTGGTTTGAAAG
>VZTA01019140.1:0-15477 GCA_013398855.1 Mohoua ochrocephala | reverse complement strand
GGAGAGAAAAGAGAAAGAGAAAGAGAAAGAGAAAGAGAAAGAGAAAGAGAAAGAGAAAGAGAAAGAGAAAGAGAAAGAGAAAGAAAAAACAAGCATTTGACTTATTGAAATGGCTTCACATTGTCTTCACCTTTCATTTATCTCTTTAGTAATGTACAGTATCATTAAATCATGTCTCTTCAGTTTGTTCTTTCCTCGCTTACTTTGTATGGAAACAATGTTTCAAGGAATTTTTAGTACTTTAATTATTAAAGTAGAAACAGTTTCATCACTGTGAAAACCTAATATGATTCAGTTTTGGACAGCTTTTTGTTTCTAGCACTGTGTTATGTGTGGGTGCAGTTAGGCATCAAGACTAACTTCTGTGAATGAATTATTGCACAATAAGGGTCATTTAAATTAGATGTGATTTGGGGTTTCATTTGATACCTCTAATGGAGATATATAAAATACTTCTATCTTTAATGATTTTAACTTTTTTTTTGTTTAATTGTGGAGAGACTGATTTTTCTAGAATTCCTACTATTTATTTGCCACTTGATTAACCTATTGTTAGGACATTTGTTGTTCAACACAACTTGTATTTAACGTCAACATGCAACTTGTGTAGATAAGGGTGATGTAACACACATCTGTGTGATGCATTCTTCCTATTCTGAGCAGGTATTTAATGTCCTGTATGCCCAAAACCAGCTGAGCTCCTCTGATAAGAATAGTCTAAATATCCTCTCTGGGAGTATGCAGTTATGTGTGCATATGTATATCTTTATTTATAAGTAGCAGTGGTGACCTGTTCACCAGTGGCCTGTGTGTATCTTTCCATCTGTGTGTTTGTAAGTGTGTGAACAGTGGTATATGTTTTATGAGCATTATTTATTTCTCTGAAAAAAGTGCACATAGCAGCATATAACTTTACCCACATGTGAAACATACAAAGGAAAAGTTATGTCCCCATTTTGTTGATGACAATTCTTATTATTTAGTGGAAGTTGAGTTTCAGAATAGAATAAGGAGCATTGGTGGCATTAAATGGGAAAAATTGTTATCTGTTCATACAAAGAAATCTCTCTAGTTAATCAGAACAATTATTTTTAAGCTCATTTTACAGCTGCTATAAAATATTCAGGGTATGTACTGCATCAATTTTGAGAATCATTCTGTTTTTCTATCTTTAAAATAATTTTTCATGTATATTGGGTATAGGTCTGGGACATGGTCTTTCACAGCTTTTTTTCCCTAGGCTGCAATTAATGAGAAAACAAAAAGAGCTTCTTGATGTAAGCCCTAAAAATGTTGGTTTACTGACAAACCTGGCCAGAAATTCTCAGTTAGACTATTTTTTCTATAACAAGAAGTGTTTTATATGCAAACCTGAAACCTTTGGAATCTTTTTATATAATCGTCACTTCTCTTACTTTTCTTTTTAAATTTTTTTTAAAGAATAGTAGATTTTCATTTTCTAGTCATATCTGACACGGTAAATGAAATGAAATATAATTTGTCTGTGCCTGCTGTGCCACAGTCATATTTCTTCCTGATTGCGATGATTTCGGTCTTGTGATGCACCAAAATGCTGTCTAGTCAACTTTATTTTCTTCAAAGAGAATACAATGTTGTGAAACCATTAGCCACATAAACTTCAGAAAATTAGTTGGGAATTCGGTTTTGTTCAGAGTCTGCTAAGCAGGGAAAAGACTGTGCATGGTGATATTGTTCAAACTCTGCTGTGAACAAAACAGTGTACAAGTTTCCTGAAGAAGTCAAATTTAAATTGCAAGCAATTTTTTATGATGTGAAATGCACAAACATAAGTCTTGTAAATGATAAATGCTGAACTATATCTTCTTAATAGGCCAACATCAGTATATTGGTTTTAAAAAAAAGCTGCTTCAGTTGTGAGAACCAAATATATTTATTTTAGTACGAACTAAAAAGCTTTTAAGAGCATCTTCTATCTTTCACAATTGCCACGGAAGTTCTGAGAAATATTCTTGCAAATGAAAAAAGGGGGAACTGAATGAAATGGTCTGAAACTCAAAATGAAAAACTATGATTTTCAGATTTCATCTTTTTTTTTTTTCCCCTCTCTTTCAGTCCCTAGTCCGGGAAATAGAACTTCTATGTATTTCCGGGGTTGCAGACTCTCAAATCTATAATGCTGCTTTAAAATTAGGGTTGTATTTTCTTTCTCTTGAAAGAAAAAGCCCCAAAGCTATAAACATGCTGTTAGCTCTGTTATATCTCTCACAATGAAGGCCTCACCTGAAAATACCTCTATCTTTTCTATGAGTCAGAAAAATGATTAAATATCAATGTTTATGGAATGCTACATTGTTTAAACAGGTGTAATTTCGCTGAATGAAAACTGACATATGTAGCACTAACTTTTCAAAATAAAATATTTGAAAACTATGACTGCATGTCTTATGGTTTTACTGTTACTCTTTACAAGCATTGCAGTAACACATGGCTCACTGAGGAGATGCTGAACTGGACTAACAGCTTCTATTCCACACACGTTTACATCCATCTGTTTTCAGATAAATTCTTATTTTTCTGTTTGATGTTTAGGAAGTGAATCAAAATGAGGCTGAAAAAACAGAGAAGTTGTTTATTCTTTTATAAACAGCTATTACGAGAAGTGTCATAATACAGGCTTAGAGCTTCATCTTCTGTATTCGAGTGTTGAGTGGAAAGCTGAGGAAAACACATCAGGTGCAGTGAAGAGAGAGGTAAATATTGTTTTAACTCATATACTGAAAAAAGTGAAAATATGACTTAAGTCAAAATTCATCCTGCTAGGATGTGTTACTTCATGACACTTTTCTTCTATATCACCTTTTCCTGCCTGGATCTGTTTCTGCAAGACCTTGCACACATGAATGCTCTTGCTAAACATGACAGGATGGCTGGAAGACTTGGCAGACCTGAAGCCAATACATGTCACAAATCCCCGGCACTGCAGTGAAACCAGCTGGGTGTCAGGGGACATCGGTAGTTCAGACCTTAAAGCCTCCTTCAGTGTTGCTTTCATACTGTTTTGTGCGTTTTAAATTGTATTCTGTCACCCTCAAAACCCATGAACATTGCTTTCCTCTTTACCAACTTCTGCTTTCTTGCTCTGTCTCCTTTCTTTGTTTGGGGGAATAAAAAATAGAAAAACTACCTTGAGCACAGTATCTGATGCTATACTTGTAACAAGTAAGGCAGTAAAGGAAACTGTAATTTCTGTGTATTTAATGGGCTACCCTGTGCTGGGAAGTCTGAAAGGCGTTGTCTCAAGCCCTTCCCAGCATGGCTATAATATAATTGTTTAGCAGGGCATGCTCAGTGGTCACTGTAATACACGGCCACGGCTCGTTTGGGTGTTGGTAGTAAGGATTAAAGATAATACCATGGCGTAACTGTTACAGAACTTTAAAGATATTAAAAATAAAAGTCAATATTGATATCATTTCATCCATTACTGATATGGATGGGAATAGCCCCTACCCAGAAAGTGGCTGTGTGAGATCAGGTCCCCGGCTCAAGATTCTCAACGGAAGGTCCCAAGGAGTCTAATAGTAAACAAGTGGAAATAAAAAAGAAATTGTCCAAAAACCATGAACAAAGCAAGTGATTTTTTTGGGAGATAGGATGAATTCAGAAGACTTGAGTTATATCAGATATGAAATATTGAATTGTTCTCTGATTTTGCTATCAGATTAGTATTTGATTAATCTCATGCTCAATAACATCTTACATTAGAATGTCAAGGGGAGACAGCAATTATGTGTAATAATACAAGACAACATCTAGGGAGAAGAGATACTTAATTTTCCAAATTGTCTAGTGCAATGGAATGACAAAAAAAGCATTTCTAATAAGCATTTCTTTTTCATTTAATCTTTTCAATTTTTAAAATACTTTAGAAGAGGTAGTCTTGTGTCATGTTAACTCCAGTGTTAAGTTTGTTTGTTTCTTCTGTGTCGATCAGAACATCTGTTTAAAATCTCTCTGTATGCTGTAGGTGACAGTGATTTTGCAGTACAAACAATGCAGAAGGAAATGAACTTGCCCATTCATATTGCCAGACTCTGATATTCTTTTATTCTTTCCTTTTTCATATGTTATGCTGCTGCAACGTTAGTAATTTTACAGCAATTAACTGGGAATGTATCTAACATGCCATTTACCCCATCATGAACCACACCTTGTTGTGCTGGGATCAAGATTTTAGCTAAAAAACTTTTAAGAACTAGGAAAAGCAAGTACCATCACAAAGAGTTTTTGTTTAAACACTTCTTTAATTTGAGAACATCCTGTTGCTGGAAGAAAAATCTTTCTGTGCTAACTTTCAGAGACATTTCACTTTTTTCCGTCCCCCATACGGGGAGTGAAATTCACAAGTCTATTTTTTTCCCCATGAGATGTTCTACAAATGTTTTCAGAATGGGTTTCTTAGTGCAGTCACTTTGGGGGATATTGGCAGAAAAGCATATGTACAAATATAGAACAATTAGAGGCAGAGTGTGAAATCAATTCAAACTCTCTTTTAGAGACAATTAATTATTCAATTTTTACATTGCACAGAACTTTCTTCTGCCACGCATGCTGAAAAGCATTTTGTATTATGGTTTTTTATGGTTATGCATAACCCTAGCATTTGCACACCCTTCCGGAAAACACATTGGTAGACTTTTTGCAGTCAAAGTATCTCCTGTTTTCAGGAGAGAGCCATGGCTGCATGAGTTGTGGGGGGTTTGGGCACACTTTATTTTATTTTTAAAAAATGCTGACATTAATTGCATGAATGTCTTTGCATTATTCCTCAAGCATTTTTCCTTCCCGTACATGGTCAGTAACCCAAAAGACACATCTTTTCCAGGGAAAAAGGTAATGGTCTTATCTTACATAAACTAATGCAAAAGCGAAATCTCAATCACATGAAGTAATTTGTTGTTTTCACACTTGTTCAGTGCTAAAAGCGAAAGGCTGTGGGAGGGTTAAAATTACTGTCATGTTTTTACCTCAGTTCCACTCCCTAAGACAAGGCCATAGATCATGCTATTTCTGTTAGGGCTGCACCTTTGGTCTAATCTGAACTCTGGTGACTAGAAATTGTGAATCTAGGGCAACAGCAGCAGCAGCAGCCCAGGGGGGAAAAAAACAACAAAAATTCCCCACCACAAAAGCAACCTCTATGAATAATTCATATGTTCACTGTTAATTGTATGCAGAATCTGACTTTTAATAATGAGGGAATAGTATAGTAGTGGACTTGGTTGAGTCAGTTTAAGGTAGGAGAACGGTAACACCTTTTATCACTTCAATGACTTCCATCCATAATGTGATCATAAACTCACTACCATTATTGTAGGCTGTCAATTTTTATGGAGGACAGAAGTAGTATTTTGTATAAAATCAGTGGTGGAAGTTCTCCTAAGTCTTAACCTTTCTTCACAAATGGTTGAAACACCTGTCTTCCAATGCAACTTTTTTTTTTTGGTTGGAATCCCTTTTTGAACATCTTTCTTTCTTGATTGCTGTCACCATTTCAGTCATTTATTTCCATTCTTTTTCTCTTGCATCTCTCTCCTTGAACAGAAAATTAGGCTTTTCAAAATTTCATGTGACTAGGTAGGATCCATTGGTATATTTTATTTCCCTTTCCATTCCTTTCTCCAGAAAATTACTCTCTGTGCACCTTAAGCTTTACATCTCTTATGGCAAGAAAAAGAGTTAGTAACTTACAAGCCAATGGGAAAAATAAAATCTAAGTATGTTAGCAAAACATGAATGTCATCCTTTATTTCCTACATCACCATTCATGAGATTGTAGAATAGTTTAAGAGCATCACACCAGAAGCAGTTTTATAGATTGTGTAGTATTTTGCTTTGTCCATAGTGAATCCTGATGTTACTGAAACTTTTTACTATTCAACTGTGCATGCATGCAGTGAGTGCAGAAGTGAAGAATTGTGTTTTCTCGCTGCTTCACAAAGTCCCTTTGAAATAATTTGGCATTTTGCATGACCAAGATGGGGGCAGCATGCAGAATTGCTTTCATTTTCTTTACACATTGGCCATACAGTTTAAAACAGTGTATATATATAAATGGAGAAAAAATAACACTTTGATATGAGTATGGTAATCTTTGCTCCGTTTATATATGCACTGCATAAACAGCTTTTAAATATGCTATTATAATATGCAAGAGTCTATTTCTGTCTGTGATATTCCTGTGAGAATATCACAGATATTCCTGTGAGAGGGAAAGACGATCGGCTGCAAGGTGCAGTTGAGTGGGAGAAATAGTCTTGCAAATTACTGTGGGTAATGAGGAGGTGAGAACCATGTTCCTGTTGGTTAAGAATAACCTCCAACAAGGACTCTTCAGTGTTTTGGCAGTAGTTGAAGCAATTGTCTCAGCTTTTCAAGGGTCTGGCAGGGCCAGCAGAAGAATTATAGATGTTTATGCCTATAGTCAGCTCCTCTCAGCCTGTTGCCCATGTTGTAATGCATAAGTTAGAGCTGAGTCAGCATTCATTAGCACATGGTATGAAATTATGGAGTGTTAGTATCCAAGCCGGACTGGTCTTTCCCTCCATGAGACTGCTTTTCTGCATGGGAACTTTTGCTGAAATTTAGCTTGAATCTCAGTTGAAATTATCTTTCGGTGTATAGATATCTTGTGGAACTGCTGCCTTCCTAGTGAGGTGAGGCACAGTTCACCACTGTCCATTACACAGCCTGTCTTACACAGTGTTTTTAATACGGAAGGCTGGTTCTCCAAGCTTTGCTGTTACTAACACAACTCAAAAAGAATATCAGGGGTTTCTCCAAACTCTCACCTTGGGCCTTAGTATTTTTTATGGAGGACCACTTAGTCCAGATTTGCTCATGACATTCCAGGGCAAAGAGGTCATCTAGTATGGAGTCCATGTAATTTCCCATTTCATCATTCTTTCAACAGTTTTTGGGGTAAATAAATAAGTAATCAATCAATTCTCCTTGCAGCTATTGCCTATATACCTGTAAAAGACGGAATATACCTTATATGCAATAGAGAACATTACCGAAGAGTGTTCTGTTTGAGAGGGCACTGTGTCAGAATTTAGTCAGTTTATGCAGGGAGCAGATTTAAGTTATAATAATGTCAATGCAGACCAGCAACAAGCTTGTGTTGGCGCTGGTACTGGTTTTAACCCTAAAAAAGTACTGGTTACACACCGTGGTTTGAGATGATTGTAAGAATGGCATTTACAATGTATAAGGTAAGCATGTCCATACTGCAATATTGCTCAATCTTTGCTGTTTTTACGTCAATTCTGACTCATAAACCCATTCCAATGCTGCAGCCTTGCCATATTGCATCTTATTATGTTGAGTGCCAAGAGCAATAACATAAAGCCTTTGTTTTTCCTACATGCTCCATTTAATCTCTAAAAGCAGGACTCAGCTCAGTGGAGTGTGTACATCCACCAGCATTACACCAGTCCCATTCTAGAACCACAGCAGCCTTCGCTCATAAATTTCTGGACCACAGCAATGCACAAGTGAAGCATATAGGTGAAAACTATGAGAAGTTTAGTGTCTAGTAAATCTAACAGTCACTTTCTGTAGCATTTGCAGTAAACCTCTTCTAGATGGTTGTATATTAAAGCTACATGCTCTGAAGAGATTTAGCCTTGTCTTGGCACCAGCTGAAAGAATAGGATATAATGTGTGCAGAACTTTATATTGCATTTCAGTAAGCTGATTCATTTCATATTAGTTCTGGGCGAGTGTATGTGGGGGAGGAAGTAAAAGGGAGGGTGAACTTAGTTCTAAGAATATAAATTTTTAAAAAATCAAACTGTAAACATGGTATTTGAGTATAAATATAGAGCGTCATATTTTCAATGACACTCTTACAGTAATTAGCACTTTTTGAAAGAGTATTATTTGCCTCCAGAAGGGGAAAATATGGCTTTACTGGAGTTGCATGTAAACAGCTTCAAGTGCAAGTTGACATGATTTTTCCAAGTAAAAAAATCTAGAATAGACTAAGACCCAACAGTGCTTGACACAGAAAAGCTACTGTTGATGCATACATAAAACATTTCTAGAAAGCTAAGAAATCCAGTGAAAAACAAGCTGAGACAGGACTATGGGTTGCCTAACTTGAGAAAATTACAGTGCAGTGGGCTAGACTCCCCTGAAAATGGTCATTTCAGAGAAGCAGACACTTAGAAGGGGTAATGGATCACTTCCCAATGTACATGTCTACTTTAGAGGTAACTCAAGTAAAATGTACTTCACTCCAAATGGCCATCATAACTATTTTCCATCCATTGCTAACATCTTCTGGTAAACCAACTATAATTTTTGTTTGTTATAGAAGCTCACTTTTTCAACACTTTGTATACCAAACTTATAAAACTAATGTCTTTCAAACATCTTTCTTCCCATGTCCCAAATTTGCATTACCCATGGAAGTTTAATATAATGCTCTTCATGTGCTAGCAAGAAGGAGCTTGCAAAATGGGAATACGGGGCAACTGTCACTCACAACTGAGTAGAATTAAAGGCAATAGTCATGCTTCATGGCACCTGGAGTAACATGTGGCTGTCAGGAAGAAGAACCTAACGTATTTGTTAAATTATTTATTTTTAAACTTAGCTCCATGTCCCATGTGTAGTTTTAAATTATTGTTCTTGTTTGTTTGCTTTTACTTTTACAATGGTAAGCACTAGTTGCCATGGCGTATAAGATTCTGGATGGTTTTCGTTTGTGGTCTCTCAAAGCAGTAGTCCGTCTTCAGTGGGCATTTGCATGTTCAGGTTTCTTCTAAGTGAGCTTAATAAGTCATCTACCAACTTTTCTTGGCAAAGAAAATCCACTTTTAGTCTCAGCATCTCCAGTTTTACCCATTGTTGGTTGACATTGTAGGCATGAGGAAGGCTGGAAGAAATGGAAACTGTAAAAATACCGGAGTAATAAGAAAAAGCTTCATTTTTTTTCAAATATCGTCAACTCTGAGATAAAAATTAAAACCAGGCAGAGTAAAGTTGGTGCCTGTCATTTAAGTTTTTTAGCTTTATAAAGGCAGTTTCTAGTTTCCCATCTGCATGTGCTCACTGTAATTCAAGCATTATTCAACATTTACATCCAATAATAAAATGTGATCCTAGCAACCTCATAAAGGAAAACTCCCTGCCCTTTCCTAAATCCTGTTTTATAAGTCAGCATTTCTTTAGATCATCAGAATGCTGTAAAGGAGAGAAACTGTATGACTTGCCTTTCTAGAAAAAAAAAAAAAAACAACCAAACCAAAACCCTTAGAGATTTGTGTAGGTTTACCTCCTAAGATAAATTTCCAGGGTGGGTTTTCTGTGAATCCATTAATTGCCTTGTAGCCTTATAAGTTAAAAAAATGAGTTGACATTGATGAAGATCTTTCAAAGAATAAAGTAATTGAGGCTTAAAAGCAAAAAATAGGTTAGGTTTTGTGTTGGGTGACAATTGATCACTAAAACTGTACAAGAAACAAAGATGAGAGGAGGGAAAAATTTACTCAATAATCCTGTTGAAAGTGTAAGAGAAAGAGATAAAATTTCCTTAAAGGAAGAAAAAAATATTTCTCCAACAAAGTAGGCGATGTTGGAGGCCTGTTTCTCTCAGAAAACTTTCACTTATGCTTTTCTAAGTTATGAAACTTTTTTCCACTTGAGGACTATATATTCGTGTTTATCAATGTTACTCAAATGGCAGGGGAGTATATATTTTTTTCATTTACTCAATATTAAAAAAAAATTAATATAAAAATGTGGTCATTATCAAGACAGCTAATGAGAATAAAATTTTAGCATATCATTCAGTAAAAAAAAAATATGCAAGCTTACAGTAACTTCAGTATTTTATATGTTTAATTCTGTGAATCTGGTTACGGATAGTTTTTAATCTCTAACAAATGTAAGAAACTCTGCCTTTCCAGGCTCAGCAGTTCATTGCCCCGTTTGATTTTGACCACAAGGGTAAAAAAATTCAGTGTTTATTGTCAAACCTGACACCGTGGTGTGAGAAAGATAGCAGGGGAGTTGCAGAAAAGAAGTTGAAAAGAGAGCAAAACCAGAAATCTGTTAAAAATAGTTGAGACGAAGTGTCTCTGTTCTTGAAGATGTACTGTACTTTCTGTTATACAATACAAAGGAAAGTGATTATAGCAAATTGGCTGTAAAAACACAGACCAGTAACATTTTGTTCTTGTTTTCTTGTGGGATAAAATGTATTGCGGGCTCTGGGGACTTGAAAGGAAGTACATTGGGGGAGGTCTGCAGGAAGACATCGTTGAGACATGAGTTTCCACCTTGCTAAAGAAAATATAAAATGAGGAAACCTAAAAATAGAAATGTGAAGAAACGAGGAAGATGCACAACGGGAGAACCAAAGACGATGCACAACCAGTTAAGCTTCTTTCAGAATAAAAGAACAAGAAACAGTGTCACATTGGGATGATTATTCAAATACACGTCTTTGCTCACATTTTTATTCTTCACATTACTAAGTGTGCTTCTTCTTCTTCTATTTTTGTAGAAATTTTTAGGAATAAAGTGTATGTTCCATTTTTAGAGTCTCTATATCTGGCAATGCACAAGAAACATGAAATGTCAATAGATTCCTTTGTTATACTGAAGTTGCTGAAAGAAATAAATTTTGAAAGTAACAGATGAGATAGAAAATTAGTTATCATCTCCCCTTCAACTGATAGGAAAAAACATGAAATGGATATTGGCTCTCATTTTAGGGCAGAGAGCAACCTTGACAAAAAAATCGTGTTAGAATTTTAGAGAATAATAGTGCCGCTAAAGATACTAAGTGCATGACTTCACATAGGGTCACACACAGTCCCTTAAAATCCTAGCCTATCTGCATAGATGCATGATATCAAGTCCTTCACAATCCGTTAAAAAAAAAAAAAAAAGACTGTGAAACAGTAACCCAAATTTATATTGTCCTTTGACTTAAAGGCTTTGGTTTCGCAGAAAAGGACATAGAGGTCCTGTGGGATACCAAGTTGTACATGTTCCAGCAAAATGCCCTTGCTGTAAAGAAGACTAATGGTGTCTTAGGCTGCTTTACACAAAGTATTGCCAGCAAGTCAGGGGAGGTGACCTTTCCCCTCTGGTCAGCCACGGTGAGGCCACACCTGCAGCGCTGTGTCCAGATTTGGGTGCCCAGTACAAGTGACAGACATAATGCAGAGAGTCCAGTAAAGACTCACTGAGGTGATTCAGGTCTGGAGCATCTCTCCAGTGAGAAAAGGCTGAGAGAGTGGCACTGTTCAGCCTGGGAAGAGAGGGCTCAGGGGGATGTTATTAACATATATAAATACTTGAAAGGAGGGTGCAAAGAGGACAGACCCAGGCTCTTTCAGAGGTGCCCAGTGGCAGGACCAGAGCCCGTGGCACAAACTGAAACACAGGAGGTTCCCTCTGAACATCAGAAAACATTTTTTCACTGTAGGTGTGACTGAGCACTGGCACAGGCCGCACAGAAATGCTGTGGAAAGTCTATCCTTAGAGATAATACAAGAGCCAGCTGAACATGATTCTGGACAACTCGCCCTGGGCGGCTGGGCTGGAGCGGGAGGGTGGGACCACATAACCTCCAGAGCTCCCTTTCAACCTCAATTGTTTTGCAATTCTGTGATTCTTCAGTTAGCTGATAAGATAAAGGTTGTTCTTAATGTTTTGGTTCAACTGCAAGTATGTTTTCAAGGTGCTTGTTAAAATAACTTTTTTTTTCTCATTCTATTCAAGGAATTCCTTTCTTCCTTCTTTGAGTCTCAGAATAATACCTTCTTCCTTTTAATTGTCACAGGTCCATTTGTATGCTCTCTGGTACTCTATATTGTATGGACAGGATTACAACAAACTGCTACAGTTACAAATTCAAAATCAATTTATAAATTTAAAAAAAAAAGCTTCAATAGCACAATCGCAAAACTTCTTGAATTATAAATATGCAAAATGTTTCATATTCACCAACATGTTTCAAATCAATAATTTGTAGCTCAAATCAAGTTTATGCCCTGTAGCACAATTAATCAATGATAAGTTCGCTCCATCATAATAGAAAAGTGAATATGGTGAAATACTGCACAAATTCAAAGCTACAGAAACACATTTATATTAAATATACAGGACTGAAACACTATGCATGCTGTGCCAAAGTTGCAAGAACTTTTTTTTCAATTAATTTTCTTGCCAGTTCTGCTGAAATACAGAATCTGCCTTTTTATCTGCAGAAAAATTCAGGCTGAAGCCCATGTTTCTCTTTCTTGAAAAGGTAAAAGCTGACTTTTCCAACTATGAAATTAAGTTTGTCATTCAAATTAATAACTCAAAACATATATCTAAGGCTCTATTTAATTTGAGCCGACAAAGAGGAAACAGAAGTAAAATTATTGCAACATACAAATAGCAGAAAAATATATATTGTATGAATACCTTCTTCAAACATCTGTCTATTTTAAAAGGAAATTTATCCAGTAAGGGACATAGATTTCTTCTCTTAATAGCTCCAAGTTATTTAACAAGGGCAAACTATCAACAATACAATTACTTTCTTACATAGTAATAGTTAGATAATAGATAATAAAAAATCTTCTCAAGGCTGATGAAATTATGTTTATCATAATGAAATCACATTATTTCTATCAATTTATATTTCAAATATACAGGTCTTCTTTTTCCTTTTAAATGCAATCTGCTGTCAACCTTCTACAGTAAGCATCTGCTGTTTCTTTTGCCTGGCTAGTATAAAAAAAAATTGTTAATATAAATTGAAAGAGTTGACACTTTAATAAATTATATGGAGTTAGGAAGAAATGTCCATATTCCTATTGCTTCAAGCCGGTGGATCTGTAAGGGTTTTCACATCTTTCCTTGGCCTTTACTGTTTGTGCTTAATTTGGACATTAAAAACCCTCAACCAACCCCGACAATTATTTCATTTTTTTATAAGGTTAGAGACATGTAATGGAGGTCTAGTAATAGACAAATTGAATGACCTTACCTCAAATAACCATAGAAATGCTGGAGTCCTCTAGTTTCACTGCCTGGTCAAAGCAGGGCACTTCCAGACGCAGTGCCACCTCCTTGTGTTTTTTCTCTATCTGAGTCTTGGAAAGATTAAAATTTCACAATGTCTGTTCCAGCTATATGCAACTGTACTAGTGAAAAAGTTCTTCCTAAAATGTGGTTTGACTATTGTGCTTTCTAATACTGCTTGCTCTCATTTATGTCTCTGCTGCTCAAGCAGGCTGTTGTGACTATCTCCTGAACTCTTTGTCAGAATAAATGAGCTCTCGATTTCTTCTCTTAGGTCTTCTTACTCTCTTTCTAACCCTCCCCTGAACTCAGACCTTTTTTGAACAGCCTTCTTGAGCTTTGATGGCCCAGAACTCAACATAGCATGTATTGCTCAACTAAGTTGCAATCTTGACTTTGAACACTTAAGCTGACTTGAAGGAGAATATTTTATTTAGAGGCAGGTCATGCAGTTTTAACAGAATGTGTAACGGATGTGAAAGTCTGAGGTGAAATGAACATTTTCCAAGTGCTTTGTACAGTAATATCTAAAAGAAGCTAGATACTTTTTCATGTGAATGATCCAGGTAGACAAATTCAAAACTTATGGGGCCTGTGATACGCTGTCCCTAAGTACTGATAAGTGACTCAATTTGGAAGTGCATTTTCATACATATTTTAGCTAAAGTACCTCTGAATTTTCATACAAGGTAATTAAACATTGCATGTCAGAATCTTAAAAGAAAAGTGTTATTATTAGCCTTTTTAGAATTATTTCAAAGCATATTTCATCTTAACCACGTACTTTAATAGTCCAGGTAAACACTAGGTTTCTTTTCATCCTTATTTTTAGCTAGTGTATTGCTTGTGTGACCGTGAGAGAGAGTGCTTGCTTTGATTTCTCACGAGGCTGATTTCAAGACATGTTACTAGAATTCATTTCTCAAAGTTCGCCCATAGACTTCTGAGATAATATGGTTTTGTCATAAGTGTATGCCATCCAAATTATAATAAAAAGTAAGATGGAGGGAGAAAGAGACCAGAACACACTTTTGTATTTTTTTTTCAAGATCTGTACATGAAATCCCTGCTGATCTACCAATATTCTTACTTCAACATTTTTCTACTAAACTGAAAGTAAGAATCCAAGACATGCTAAAGAGTTTGAAGAAGTAGTGTTTTCACTGAGCTTAACCAGTTAATTCAGAACACGAAGCAGTGGTATAAGGACTTTGCATAGAGAACACGTTCACATTCCTACTTGCTTCAGCTACATTTTACTGATGCAAGTGATACCATGCATTGCTGATTAGGTTCTATATTTGATATCATGCCCACTTTTATTCACGTTACCAAACCAGAATGTGTGTGCTGAGTCTTAAGCAGTGAGTCATTGCTGCCTTGAACTTAGCTGCCTTGCAAGTCCTGAGATTGCCTTAAAGGCTGCAGTAGGCAGTCTAAATTGGGTCACACATAATCTCTCTTGATTTGAAGTACTTGGGTAGGGGTATTCAGTAAGCTTGATTGGCATCAATAACTTGACTAGTACAAAAGGACTTAGGGAATATATTATCATATTTAGGAAACTTTGCTATCTAAAGAAATGTTGAGGAGAACTTGCAATAGATTGTTTCATCAAAACATGTAGTACGTAATTTTGCCCCAAAATAATTGTTGCATCTTGAAAACTGAGCCTAGGCAGGCCTGGGGGAAAGGAAAAAAGTATATTTTCAGGAAAATTCGTCCAGTAGAATGATTTTACTGTTGGTACTAGTGGTATCACCTGTTTTTGATGGCTGATGTTGCTTTGCTATCTGAAAAATACTTCTGGACCAATATTCAGTTCTTAGGCCAAAGCCTCTCATTCACTCTCCCTACAAGACACAAATGGAGAGAGAAACATTCTATTTTATTCAAGAAAGCTTCAACAAGACATCATATCAGTGACCGTCTGCAATATGCATTACAAATAGTAAAGATGAATAAAATATATAGATTCAGAGAATATGATAAAAGTCTATCTCAAGTGGTAGGCTGTAAGTCAATCATTTTGGTTTTATATCTTCTGGAAGAATATGGTGAGGAGCCTAGTTGTGGTTTCACCCCAGCCAGCAGCCAAGCTCCGTGCAGCTGCTCCCTTACTCCTCCACCGGCAGGATCAGGGAGAGAATCAGAAGAGTAAATGCTAGGACACTCATGGGTTAAGATAAAAACTGTTTTATAGGGAAAGCAAAAGCCATTCACAAAAGCAAAGCAAAACAAGGATTTAATCCACTGCTTCCCATGGGCAGGCAACTGTTCAGCCATCTCTGGGGAAAGCAGGGCCCCATCATGTGCAACGGTGACTTGGGAAGACAAACACCATCACTCCAAGAGTTGTCCCCTTCCTCCTCCTTCTCCACACTTTATATACTGAGCATG
>VZTA01019137.1:14192-64674 GCA_013398855.1 Mohoua ochrocephala | reverse complement strand
GAGGGGAGCAGCTCCTCCGAGCCCAGGCACGGGCACGGCGGCGCTCAGGTGGGCACCCGAGGAAAGCGGACCTTGGCGTGGGCAGCGAACACGGTGCCCGTGGGCTCCTGCGTGGGTTCGGGCACAGAAAGGAGCCTCTGTGGCCTCTGCCAGCCGTGGGAGGACACGCGGTGGTTGAGGAGCGAGTGAACCCGGCTCGCCAGGGAGCTGCTGGCGAAGCTGCCCGGCCAGTTTGTGGGATGGGGTTTGTTCCTCTCGTTTGGTGTGTTCGATACTCTGCAAGTTACAGCCTCTCATCTGTGGAGTTTAATCTGAAAGGTAATGGACAGAAAGCACGCTAAGACCCAGACGGGGCAGGCTGTGAGGGAAAGGAAGGCACAGGCTGAGCCTCCAGTTCTCAACGAGCTCTCAGTGCTTAAAAGAGAAAAGATCCTCTTTACAAATCTAATCTCTGGAAGCAATTGAGTAAGAATTGAAAAGATGGTGCCCCACAGTGCCATTTCTAAACATCTTTCTGGCGAGTGGTTGAGGCCGCGGGTGTGGA
Organism: Mohoua ochrocephala; assembly: GCA_013398855.1. Taxonomy (NCBI): domain Eukaryota; kingdom Metazoa; phylum Chordata; class Aves; order Passeriformes; family Acanthizidae; genus Mohoua; species Mohoua ochrocephala. The sequence continues at coordinate 64,130 of VZTA01019137.1, read as the reverse complement.
AGCAGCGGGCAGGCTCTGGCTGGGTTTTGGCTGGAATTGGGGTAACGCTGGTACCTGCAGGGCTGGGGGCGGCTGAGCCCCCTCAGGCATCCCCTGTGTCCGGACACTGCGAGGCTGTGTTGGGATGAGAGGGGTGACATCTTCCTGGATGGGTCTCTGAGCCCCGCTCTGCCAGCACTCCGCTCTGTTCCTTAGGTAAAGGAATTGTTTAAGGAAAACTTGGCTGTTGTCTGGCAGCGCTGTGTGATGTCCCTGCTGCTGAGAAGAGATGTAGCTTTGAAACACGGATTTGGCTCCTTTTATCTCATTTGCCGCCGTTTTTTGTCGCTAAGCCCCCAGTTCTGCAAAAACTCTCACGTATTTAATGCTGTGCACCTGGATAATAGTGCTGCCCAAGGCCCCCAGTTTGCCCCTTTGAAGTCCAGACACTTCTAACTGGGAGCTCACCCAAGTGGTCGGGATCTGAGCAGTTTCATTAATCAGAGGAGCTGCAACCAAAGCTCCATCCTTCAGAGGAACTACAGTTTTAACTCAGGTTTCTTTTAAACCAAACCCTCTTCCTACAGGGATGTGAAAACACTGTGGTTCCAATTAGTAGCTGACCATTTCCCTACTGAACATTTCAGATTATTTAGATGGTGGGACTTCTGCTTGCCATATTTGCTTTAAAAATTCCACTGCGATGTAGTTAAATGGTTGGGAAATCGTAGAAGTGGAAGGTGGCATTAATTTTACATGCTGGCCAATGCTTCCATCTATTAGATTGCAAGAAAACATGAAATAAAAAGATTATGGGGTCTTAAACTCTTATTCCAAGAAGCCCTGAGTTAAATGCAGGATTATTTTTGTGTGGAGTGTAAAGTAATTGAAGCTCGTGCTGTATATTTTCAAAACTAAGCAGATGTGATGTGGCTTTGGAGGAAGCTTAATCTACGGATAACAGAGAACCTATTTGTAAGTTGTAAGGGCAATTATGTCAGGATATCAGATTTCTAAACAGGAGATTTATAACCTGTAGCTCAGGCAGTTAGAAGTTTCCTTGTATAATAGGCTGATTTTTTTAAATAGTCGGGTTAATGACCTGACTCCCCAGAAAAGCACAAACTTTCTATTTTTCAAAAACATGCCAGCGAGAGCTGGGGATGTCGAGCATATGTTCAGTACCTCACGGGCTTAATTTGTTTTAAAACAAAAGCATTAGAGGAATGTAGGCAGTGCTTTTTGAGTTATGGTTCCTTTGCACTACGGGATACTCCTAAACCCCAGCGAATTACACAGATTTATGGGAAGAAAGGGATATTATAGATGCAGGGTAGAGACAGCAAGAGAGGTGGGAACACTGAGAGCTCCGTCCCTGAGCTCTCAGCTCCTCATCCTTGCAGGTTACAGGGCTCCTTTGGGAGAAGCTCTGCCCAGCAGGGTGGAGTGTGAGTGATGCTCAGGCTCAAAGACCTCCACAAGTTCTTTCTAGCCAACACTTCCCCTTGTGGCTTGGTAACTTTATCTACTGAGGCCATGAAAGCTTTGGGGAGAGAGGATGGCTTCCTATCCTGTGTAAAAGCATCACTTTTGTTGCTCAGAGTTATTGAAAAATATGACTTTTAGGGTCCATCTGTCACCGTGCACATCGTCTTTCTCTGGTGTAGTCTGCATTTTTCTACATTTCTCCTTCTTCCAAACCGTGGGCACCAGACGTTGATAGATCTTAAAACCCAGGCTCCTTTCTGGGTTTGCAGTCAAATTCCCACAGTCCTAAAAGTAAATTAGCATCTTACTCTGATGGTTATTGGGGAAAGTAGTATGGATTGTCAAAGCAAACAGCCACTCTGCGTCGAATGCCTCGGTAACTCAATAATGCCGGGGTGCAGTTACCAGGGACAACCAGTCCAATTGGAGCAACTTCAGCACGCAGCAATTTCTGCCTCCAAACCAGTAATAAAAGAAAGCAGTACAAGTCAGCAAACATCTGGCCGTGGGGAAAGTCTTTGATTAATGAGGAGGATGGCATTATTCCTCCGTCTGAGCCGCAGCCAGACCTATTATTGGGTGGGTTTTTTTCAAGGACAAAACCGGAACGCGCCAAATGAGATTGGAGGCCTTTAAACTCGTGGTGCACGTCCCTCAGTTAAGTTGTTCAGCCCCGGATTTGGGTAGCCTCAGGTAGCTTTGGGTAATTGATTTGTCTTCTGATGGTGCCTGGCGTGGCTGAGCAGAGCATGGGGGAGAAGACGTTGCTCCGTGTCTTCGTTTCGTTTGCGGTTTTGGTTTAACATCACCCCGTTGTTATCTGTTTGCGTGGACATCTGCTCAAGTTCTGGAGGGTTGATTTAATAACAGCTTAATTCCTGATTGCTGCTGAGAGCCTCAGTAGCATAAACAGCTCCCATCTGCCTACGTGCCCTGATGTCCCCCAGTGCCCACAACGAGGTGTCTCCTGTCCCGCTGTCGGAAGGATCCCAGACTTCTCCTGCTGAGCTCCACACCATCCCTGCTGCAGAGTTATCCTGCACTTGGGGTGGGTTTGGGTGCTCTTCAAGGCCTTGTGGCACGCAGGCTGTTGGAGGAGGGCAGAGCATGCTGTGCTGCTGTGGGACATCTTGGTCATCTCTGCTAAAAAGAAGATCAATTGTCCACATTCTCCATTGGGTAGATCCTCTCACATGGTTCCGTGTAGGAGCGGGAGAAAGGAGAGTTGGGGTGCTGGAAGAGAAAAAGCTCTACAGTGACAGCAGCAATTTATCTTTTGCTGTTGTTTATTTGCCTTTTCTTTTGTTTTTACTCATTACTTTCTTGGCCCAGTCATCTTCCTCATTCCTCATTCTTTTTTAATCTTGAATTTTCTCCTGACGCTTGCTCGGTGCATCCACACAGTGCCGCAGCGGCGTTGGGGCTGCGCCTTGCCTCTCTTGTGTTTTGTGTTTTTCTGCTGTATTTATGCATCTGGTTGAGCCTTGTACAGATTCTTCTTGGGAAGGCTGAGATGCTTCTGTTCTGGATTTAAATAAATGCAAAACATGTTGATTGTTTTTCTGTAATTATTCAGTCGACTATCTGAAAACAATTTGAGGCTCTCCCTTTGCTCACACTGGTAAATTCCCTTTGGTCGGGACAGAGTGTTTTCCCTTTATCTTTAAAGATCATGTACTGTGGGAGCCTCTCCTAATAAGACACCGGGTATTAATTTTGTAGGTAGACTTTGTGCAAGAAATGGTGGGGAGAAGATAGAAATGTCGTTAAATTAGACTGTACACAAGTTTTTTTGTGGAGGAAAAATCTTCAAACCCTTGATTACAGTTTAAGGTACACCGTGATTTTCAGGGACTCAGAATTTTCTGTTTGAAATTGCCATCTGCTGAGATCTGGGAGGCAAGTGGTCAGCACAGATGTGGGATTTGTCTTAACAGAAGATTTTGTAATTCACTTGAAGCAGCTTTTGAATTTCATCATATAAAAATATCCAAGTAATCACTTTCAGCTGTATTCCTGACTTTATATTTCTGGGGTGGGAATGTATATGAAATCTTTGGCTCGCGGAGCTGTAGATTTGAAAAATATGGTCTTTTCATGACATCAGGCTATTGAGTAAGAAGCAAGGCATTAGCAGCACCAACTGATTCTTTGTTTGCTTTGAAACTCGCTGGTTCTGAAACGTAAGAATGGGAGATGTATGGAGGGAGCAGAGGGAAGCCTGTGTGCTGTTTTTCATTGTGGCATCTTAATCCAGATGTTGAAATGAAAACGTTCGTTTCAAAATGCACGGTTGACAATTTCATTTGTTACTCTCAGGTTGCAGGACCGAGCAAAGGAACTTTACTTTGTAAAGTAATCAGTGCATAGTTCTTCTCCAAAAATGCATTCTTTAGAGGCTGAACACGTAACAGCTTTACAAAAGAAACTGCAGAACAATGGAGCGTTTTTCCCTGTGATTTTGGAGACGTTCAACAGTGAACTCCAATTATGAGCGAGGAATAAGCTATTCAGTATTTCCACATTGTGCAGATGACATTGAAGCCAAAACATTTTGACTTCTTGTTGTTGTTGATGCCTTTTTTTCCAAATTATTTCTGTGTGTTACACAGCTTTGCAGTCACCCTCCATACAATTAGCAATCCTCTCTCATGCCAAGACCCTAATCCTTCTGTGAAATCCCCATCAGCGTCAGTAGACTGCGAGTCTGGGGACCGTGTCCTGGTCCTGCAAGAGCTGCAAAAACATCACTGACGTCCTCGGAGGTTGGATTTCGCCCCGTATCCAAACTGTTGCCTGCCCGAGCGCTTTCCCTGGGGGAGAATTAGTATTTTAAAAGTCTTGCTGACGTGTCGTCTGCTGCGGTGTTTATTACATCCTTCGGTGGGTAATTGCCCACGTTTTAGGACCTGCTCTGAAAGTCCTTGGGCATCTTTCCATTATCAAATCCTCCTGGCTCCAGGGTGGGGAGGGGGGGACAAGCAGTTTGCTGATCACATGATTGGCTCTTGAACAGGGCTCTACACATCCCAGCCCAAAAAATGACATCAGGTTTGCCTGATGGCCTTTGGATGGGGGCTTCTTCAAGTGGTTCAGTAACATTTTAGTTTGAAACGTAATAGCTGTCTCCTCATTCACTACTCCAAACAATCTTTTGGTACTGTTGCCCACAGGTATTGTTTAGCACTAGAAAGTTTGGGTGAGATTCATGATGAGTTCGTTGCTGGCAGGTTTGGGTTTTGGAAGGGTCCAGGACGATTTGGAGTTTTTTGATCCTTTCTCATGGGCAAACTTTTAGTGTTTCAAAGCACTGGTGGGGTGAGCGTGTGGGACTGGGGTTAGGTTTCACTTCTGAATTGCATCTGGGTAGAGCTCTCTGTTTTGCATTCCTGTTTTTTTCAGCCATGCTCCCAGCGTGGAATTTGGGGCATGGTTTTAATCTCAGTCAAGTCAGAAAGTACTGCACTTTTTGGTGACCACACCGCGGGGATTCTTGTCCCAGCCCTCCTTCCCAACGATCCAGATTCAACACAGTGATTGCCTCCTCCTTATTGCTAGAGTTTGATGTGAAATGTAGGGATCTAGGGAGACTAAGAGGGCATGGGAGGCTGTGGTACGGCAGGCTGAACTCTGAATTCAACAAAACAAATTTGAGCAGCGCTTGCCTGAGCATTTGTTTGATGAGAAGCTCATTGGTGTGTGTGGATTGCTTCCTCTTCCTTCCCCTCCCCATTTTTTTATCAGGGAAACAAGTTCCAAGCAAAATATTCCAAAGTGATATTTAATTACTCTTTAAAATGCAACTATTTGTCTTATCAGCCATGTGGATTTCTATTTGCTGCTTTGATTTGACAGTTAGTAGTTTGTAATTTTTGAAAAGCTTACACGCTCCAGGAATCTGTGATTTTTATGCTTTTGAAAGTCGAGATGTTGAATTAACTGCAGCTTTGAACTATTCACGGATAATTTCAGGCCCCCCGCTTTCAGCAAATAACAAGCTGACTCCTGAGCTTTCAGGCTGGGTTGAATACTGAATAATCACGACTTTATAGCTGCGTGTGCTCTCTAAACTGGTTCCATGGCACATCACAGTGTAATGCACGATAGGTTTGAAATGTTTTTGTAGACAGATCACTTTGTGCTCGTGCCATCTCCAGATAATAACGGTTGGGAAAGGAGGGAGTACTGCCAGCCTGGGGAGGGTGCTTGGATTCAGTACAGCTTGGGCTTTGGGCACATTAATTCCTCTCTGTTCTTGGGGTGGGAGCCCAGATGGGGGACCCGGGGGTGTTCTGGGGAGAGGGCTTTCTCCAGCACTGCCTCGATGTCCCTCTGCAGAGCAGCTTCCTCTGTGCTGCTTCTCAGCTGATGCTCTGTAGGCAAAAAAAACCACAATCAGAGTTAAATCTGTAGGTTGTAAATTAAAGACAGGGTCAATGGAGAAACTGGGAGTGGGATGAGTTGACAAGTAAGCAGATAGACCTGTTAAATTCTCTCATGGGAAAGTGAATTATATGAGCATTTCAGATTACAACACGAGTGCCTTGTCTGATAGCTGATCACACTTTCATCATCTCCGTTTTCCAAGGAAAATGCAGTGTCTTATTGATTTGGCATGGAGTACACACAACTAATGGAAGGGCGGAACTAAAGAGATGCAGGAATGTTTTCTGCATACTCTCACGTCTGTCTTTCAGCACTCTGAACAATTGTAACCAACAATTAATATGTAAAGAATTTGCAGTCTTTATTTAGTGTGAGTGACTGACTGCTCAGTTGCGTCAGGGCTGTAGCTGAGCATCTGCAATCTGATCAAACCCATGCTGGGGCTCAGCAAGCCCCTCTGGCCTCAAAACAAAGGGATGGGAGCCCTCGACAAGGCACAGGGCAGTGTGGGGGTGCAGGGTCCCTGCCTGTGTGGGGAGAGCTCAAACACCACGGAGAATTCCTAAAGGATGCATTCCGAATGATAGGTGCTGCTCCAGCTGTGGAGACCAGGAATGGTGCACGGGAGGGGAGCAAACCCTCACCACAGCTGAAGGCTTGTGATGAGGAAGGCAGCAGGGATACCCTGGGACAAGGCTCGGATGCCTCTCCAGGCAGGCAAAGCGCTGTAGCAGCAGGGTGGTGTGAGAAATTAATTGCTGGGTGGTTTTTGCAGTGTTGGAATCTGTCCTGCCCAGCCAAGGAGAGAAGCTCCAGGGTCCTCCAGCAACATTTTGTCTGTCTTTGCAACTGTGGCTAAACCCAGCCTGACTAAAATATTTTAATGGAGAAAAGGTGCAAAAGTCCCTATTTAAAATGAATTTGCCAAGAGGAATCAGATTTTAATTACATGTTTGAGGTATAAAATTAGCTGGTGGCATCCTCAGCTGTGGGCTGAGACCCCAGGGAGTGGGTGGCAGCTGGCACAAGGGGTCACATCCCACCGGGAGGGATCTCAGCAAGGCTGGGCCTTGACAGCTGAGAAGGGAACATTATTTTACGTTTCAGGGCAAGGATTTAAAAATGTGGGTGAGAATTAAGTAATGTTTGCAGAAGAGAGTACAAGGCGACTGAAACGAATCGCAACTGCATGAGCGAGCCGGAGAGAGAAATTCTAGTTCTCCCTCGTTCCCAAGAGATTCCCACTGGAGAGATGAAGTCATAGCTATGACTTCATTAGTGTTAGCTCAGGATGCTGACAAACGAGCCCGCTGGATTTGTGTCGGGCCAGCCGACGGGGACACTGCTCTGGCTCTCTCCCCGTGCCCCGGCACTCGCTGCCCTTGCCACGACGGTGGCAGAAGCGGGCGCCGCTTCCCCAGCCGAGCTGATCCTTCTCAGCGTTTGCTTTTGAACTGCCACCGCTTCATCCCTCGTGCCAGCTCCGAGCTGGCTTTGATAAATCCTGCTGGGCAGAAGGCAGCAGCCCAGGGATGGGCGAGCAGCAGCTTTGTAGTAGCCAAAATGTCTCCATCGACGCCTGAGCCCGTGGCTGGCGTGGGGAGCATTAATGGTGCCCAGCAGTTCCAGTCCGGCTTCCAGAGCAAACAGAGGGGTGTAGGATCTCACCCTCGTGACTCTCAGCATTGCTGTAGAGTCCCTTTTGGAAAAAGTGTGAAATTTATTGTAATACGTGCTGAGGATCTTATGGCGGATCTGAGCTGCTAAATCCTCTAAACCTGAGCCTGCAACTTCATTGACAGGGCCTCTCACTTCACTCAGCTCCAAGCTTATGGTTTCACTGCTCCAATATTTTTCCATACATGGAAGCATTCCTGCCCCAGCCTGGGCTAATCCTGACATGCCACTGCATCTGGATGTTAGCTCATTTCTCGCAGCTGACACTGTGCAAAGGCAGATGTCTGAACTAACTTTTGTTTAAATAGATGTAATTCAGCCAGCAAAAGTCTCACTCCATAGGTAAGCATGGGGGGAAAAAAAAAGAAAGGAAAAAACCTTAAAAAAGGTGGTTTTTCATTTTATGAAGCTCCCAGGGCTGTTGGGTGGATGAATTGGTCACCACGAATGCCATACTTTGGAAATATATAGTTTAATTCGCAGAGGGGTAACGAACCACGGATTTGTTGTCTCTAAACCCATCTCCTTCCTGTGGCTCTGTCAGTGGAGAGGGGCCCCTACCCATCCCATCAGAGGATGCTCCTGGTCTCTCTGCTCTGCTCTGCTGGCTCTTCAAAGTCTCTGGACTGTTTGATGTGTATTGAGCAGCTCAGTGGAGCCGGGGCTGCTGCACTCCTGCAACTGAGCCGAACGCCTCGGCCGTACCAGAGAAAGAGGTGCTTGTGCTGCTGAGCTGCTGCTTGAGCCGGGGGCCTGTTTATAATCCCTTCCTCACCGGGGCGGGCTGTAGGATTTAATTAAATGTCTGTGAGGTGCTCTGCGAGCCTCTGCTGAAAGGCCCTGCGTGAGGGCAGTGCCTTTGAATAAAAGCTAGAGACCTTCCCCACCCGCCGGGAAAGAGTCGGAGCTGTAGCAGTGAGACCCAAGCTGTTGAATCTGAACAGATGTTGGTTCTCCCCCACTTGGATAGTTCAAAAGGATTATTCTGCCTCTCCCAAAATAAAGGAGAAACACAGGGATTTTAGTAGTGTTGCCAGGGATCTCGGCTCCATCCCCTCGTGCTCGCTGCTGGTGAAAAGGTTGCACGCTGGGCTGGAGATGTGTGTGGAGTGTTTTGGTTGTGGGCTGTGCCCTTGTGTTTGCAGTTCAGCATCCACTTGCCTGGCCCTCGCTGGGGGTCCCGGTTTGTCCACTCTTTGCTTGGCTGCTGCTGTTGTGTGCAGGAATAAGACAAGCTGAACTGAGCCAGGATAAAACAGGTTTCAAATGAACCAAGCTGTGTGATGGCGTGGGAAGGAGATGACAGTTTCCAGATCTGCTGTCAGATCTGTGAAGCAGATGAAACTTCCTTTGTGTGACTGTTTCACCCCCTGAGAACCAAGTGAGTCCAAGAGCTGTTGGGGTCTGTGGTGTCCCCAGCCCCACCGAGGGACCCCTCTCCCTCTGTCTGCCCTTCCGAGTGCAGCTCAGGGTCTGAGCAACAGCAGCACCCTGGTCCTTGTGCACGGTCTTGGGTCTGGTGGGATTTTCAGCATCAGACAGGTCACCGGAGCATTAGAAATGTTCTTCCCCTTCATGTTTTTCTGACTACTGTTCTGTCGCTCTCGGAGCAAATCAAAGGGCACCAGGCTACAAATCCTGCCTTGCAAGTACTGCCTGGGTGTTTGGCTTGCAGGATTGCTCCTCTTTTATCAGCTGATATCTGGTGTTTTAAGAGGGCAGGGAGCTGTGCTTATTTGCTTCTGAGAGGCCGATGACTCTACGAGCTGATTTTTTAGGATGCTCCCTTTTTGATTGAGGTTTGTGGCCGTAGAACAGAGGTCCCTGTGCCGTCACATTACAGGCTGCTTCTAATGAGCTCTTCCCTGTAATCTCTGCTTGGAAATGTGCAAATAGCTGCGTGCTTAGGGAAATCCTGCTGGCTTCACCCCATGGGCAAGGAAATGGAGGTGAGATGGGCTGGGTGAGTGACCAGAGTGGGGCTCTGCTGCTGCCACGGCCGTGATTTCCAGGTCCCAGCACTCCAGGCTCCCAGGAAAAGCCCCATCTCACACGGCACACGAACACGACCCCGAGCTTGCGCTCTGCTTCCCTCAGCTGTTGCCCCCCGCTGCCACTGTGCCGTGTGCTTCCGAAATCGCTTCGTTCCAGGGTTAGAAAAGACCCATTTTTGTGTCCAAAAGCGCTGGATTTTACAGCTAGAGAAGGGGAAAGGTCTTAATGCCTCTGCAGCTTGATCTGCTAATCTGAAAGCATGGGAAGTTGTTCCTAGGGAGATTCGCTGCCCGGCTTTCTCAATGCAACTTTGCACAAATAGGGTTTGTTCCTGCAATGAGCCGGAGCAGCTGGATGCCTCCCACCAAGATTGCTGATATTTAGGTCTTTGATTTTGGCAGAGACACACAGCAATAAATTAAATGAGCAGGGGAGTTTCAGAGAGTAGTACAGATGGTGGGAAACTGAGGGTAGGGACTACTTAAGTGTTAACGTATGGCACAGCTTCCACTCCTTTCTTTCTTAAAGGAATGGGAAATGCTACGGGCTGCTGTTCCAGGGATTTTGCTTCCTCCTTGTCTTCAGAGACCTGCAGACCACCTCTGTTACAGTGTTTTCTTAATGATCAAGGAAGGAGAGTCCTGTGTGTGCTCCTGCCTGTGGCACAGCAATGCCCTCGGTGCCTGTCTTCATCCCAGCCTGATCCTGGTTTGCTGCGTGCTTGGTTTTCTGCTTTTCTCTCTGGGAAAGGCAACTGTTAAATGAGATTTCTTCTATCTTTTGCCTTTTTTCCTCATTAGGTCTGACCTGGTTTTGCTTTTGTTAAGCTGTGAGGGTTCAAGTGAAACTATTTCATTCCTTTATCCCCCTCTGTCTGCATTAATTCGCTGTGTCCCGACTGATGGTTTAATTATTGTGTGTGACAGGAGCATCCAGGGCCTCGATTGGCAAAAGGTGTTTATTTCTTAGGTGGTGCACAAAGTAGATTTTTGTCACCCTGGTGGCTCCCAGGACAGGTTTTTGCCTAGAGAGGCAGTTTTCAAACCATTTAATTGCCACGTTGTGAAGCAGAAGGGTAGGTGGCTGTCCCTGCCTTTCCCTGCAGGCACGTCCCCGCCGGCTGTGTGGGACCAGTGGCTCTTCAGGTGGAAAGATGGGGATGTGGTAGGCTGGGAGGAGGCTCCTAGGCTGGGAAGAGCTGTTTTGGAGAGGGATGGTGAGTGTGGGAGAAGCAGGTGGATGGATGGAGGGAGGCATGAGGACCAGGCTGGAGCAAGGAGCACCTCACCTGGAAAGTCACTTTGCTTCAGACAGCCCAGATTTGACTTGCAGGAAGGCTCCAGATTTTACTCAGTTTTAAGAATTCAACTCCCTCTGAGCCCTGCATGTTTTATGTTGTTTTTTGGCTCGGGCTGACCGAGCAGTGGCCTTGTGTTGAGCCACATCCAGATCCTGGTTTGATGTTTGTCCCCATGAGGATTTGCTGCAGGCTTTGCCGCTGAAAAAGTGGAGTCATCTGCATAAACCCCAGTAAGTCTCTAGGTTAAGAGGCCACCAAATACCACCTCTGTCTGTGGCCATCCCTCTAATTATGAAAATAATAACCTCAGGCAGAGCTTACAGCCCTGCTGGCAGCTCAGGGTCTGTTGTGCTGGGCCCTGTTCAGAGAACTGCATTTGAAGGAGATGATCCTTACCCTACAGCTGGTTATGTAGGGCTGTGTGTTACCTTCCCCCCACACCGTGGGTGCCTAACCCACAGTGACAGGCCAGGCTTGATGCCTCCTGCCTTGTGGACACACAGGTTTGGGATCTGGAGGAGGAAGGGCAGACTTCCCACACCTCCCTCCTGTCTTCACGGTGCTGCCTTCTCCAGGCTTGAAACTGGAAATGGGATTTATGCCTGGCAGGTGGCTGGGGCAGAATAAGTTCCCTAAAAGTGGTGGCTGCCATCTCTGGCTGAGTGCATCTTCATCTGTTTCCTCCCCTCCTGAGAGCTGGAGCAGGGATTATCCAGAACCAATCGTGTTACCCAGCTGCCTCCTCAGTGAAGGAGTCACAGGACAGGAGCGCCCCGTGGAACATAAATCTGTTAGCAGATGACATCACAGGTGAAGGTTTTTAGGGTTTCTTTGCCAGAAAGTGGCAGTGTTGATTGCCAGGCTTAGTAGGGAAGAATTTGAAGTTGTGATTCATCCCTCAATCTATGTCTTAAGTACGTAGTGGTAAAGCTTAGGAAAATCTGTGCATGTATAAAGTGTTTCCTCTTAGGGAGCTGAGAACCCCTTAGGTGCAGCAATTACTATTTTACTTAATTGAGATTGAAATACCAAACGATCAGAACATGCCAGCTCGTGTCTGTTGTGGGGAAAACTCAATTGCTCAAGAGAAAGGTCTTTTCATCCTGCCTGGATTAAAATCTATTGAAAAGGAAAATACCTGACATTTTTTAGTCATCTGCTCAAACGTCTGTCGGGGCCCACGGAGGTGGTTCTTGGTGGGGAAAGTCATTTGTGAGAGGCAGCTCCCAGACAGGAAAAGGGTTCTTTGCTGATTCTCAGACTTGTGGTATTCAGTTTGGTATTTCACTTTGTAATTACTCCAGCAATTAGCACAGTTACAGATTTTGTCTTGCCCCTGCTGCTCTGTGTGTGCTTCTCGCACGGCATTTGCTGGCCCTGAGGATAAACCTGCCTTGTGCAAAAGCACACGCTGGGGGATCGGGATCCACGTGGGTGTTTGCTCTGACCCTCTCCAGTCAAAGAGACAGTGCCTGGCCCCGAGCTGCTCCTGCACAAGTCAGTGCTTTGCCCGTGTCCACCCACAGCTGCTTAGTGACATAAAAATGAGGGGCAAACAAGCTGTACCTGTGTTTTCCTTCCGTTGTTCAATTATTCCAGTCATCCTCGCAGCAGCTGAAAATGCACAGAGCCCACCAGTGACACGTGGGGTGTTGGTGCTGTGGGCTCGTGGCCAGAGCAGTGCTGAGATCACGAAGCTCGTAAAAAGAAATTAAACTTCTTCTGTAGCTCAGGACACTGTGTCACAGAGATAGAAAACTTCTGCCTGACGCGAGCTCGGGCAAACACTTTTCATGCCATTTTGTGTTTTTTTTCTCCACCATTACTCACAGCATTTGCTTTGTTCAGAGCTTCAAGCTATGTGAACCGGTGTGTAATTGCCCTGGAGGGTACATCACGCTGACACGGAGCTGCCAGACACCTTCTGATTTCAAAGTGCCATTTACTCACACATTTTCAGCGTTTCTTGTTTGTGCTGGTGAAAGCAGCTCCCGACAGGGAAATGGATATTGGTGTGAGCAGCTCCTGCTGCCACGCTGAGCCTGTTCAGCTCCTCGGGTGAATGAACAGCCTCATTCCAGCTTCCCTGGTAAGAGCCACTGAAGGACACCACAGGGTTCTTCCCCGCTTGCTTAGCTAAGTGTTACTAAAGAAAATAAGTTGATAATCAAGTCCAGACCTTTTTGCAGGAGTTGCCACGCTCTTCTCCCACCCTGCTCTCCTTCCCCTCGCGGTGAGCAGAGGGCTCCCGTTGTGTTGGAAGAGCCTTGTCGGCTCGTTGGGGTTCAAAGATCCTGCAGTGCCCATCCAAAGAAAAGAGCAAAACCCCAGTGGTCTGGTTGCTGTCCCTTCACTCTCCCGCCTGTAGCAGCCCATCCGAGCCCATTTTCTGCTCATTTATGAGCTCTTCTTCGTTCTGTTTATGCTCCGCTTACCAGAAGATGTTGGAGCCAGATGATTTTTCTGCAGAGGATTTAATTTCACTGGAGAGAAGCGGCAGTTTGTAAAACAGTCCACGGGACTAGTGTCACCTCAGCTCCTACACGATATTCCCACCCCCTTCTCGAGTATTGTTTCTTTGAAAGCTGGAATTTCCATTGCTGTTGTTCCAGGCACTCCAGCAGGGTTACTTTCCCTTGGATGCAGTTCAAGAAGCCATCATTGCTTTTCTCTTATCGTTCCTCATCAAAGGGAGAGGAGCATCTTCCCTTCACTGCCCTGCTGCCTGCAGCACTGGCTAAAGTAGCCGTGGATGTTCTTCAGTCCAACCGGACTGGAAATGGGAACTGGAAATTATTTTGGTGGCATGGAAGCTGAAGCATTCATGTCCTGAAGAAAATAAGACTTCAGCATTTAAAAATTTGTTCAGGGTACTGGTAGAGGTCTTGATTGAAGCCTGTGCACATCGCTGGGGTATCTTTAATTTTGGGGACGGATCATTTAAGTAGATTGTGTTGGGTGAACTGGTGTGTGTCTGCTTCCTATAGCGTCCACCTGATTTACCTGATCTCTCCTTATCCCCGCCTTGCCTTATCATAATGAAACTACAGCAGCTGGGTTGTTGGGGGGAAACCCCTTTTCCTAGAGAGAATATAGAGGTTCGGTGGATTTTCAGAGAAAATGTTCGAGCTTCACTGGCAGGAGAACCGGCCGAGCAAGTCCACAGTAGATTTGAGATGTTGGCTTTGTGGCTTTTGTCTAGCAGAGCCTGAGCAGCATTTGATGTGTAGACATGTTTTCAGACATTTCGCATGGAGAAGGTGTTGGCAGGTCTGTTGTTAACACCCTTGCCTTTAGGCCAAACTATTGAAAATTCAAGTTCAGCTTGAATCTCATTTCAATGGCTTGGAAGGCTGCAATCTGATGGGCTGAAAAAATCTCATCCAACTCCAGCCCTTATTAGGAGCTTAATCTGAAGCGCAGCCAAAGCCCAATAAGGAAGAGGGCAAAAAAAAAAAAAAAATAGCAGTAAAATGGAACAAGAAATGTGCATCCAATTTACAGTATTCCTCTGCAACCTTAATTCATCCCCTTGTATACGTTACGATGCCGTTTCTAATTACGGGATCATAGATGGGTTTTTTCCGTGGCGCCCCTGCCCTTGCTGCTCCTGGAGGGCAGCTGAGGCAGCCCAGTGAAGGATGGGGCTCCACGTGTAGGACCTCAGCCCTTCACGGTGCTGGATTTGGAGGCAAAGGAGTGAGGCAAGTGATGGAAAAAGAGAGGGTAGAGTGCTGGTGAAGGAGATGGGAATTCCTGCTCTGCTGCTGCCGCCGCAGGGCTCGAGGATGGTGCTGGGTAAATTGCTTTTCATGCACAACGAGGGACTTGATTTCCCGGGTCCCCAGGGTGAGGGTTGAGTTGCAGAAGTGCCGAGTGCTCCTGCTGCAGATGATCTCATGGGAAGTTGTACGTCAAACATTTAAAATGCCGCTCCGTGCTATTTATTTTTTTAAAAGGGAGCTGGAGGCTGATTCTGGAACTGGATGCCCAGAGCTTCTCTGTAACTCTTTTCTTCGGCTGTAAACCGGAGGTGTTGTGAACGTAGTTCTCTAGGATTTTATGAAAATAAATTCAGACTCCTTTGAGAAGAATCCCAGTCTGCAGTGGCAAGACGCCTTCCTTTTTGCCTTGGAGCAGCACATGAAAAGTGTGAAGTGAAGAGAGCTGAGTGCTGTGCATGCACAACCAGCCGAAACCCAGAGCTGAGTAATTCCTCTCTTGTTGAGCATCTATTCTCGGTTCTAACTGCGTCAGGACTGTGTGCACACACGGTATGTGGCCACGCTGGAAAGACCCCTGCAAGTGGACCAGATTAAAGCTACAGAGACAGCATATTTCCAGCACATCCTCGCTTTTCAAGGCTTGGCAGCTGCTCTGTTTTCTTAATGCAGCCCTTCGGGTGCAGTATGGGATAAATTACAGCACTGGGCGAAGCAGGAGGGTACAGGCATCACTCTCCAGCAGACAGTAACGAGGAGGAGGCTGAACAGCTCAGTCCTGAAGATGGTAATTCCTTTGCATTTCTGACCTGTAGCATGAAGTGGGAGGTTTTTGGATCATCCAGGAAGTGTGTAGTTTAGGCTGCTAATGCCAGATGTCTGCTTTTGGCTTATCTGAACGTGGGTTGCGTTTGATCTTTGGGCTGGACCGGTGTTGTGTGTTGGAGCCTCACTTGCAGAATAACTCCTTGTGTCCACTGAAGAAGGAGGTCGAGGGAGTTGGTTTTTTTTCCTGTGGTTTTATGGAACTCTATACCGTTGTCTGTCTCCAAGGAAGATGTGACGCACGATGGCTTTGCAGCTATGCAGCTGATGGAGAGGCACATAACTGGGTGCTGCCACAGGGATGCTCCAGCGAGAGGGTTGGAGAGCCAAGAGGCAGCCAGCGTTCCTCCCCCTGCTTCAGTACCCTTTGGACTTTGTTCCAGCTTATCTCCTTCCTCCCAAAACGTAGATTAGGAGCTGCAAAGCTCTCTGCAGGAGGAGCAGCAAGGAGAGCCCCATGAGAGGTGCGGCTGGGAGGAAGGGCAGTGCTCAGCCCTGCTCCTCCAGGGCTGTGCAAGGGTTTGAGCAGAGCTCGCTTCCATCAGCAGATGTTGTCAGGCGTGCACAGGCAAAACCTTGCTCTAATTCAGTAATTATAAAAATTCCTGGCAGAAGCTGTGTGTGACTCAGCTGCAGAAAAATTACTTAAGGAAAAAAAAGTTTACAGAATTAGGCTGACTTTAGCACACAAGAAGGGAAGCTGGGGCTTTCTGTAAATCCACTTGCTCGTCCAGCTTTAGCCCACCATGTCTTTTCCTGGAGAGAGATGAGACGGGAGAAGCAGAGCGGTGAAAGCCCAGGAGCTCGTCCTCCCCTGGCCACAGCTCCCCGAGGCTGACGGAAGAGGATGGATGGAGAGTTCCCTTTCCACTGCCCCGGCAGAGCCAGCGCTCGGCCCCAGAGCTGGCGTGGCTCTGGCTTGGGAAGGAGGGCAGGGCAGCCCTTTCCCTGCCAGCCCCGAGAACGGGAGGAGGCGGCTGCTGCCTGCTCAGCATTTGCCTTTGCCTTTCCCCTCGCTGCACGCACTGGCACAGGAATCCGAGGAAACCTCACACTGGCAGAGGAACTCGTGGAAGCCTCAGACGGGTCTTGACTTATCTGCAAAGGGTGTTTGCAGCGCTGTCTCCTAGGGAAGCTGCCTTTTTTTCCCTTTGTAAACATTGGATTTAATTTTATTTTTGTTAAAACCCACATAACTAATTTCCCTTGGAATCTTTTGCAGGCGTCTGCTCTCAGTGTGTTTTGGCCTCGCTGCCCAGTGCTGGTTTTGAATCCCAGTCCCAGTGGTGGGAAGTTTTTAGAATGAATGCCAGTTGTATTTTTTTCTTCAATAGAATCACAGTCTCCGCCTGTGGGTTTTAAACAAATACCCTTGGTTTTATGTTTTGCTTGCAAGTAGCCAGGATCCAAAGGGTGTGTAGGCAACCGCAGAGATTCGGCAGGGATGCAGCACTTCCCTTTGTCAAAAATGACTGCATTTTTCGTTTTTTTTGTACCCTAGCATGCACCTCCCTGACCCTGCTGCTGTGCCTGGCTGTTCATCCCCTGCAGCAGGCAGGATCTGTGCCTTTGTATGGGGCTGTGGTGCAGGCACCCAAGGGAGGTGTGTGACAGCCCCAGCAGTGAGTAATTTAAAATCACACCTGGGGAGTGTGGAGTAGGAAACGATCCTGCCTGGTGCCTCTGGGAGTGGATGTGTCTTCACTGGCTTGACTTTTCAGGTGGGCAAAATGTATTTGCTTGCACTTGAAGTGCTGAATTTTCTGCCTCCACCGGTTCCGCTGCGGTCAGCCCCTGGCAGCCACACGTGTGTGTGTGTGTGTTACACTGGCTCTGTTGTTCAGGTGCTTTTCAGCATTTCCATTGTTTCAGTAGCACTGAGTTGTCTGCAAAATTGCTGTTATTTATTTATTTTTTATTTATTTTTAATACACCATTCTCTGAGGAACTTCTAAGAACGCGCAGCTCCGCGGCGTCTCCAGCGCAGCAGTGAAACTGTAGCACTCATCAGCTGTACTTTTTGTAGTTCCTTTAGTCGGCAGTTTTCTTAGCTCTTTTCCCTTTGATGTTGGTCACTGTCAGAAAAAGAAGTTTGAAGCTGGTTGGATAGGTAACAGCTGATAGATCTTATACAGTATTAGTAAAGAAATGGGAAGTGAGCAGAAGACTGTGTGGTGGTGATATCAGCAAGAACACCCAGTGAGAACAGTTGATTTTAAGTGTTGGGGAAAGGCAAAATAAACTCGTCTTTTGCCTGGGATGGGAGAGGGAAGCAGAAATCCTGCAAACAGGTTTGTATCTGCATGAAGTTTCCATAACTGAGGAGCCGTCTATATCCTAGGAGAGGCTTTATTTATTCCTTGGAATCCTGAGTTTTTAGAGCATGTGTTGGCCATGCAAACTCTCCGCTTTGCCATAAATCTGTGTTTTGGCAGTGCTTGTCCAAATGCCATATTATCCAGAAAGGAGTAGATAGGGGATTAGAGCAGAATCCTTTGCTATTTATGGACTCCCTTGGGGAATACATTGTAATATTCTTTTGAATGGGCTAAAAGGTAACCACAACAACCCAAAGCTGCACGTGCTAAATCTTCCCCGTGGCCCTCCTGTAGATCTGCAAGGGGGATGGAGGGGGTATTTCAGTTTGCAGATCTGAAATAGCCTTGTTCTGGCTTTAACGATCTGCCACCTGCCGATTCCCCGGGATTCAGAACAGAATCCCAGACTCCTGCTTATTTATTTATTTATTTTTACAAACGGGCCGGCTTTGGAGCTTTAAATCTCTCCTTTCCTAAGCAAGCGCGGATTTGAAAATTGTGAATTTGTTACAATCTGTAACAGAAGCATCTTTCTTGTAGAAGTTGCTCATCCTTTCCCCTCTGCTTCGGAACTGCAGTAACCAGCGCGGGTCCTGCGTATCCGGGTGTCCCTGTTGGCACGGAAAAGGAGGAGCAGGCTGGGTGCCAGGCTGCCAGACGGAGTCTGGAAATGTTCAGCAAAGCTGCTGGCTCAGGCTGTCCTGATGCCCTTCAGCAAACTGAGCAGCAAGAACTTACCCGAGAAGGGCTTTTCTCATCCTTTTGAAGCTGTCAGTAATCCAAAGTGCCGCCTGTTGTGTGCCCAGAATTTCATCTGTCAGGCTCCAGCTCTGCCCGGTGGAGGGAGGAGCTGCTCAGCCCTCCTGGAGAAAGCACAGAAGGCCCAATCCAGCTGTGTTAGAGCTGCTGTAAAAGGTTCTGTGCAGGTGGACCTCTTCTGTTGGCTGACTGGGCACCTGAACCCTCAGACACCCCTTGCTTTGCCCACCACCTACAAAACCACCTGTGTAGTTTATAAGGTGCAGAGCAAATGCCATAAAACTTCATCACTCGAAGACAAAGTTTTCCTGTAGGGTTGTAGCCTCACAGACCAGCTGGCTCTGGTTTGGTTTCTCAAGAGTTTGGGAATTTCCTGGGTTTGGGTGTTTATCCAAGCTGCCCAACCCCAGGCAGCCCCTGGGGTGTTGTGTCTTCGAGGGGGCCAAGGTGTGCTCCTTCCTCACTCCACTGCGGAGGAGAGCAGTGCAAAGACTGTGTGAAATGCAGGTTTCTTTTGCAAAATTCTTTTGTTTTTTATTAGGAGCAGCAGGTTTGTTCTTGGAGAAGGGAGCATCTGCTTCGTGCAGGGCTTAACGTGGCCCATTTTTGTGTGTGCTCTCTGAGAAACAGCAAAAATCAGGAGCAAATGGACGGCCAGGGCTGCCTTCTCCTTTATGTGCCTGTTTAATTGAATAATATGCGTGGCCTTGCCTTTGTGTTTACCTTGGGGTTTGTTATGACATTGAAGATGGATTTTTCCTGGCTCTTGCACACACAGCATGTAAAACCAACACAGCTCAGTACACGGTCAGCGTGTGAAGCCTGATGCAACCTGGGAACTCAGGCTGTACTCGGATGCACCCCATTGACAGCAGCTTTGATGATGCTAGTGGGTCCCTTCCAGCTCAGGATATTCCATGATCCTGTTCTATGGTTCATTTCTCAGTTGTACCTCTCAGACTGGGAAGCTCATCTCTTCTCGTGCTTGTAGCCACAGCACTGCTTGTCAAAGTCAGGGGCTTGTTTCAGATTGGTTTTTCTGGAAATAGGGACATTTGGGAGAAGAGAGGCCTTGGAGGTATCTCTGTCTTCAGCTGCGGGCCTGGTGAGTTCTTGGTAGCCATGGGGAGGGAGTCTGTCTGCATCTACAGCTGGTTTTGCTGTCTCCTTTTAGTACAAAAAAGTTGCCTCCTAATCTTGGGATGATTTTTGTACAGACTTTTCCTTCAGTTCTCCGTTTCTGAGCCCTTAGTTCCTACCTGGGGAATTGAAGGGTTTTTTTTCTCCTGTGCATCATAATTCCTGGGAGATTATGTAATTTATCGATGCTGGCTTGTCAGGGGAGACTTGGAATAAAAGGCTTTGTAGTGTGCTGCTTAGCTGGCTGTATAAACATGAAAGTACCAGGTTTTTAACTGGCTTGCTCACACGGCTTTCCTCTGCAAAGCTTTAGCCAAAACACTCCTCCAGATAAAAGGATGCTGAGAAAGTCCAGGTCAGGCAGAGTTTGTCTGAGAAGGGGTATAACATTGATCTTTGGTTTAGTTTTATTTCTTGTAACCTCTCAGTAAGAGCAGGGAATGAGGATAAATTGTTTTCATCTCTCGGCGGTCAAAGATTAAGATGGATGAGGCAGTGGGTTGCCTGGAAGAAGCTGTTAAGTAAGAGCCTGGCTGTGACTCCTCTCTCTTGGATCTTGGATGAAGCTGACTTTGTGCTTCCTGCTTCCCAGGCGCACTTCCCCACGCTCCTCCTCAAATACCCGAGCTGGTGAGTGATTGCCTTGAGTTTTCTGAGGTCTTTGAACTGAAATAAATGAGAAGGGCTCTGGGAATGAGGCCTCCCATCGGTCACTTGCCTTTCACCTCTGAGCACAGGGGTTTGAATCAGGTGTGGCATTAAATGCGCAGGGTTTGGTGCCCCTAAGGTCACATCCCGCTGAGCTTGCTTGAGCTGCTGGGTGTTTGCTGTTGCTGATAAAGTTCCAAAAAACCCAAGAGTTTTAGATCTGAGCATCGTCTCATTGAGTTTGAGTGAAGAAAGAATGAAGGAGGCTTTGGATAAGAGGCAGCGTGGTGTTTCTAGGATTTTTCATTTGCCATTCTTTGTGCAAGTTTTCATGGAACAGGAACATATCTCATCTGCATCCCGGATTCAAATGTTCAGGGAGAGGATTCCAGGAAACTCTGACTAACATTCATCCTGATTTGGGAGGGCACAGGAGAGGTGTATCGTCTGTGGGAGCAAAGGCACTCTGCTTGTGGTGGGGACTGTACCACAGCATCATCATGCTTTAGGTATTTCATGAATTCTGGTTTTGTGAGTGGAGTCAGTTCATCACCAAGTCGCCTGTGGGGTTGAAAAGGTGAGACCCTTTGATAGGGGAAATGAGTGTGTTGGAGCCCCAGTATCTTGCCCTGATCGTGAGAAAAAAGCCCTGTTTGATTTAGGGTGGAAGGTGTTGCTGTTTGGCACCTGGGCACGGCATAATTAGGGCTCACTTCCCATGGGAAATGTGAAGCTGCCGTGCTGGGACAGAGCAGGAATGGGGCTGGCTCTGCTCTGCCCCACAGCAGCTGCTGTCCCAGCCCTCCCTTGGCAAATCCTCCCTCTCCTCCCTCTCTGGTCAGCATCAGATTGGATTGGTGGTCCCTTGTGTTCTGCTCTGAATGCTCAAGCACTGATGGGGAAGAAATGTTGGAGAAATGCTCAGTTTTGGGGCTCCCCGAGGTGCTGCAGTAGCTGGAGTTGTTCTGAAGCCCCAAGAGAATTCCCTCCAAAGCACATGGCTGCTGTTTGCTGCTGTTGGAACAGCCAGCCCCTGGTTGGCATCTTCCATGCTGTCACTAAGTGGGGACTAAAGCTTGAAGAGGCATTTTTGCCCTCTGTGCTCTGGACCCCAAGCCAAGGGTTTTGGGGAGGGGAGGTGGTGGGTGCTGGTCACGCAGGACCCTGGGCACTGGTGCATGGCAGGGTGGCTGCCTTGCTTCTTTTCCTGCCCTTTGATGTGCTGTGGGATATGTAATGAGCACCTGCCCTCTAAGAGAAAACAGATTTGAGTTCTGAAGTTGAAAAAAGAGGGAGCAATTTTGTTTAATCATTTTCACACAGATCCACAGGCGTTTCTGTAAGAGCGAGCGGCATCTGGTTCGAGGGCAGCCTTGGCTGCTTTGAGCTCTCCTGCAGCTTCTGCAGTCTCAGGCAGAGATTGATGTTCCAGATGCTGTTCTCAGCAATCGGATCAATGACGCGCTTATTTAGACTTTTCATTTTTGAAAGGGAAAAAAAAAAAGTAGATTATACTTTTTAAGACCGTCTGAAGTAGCAAAGATCTGCGAGGGTTTTTGGTTTGTTTGTTTCCCAGAGCAGGGCCCTGCAAATTCTTTCCTTTCCCTGGTTATGAACACCACTCAGAAAGCAGGAGGTGAGCTGCCTGCCTTGGTACCTGGGTATTCACCCATTCCCTCCCTTCAGCTTCTAGCCACTGCATGAAATACAGGATTTTTTTATCCCAAACACAGAGCATTTGTTTCAAGGAGAAAGTACTTGAATGCCATAACGCCCCGTGCCCTGCAAGCTGCACTGGCTGTCCTGGTGTGCGCTTTGGGTCGTCTCCAAACTTGTTTGTGTATGTGGGAAAGTTACTGAGTGACAGGGAAAGTGCTGGAAAAGCTTTGGGGATTTGATTTAAATCTGATGAAAATGAAAGGCTGCTGCCTGTTCTCCTCTGCCAGCACCCATCGGGGCGGCTGTAAAAACGGCTGCCGTGAGTTTGTTGCTGTGGTTTTCCAAACCCAGGCTTGTTATTTACCCATTTCCATCCATCCAGCATCAGTGTCGCCCTCCCAGAGCCCTGGTGTGTTGTTTTGGAGGATGTCACTTGCCGAAGTCCCTGGATTTGTAGCCCTCCAGGAGTCCCATGGGAATGAGAGTCCTTAACCACCGTCCCAGCCCTTAGATGCTGCCTTGGCTGATGAGCTTTAATTACGGAGATCACAAATGCTGCGTGTTCCTTGGGAGGCTGAGGCAATGTTTGGCTCCTGGCATACCCTGGGGCTGTCCTGGGATGAAAGTCTCTGGTGGTGATCAGTGAAAGCTGCTCTCCAAGAGGAGCCAGCAGCATCTTGTCCATCTCAGGACGAGTTTGGCTGGCTGCTGGGATGGACCCTGAACGCCACACTTGGCTTTTGCTCTGACACGTGGTGTCCGAGCAGACCTGAGGTCTTGGCCAGGGTGGGTGTCACCATGTTAATTTTCACCCGTTCAGGCTCTGCTCACAGCATGAGATACAGAAAAAAAAATCCCACTAAGTAAGCCGGAATTAAGCCGCGGGTTTTGTTCTCATTAGTGTAAAATCAGAAAATCTGGTGTTTCTGATGCCTCTGAGGAGAGAAGGAGAATTAACTCCTGGTGAATGTAAGCAGAGGATACTTAAAAGGCAAATTGTTCGCATACTTTCTTTAAAATTTGCATGAGTGTAGCAAAAGGTCATCGCAACTGCAGTCTCCTCCTCAGATCCTGCCTGCCGGTGGCTGATTGCAAGAGCCTGTTGCTAAGTGTTCCTGGAAACGGAATAAAGATGAAGCAAGATAATTGAACGAGAGGAGGGAGAGGGAGAGGAGGGGAAAAGCTCGGAGCTCTCAGCGGAACCGCAGGGCTGCCAAACGAGATGAGTGTGTTGGAGTTTGACTCGGTGGCTGCATTCAATCAGTTCTGACCCAGGGGTGGGGAAGGGGTGACTGAGCCTGAAACTTCATGGCAGATCCTTGGAAAAAGTCACTTGGACACAAGTGGACGATTTGCTTGCGTTTCCTGTGGCTCGTCCAACTCCAAACACGTTGCTTCCTAGCACTGAGGCTGGAATGAGGATGGGGAAGATAGACCGTGCTCCCACGGTGCTTTTCCTGGATAAAATCTCTGTTCCTGCAGCATGGATTTAGTTACCCTGGGATCATCTTCTGGGCAGTTCAATAATCATGGAAAGCAACAGGCTAAAACGAGAATGCAAGCAGACAAATCCAGAGCTTGACTAAGGCAGAAACCTTCAACTCCAGGTGACTCGAGGGGTGTTTTCTGTCCATCTCAAGTCAGGCTCCCCTCTGAGGAAACAACTGATCGTGGTTTTGTATGTTGCAGAATCAAATAAACCCCAGTGCAGCTCCTTTTTATTGCTGAAAAGACAAGGAAGCAAAACTTCCTGCTTAACTTTGGTCTTTCTCTAGTGGAAGCTCTTGTAAAAACACCAGGCTTTCTCCAATTCCATGGATCTATTTCCTGGAAACAGTTTTAGTAACTGTTACTGGAGTGATTTTTATCATCCCAGAGCATTTTACAAACTGAATATAGTAACAGCTGAAATACAGCCCCATCTGAGGAGGGTTGCTGCCAGCGCACAGAAGTTTTCGGCATGTTATAAAAGAACGCACAATTTGCTTTTTCTTTGCAGAGAATCTCCCTTATTCTGACCAAAAAACATGAGGTAGCCCTCCTGCCACCCAGCCCTGTGTGTCACCTCCTGCTTTGCTCTTGACTCAGAGACTCAGCGGCAGAGCTGGTGCCGGGTATCCTCGGCTCGCTGAATCCTGCGGTCTCCGAGCCTCCCCCTCCAGATGGGGCTGGCTGTCAGCAGAGGGAATTAATACGCTGCATCTTATCTGACATTTTGAACACCCCCATGGGATTCACGTTTCAGCAGCTCCTGGCAGCAGCTCCTTGTTTCTCCATGACTGTCTGTGGCGGGAGGGACACAGTGGCCGAGACTCTCTCGCACCAGTGTCCTGCGTTCATCCGTATGCTGGCTACAGGCTCTTGCCCCTTTGGAAAACTCTACAAAAGTGGAGCTTTTGACCTTGCTACTGATTTTTCACTGTCCCCGTTCATCTTCCTAATTGGTTTGGCTGTTGCATGACACCTTAAAATGGAGAAGAGGGAGTTGCAGGCTGCTGTCCCGTTTGTCCCCGGTCGATGGCTCTGGAGCTGGGGGCCTCTTGTGGCTCGGTGCTGGGTTTCGGGGACGGATCGGGTTCCCTGGCTTGCCCTGCACCTGGCCCACCATGTGTGTGTGTCATAAACCCCTCAGCCCTGTCTGCTGGCCCCACACTGGTTGTCCCTCCCCTTCCTCTGTGCCCAGCCCACACCACAACTCTGCTCCTTTGCCTGCCCCTCCCTTCCCTTTTCCCCAGCTTTGCTGGAGCGCAGTGGGATGGAAAAGCTGCTCGGCAAAGGAGTGGGTGAAGAAATGGCTTCTCCAACTTCCCAGCTGCTGGTTTGTGCTGCAGTTGAGGTGTTGGTGCATCTGAGCTCTGGGCGGCTTTGTTCTGCCCTGGTTTTAATGCGTGCAGGTGATTAATTGCAAACGTGGGACTCTCAGTGGCGTTTTCCCATTTAGAGATCGTTGGCCGGGGCAGGTTTACATTTCCAGCCTTTCTGCCGAGGGGCTGAGTGTCAGTTTGGGGAGCAGGAGGAGAGGAGAAGTGCTCAGCAGGAGAGCATTTTCCGGCAGCCTGCGTTACATCTGTCCTGCCCGTGTCACGCGTCACTCGGGCGCTCTTCCCCGCAGGGCACCCAGTGCTGGCTCAGGCCTGCGCGGCTCTGGGGCTCAGCTGTGCTGGTGAAGTGTGATAGGAGGGCACAGAGGCCCTGAAAACACATCATCATCATCAGTGGTTTAGCCCAGAGCAGTTTTGGTGGTGTGATGTTTGCTCAGGATGGACTTGGGGCTCCAAAGGAGAAGTCCCCACGAGCACTGTGGGTACTCCGGATCGGCACAGGCTGTGGGATCCCTTCCACCCCCAGAGCCAAGGAGGAGCGGGATAACTCGGAGCTGTCACTGGCAGGGATTGCTCTTTCCAGCTGGAGCTTGAGAGCACCTGGCTTTGGTTAGTTCCTGGCATATTTTGATCTGTGGTTACGGAGTGAATCCCTTGAGCTGTGCCGCCCTCCCGAGCTGTGAGCGGAGCCTGTTGCATGCAAACCCCAGAGCTGCCCCCGCAGCCGGGGCTGCGGTTGTGGCCTTTGTAGCTCTGCAGCTGTGTAACCTTTGCATGAAAATCCTCCTTGGGTTGCAGACCAGGAGTGCTGCCAGATGAGACTCAGTGCTGTCAGCTCTGAGACACCGAGATGGATGCAGCTGTAGGGAGGGCCAGACCAACCAGTGCACCCTCTCCTGAGATCAGCTGGAGAAAAGTGGCTGCTTTTAAACAGTCTGGGTGTTTGCAGTGATGCAAGAGCCGTGTCGAGTGGAGGTTTTCATAAGGAAGCATCTCAGTGATGCGATGGATGAGCTATTGCATTTCAAAAGGTGCTGTGGAAAAGCGAATTTCCCATCCACCCAGTGGGTACCTCGGCAGCAGCGGGCACAAGAGGGTATCTGAGATGTCTTGATAGTTTTACCGGAGTCTTTTGTGTAGCTGGCCTGGGGGATGTCCTGGTGCTGCCTTGTCACTGCTCGGGAGGCTCCTGGCTGCGGCATCCTGGAGCCCTCGCTCCCCAGGGTGTGTTACAGTGCTAACAAATACTCCATTGTTTTCCAGGATTTTGTTGGTCTGATTGTGTAAGGTTCCCTCTCAGATTAACCACTGAAAACAAAACAGAAACCCTACTAATACCTCATTGTGTGCATTAAACAAAACAAAACAAAAAACAAATCCCGATTTCCCTGCTGATTTAAAAGGCTTTTGTGTTCGGTGGGAACTCTGTCTAAACTCAAGGCTTTTCAGAAGTGTTTGTTTCTTAATGATCCGGGATTGCAAGGTGTTTGACCTTGAGATTACTGCCAGCACTCAAGTGAACAGTAGCAGCAAAGGCAAAGGCAGTGGGTAGGAAACCCATGTTCTGGCAGCTGTCCCACTTCCAGTGACAGATGAGACATGGGACCAAGGGAGGCCCTGAACTCCAATTCAACATCCCAGACTCCCACCCCACCCCTTGCCTTTCCTATAAACAGATGGAAAAATATCCCTTCCCCATAGAGAGACAGAAATTACTATTTTTTCTTATTGCCTTTGTGTTTACATAGCTATTTCTTACTCAGCATTAGTCATTTGGGGGCGTAGTTCATAGGGGCCATGGATGATAAACTTCTACATGTGTCTGAAATTTTTCCCACAAACATTTTAACTCCCGCTGCCCTCGCTGCTTTTTGTGTGTTTGCAGGAAGAAAAAATGTTTATGAAAGACCTTGCTCATGTGCAAGCCCCCTTTTAAGAGGTAAAGCGAGGTGTGCACATGGAGGAAAAAACCCCATTTATTGGAAATACATGGAGGTGTATTTCCTAGCCGTGGGTGCAATGCTGGCATCCTTAAATTCTGCATCATCTTTGGGCTATTGAATACAATTTGAGAAACACTTGAAAAAAATTATGTTTATAGAAGGCATCCTCATGGTGTGGATGGACCAGCCTGTCTGGTGGCATCCTCCCTGCTTGATTTCCTGCCCGGGTTGTTATCTGTATGTTTAGTCAAATGCTGCTTCCTCCTGATCCTGGGATCAAATCAAGCTGCCATCCCAGCACCTCTTTGAAACCTGCACATGTAAAACAACCAGGGCAGCTCTCGTGTCTGCTGTGGGCCCTGGGGCTTTGCTCTCCATAGATCATGTTAACTGCTCTTCAGCTCTGCTCAAATTAAATGTTTTCCTATCAGATGTGGGCTGCGGAGGATCCAGCCTGTCAGCCTGCCTGTGTGTTAGGGGGAGAGGAGCCAGCCATATGCTGCCTTGCCTCAAATAAAACGCTCAGCTCGCAGTCCCTCGGATGGCACAGCCCGGGAAATCGCGGATAGCAGCAGCCAGCGCCGGGGAAACAGGGTGATGAGAGGAAGAAGATGGAAGGAAACGCCAGGACATGAGGTTGGGCTGGCCCAGGTCCCTCATCCCGGGCCTTTGGCTGTGGAGCTCCTCAGGGGAACAAAGAACAGCCCTGGGCTGGCGGCCGCCGTGCCAGAAACCCGCAGAGAGGATTTCCTTCCGCTTCGCCTCCAAACCTTCTGCTGCCACGCTCCCTGGTCGGGAGGAACAAAAGCCCGGGGTCGCGAGCTGGCTCCTGCCAGGGTCTCCCCCGTCCCCCCAGCAGCTGTGGGGTGGTGTGGGCAGCCGCAAGCTGGACCGTGCTGTGCCAGTCTCCTGCTGTGGAGCCGCGGCAAGGAGAGGATGGAAGTGACAAGCAGAACTTTTGGGTTGATTTTTTTTAGTTTTTTGCTCGCACCGAATCGTATTGCTGGAATGTCCACAGCAGGTGCTGCTGGGCAGAGGGCCAGAGGAAACTGGTGCTAGGGTTGGTTTTAACTGGGCTTTCAGCCATTGCAGGCAGCGTGCACACAGAGGGGAGCGATGGGGTCCGTATGGACCAGCAGCCCCAGTGCCCTGCGCTGTCCGTCTCAGCTGTTCACATCAATCAATTGTTTATTACAATTCCAAATCCTCCCTCCTCAGCTCATTAACGTTCCCGGAGCAGACATCTCTCTCACCATTGTATTTTGTAATTAGATTTTGATTTACTTTCAGAGAGAAGCAGCAGCACAATGGACATTAATTTATCCCAAGCCTCGCTCGATCTCCTCCATGTCATGGGGTCAGACCTTGGCGTGCACCATCTGGTCTCGCCCCACTACTTGGCTGCGTGTCGTTCCCTCACCCTGTTCCCCTTCTGCTCAGGGGGTTCCCTGATGCACGAAGGAAAAGGAGCGATGAGGGAGGGCTGGAAGAGGAGCCTTTGCCCAAGCTGAGCTTGAATCGTAGGGACAGGCGTGAACTAGATTTAAATCGACAGGGAGAGGGAGCAGCCTGTTGTCTGCAGAGCCTGGGTGGCCCCTGCTGCTTGTAAACCCTTTAAGGCACGATGTAAAGCAGTTTAACGCTGTTAGTGGGCGAGGACAGAGGGGTTCCCGCAGCGCCGGAGCACTAGGGATGGCCATGGATATCTCATCAGCCTGGAGCTGCTCTGTGTGGCAGAGCTGGAGGCACAGCTGGGCTTGAGGCTCTGCTGGTCCCTGCAGCCCTGGACCAAGGGCACTTTTCCACCTGAGTGCTGCTCGTGTGTTCCTCAGACAGACTTCATGTTGCAGCCTATGGCTCTTGAATGAGAGACGGGCAAGAGCTGAGGCCATGCTGTAATGGAAACCCCTCTGTGCTCTCCCATGGTCACCCATGGGGCTGTTGGAAGGTGGGAATCTTTCCAATGCCTCACCAGAATTCTCCAGACCCTTGAAGGTATTGCCTTGAAGAGCGAATTTTTAGAAAAGTGGCTTTACATTTGTTTTGGTAAAAAGCAGCAGCCATCCACAGCAGGACCACGTTCATTTTATTGCTGCCTTTGAGCATTTAAACTGGCTTTGTCTGTCGCTGGTCAGGGTGGAAGCGTGGGTTGCAAGATGAGTAGAGCCAATGTCTGCCCTCTGCATCTCTGGGCAGAGTCAGCTCCACGTGCTGTGGAAGAGGGAAGCGTGAGAGCTTTTACGGTCCAGTTTCACACAACAGCAGAGAAATGCAGCCCCCGAGGAGGGTGGGAGGACCGCTTTCCCTGCAGCCAGGGCTCCGTGCGCTGCAGGCAGCGGTGCTTTATCTCTGCCAGCGTTCACCGCTGCAGCTCGGGATTTATGTTAGCGAGTGAATACGACCAGGACTGATAAATCAATCAGCACAACCAAAAATAGCGCCCGGCAGCTGTTGGAAGTGGGAGATCCCTTCCCCACCAGAATGAGCGGAGCAGGAGGGGATTTCATCCGCCCCGGCCGGGTGCCAGCCCTGCGCAGAAACAGCCGTGGGCTGCTGGGGAGACCTCTCGTCTGACACCTTTATCTGGAAAAATTACTGTGGCTGTCTGCAAACGTCTCCCCAGCCTCTCAGCCAGGAATTCCCGGTCACCAGGATGAGGGGAATAACGGAGCCGGCACTGGTGGGGAGAGCAGCTTTGGGCTGCTGCATGGCCGACATCTGGGGATCGCCTCGGCCCTCAGATCGTGAGTGATCTCTGAAAGCCTCTCCCAGCTGGCTGTGCATGGAGTCATGGAGGGAGCCCAGGGCTTGTGGTTTCCAGGACAGCGTGGTGATGCTTTTGTGCAGGGATAAAGTTACTGGAGGAATCCGGTGACTCTGGTTTTTCCACTGGACGGCTGCACTAAACCACCTGCACAGGAGCCAGGGAAGTTTCTGTCAGGCTGCTCAGCCTGCGCAGACTCTTCTGAGGGGCTGTATTTCCTCAGTCCTTCTCCAGTGGGTGTCCTGGGGTGAGCAGTGACTGTAGCAGGCCTGAACCAGGAGCGAAGGGCGCTGCGAGAGGATCAGCTGCTTTCAGGCTGAATAGTCTGTAGATTATTTCCACATCTGTGTTAGCTTTGGCCTGATCCCACAGATTTGCAACAGCTGTTGGGAAGCGGAGCAGAGATCCCCTCTTTAAATGGATGATCAAATCCTTAGAGTGTGTGGAGTATGTTATTTCTATGTCATCTTCTTCACGGCAGGAAAAACAGCTTTTCAGAGTTGCTGAGGCAGCACTCTGCCCTGCTGCCTGAGCTATCATCCCATCAGCCCGCGGTCTCACAGCAAGTTGTAATTTGCTTGCTGCATCCCACACCCAGCCTGACACAGAATCCTTTGTGAGGTGTGTGGTTGTGCAGGTACCCGTACCAGGGATGCCTTTTTTCTCCCGGATTTCCCTTTCTGCATGGACCACAAGCAGTGGGCGTGAGCCGAGCTTGTCCCCTTTTGCAGAACCTTCACATGTGCAAATCCCTGGCATTTTAGCCTGAGAAAAGCTAACCAGTGCAGCAGTTTGCCACAAGACAGGTTGGGTCATCTCGGTGGTTTTAGGTGGAGATCAGATGTCCTGGCTGGAAGCTGTAGTTTAAGTGCAAAATAGTGGCACAGCGTGGGAATCCCATCGGGAGCCGTCTTGAGCTTGGCTAAAATGAGCCAGCCCATTTCCTATCAAGGTTCTGCTCTTTCAGGTCAGACCTGCAGTAAAAGGAGCCGTCAGGCTTCCTTCCCAAATGTCTGACACAGGCTCTGGAAAGGCTGGAATCTGGTTGCTGAGGGCCAGGGTGGTGGGAATTTGTGATAGATCCTGGCGCTCCTCCTGCAGCGCGTGCGTTTCTCATTCCCCATCAGCTTTCCTGGCGCACAGGGGAGTCATCAAACCCAACTGCTCCCACTTTAAACAGCACGTTCCTGGATGGAATTAATATGGTTAGTGCATCGAGACCACTAACTTCCAATTCGAGGCTTTTATGATAGGCTTCAAATGGCAACCCAGTTCCAATTGCTTTCTATGCAATTGTCGTGTCTGTCCATTGGTGCTGTGTGATGGGTTTCAGTGAT
Organism: Mohoua ochrocephala; assembly: GCA_013398855.1. Classification (NCBI taxonomy): domain Eukaryota; kingdom Metazoa; phylum Chordata; class Aves; order Passeriformes; family Acanthizidae; genus Mohoua; species Mohoua ochrocephala. The sequence continues at coordinate 33,368 of VZTA01019137.1, read as the reverse complement.
AACCCAGGCAACAAATCTGTTACAAACAGGAAGTGCTGCTCAGCCTGTATGAAGCTCTGAAACTCGGTTTGGTGTTAGCTGGGCTCGTGGGTTGTGTCTGGGAGCTTTTGCACAGGTGCAAGGTAAAACCTTTCCGTTTGAATTGCTTCTTCTCATTCACCCAAGATGTGACTGAGTGTGACGTGATGTTCTTTAGGTCCAAGTCTCAAAGCCAAGTGATGGACATGCTCCCCCAGCAGCAACAGGTGTCACATTGACCTCTTTTGATGCTTTTTGACCCTTTTGACACACACCTGGCTTCATGCTTGCTCGAGGCATTCTCCTGTGGACCCTCGCTGATGAAGTAGAAGTGGCAACTCCCGATTTTGTGGGGACAGAGTGTCTGGATGGCAGATTGCCCGTGCCATGGATGTCTGGGAAACCAAGACTAGTGCCTGCAGTTTAGGTCCAGTGGGGCCTGATGGTTTACACATCCTGAGAAGACCCAGGACCAGCTGTTGGCAAGAGTTGCCACATATGCTGGACCCCGTAGACTGCCCGGAGCCAGCCATGCCACGCTTGCTCCAGTGCTTTGAGCAGGTTTGGTTTGGTGTTATCCCCTTATCTGGGGTGTTCCAGCCCCATCCCTCTGAGCACAGCGAGTCCATGCAGCCTCTTGGCTCCGAAGTGCAGACCCTGCTGCTTCCCCAGCCAAGCAAAACTGCCAGGACCCGCCGTGATGCCCCGGGGGAGCTGCTTCTGTATACAAAGGACTTGGCAAAATGAAGTGTAATGTAAGCAACTATTTAAAGAGAACTATCCGATTGCTAGTTGTAATTTCCTTATTGTTTGCAGCACCCTGTTAAATGCTTGTGATCCTTATAAAGAGCTTTCCCCCACCCTTTAAACTTCACAGAAGTGGATTTTACCTTCTGTGGTTTGAACACCATCATTGCGAGGGGGCTGGTTTGCTCTGAGTACAGTTTCTTTATTCTTTTCATGCCCAAAGCCATTTGGTTTGTGAATCCATTAATATGTCTATTGGAAATGGAAGGCTGGTGGGTGGGACACAAAACCCTACTCTTCTCTGCGTCTCCAGATCATTCCCATCTCGGGAAATGGGATTGCCTCTCTTTGCAAAGGAGAGACAGCAATCTGCAGAGTTCTTCCTCTGGAAACACGTGGGTGCAGTTTCTCTGTGAGACACTGGTGGAAGCAGCAGCACAAAGTGTGATGGTTTCTCTGGCTCTCGTGCTGGCTGACACTGGTGGGCCCCTTCTGTGCTTCTCCTGTGCCTGGGTTTTATTCTCCAAACTGCAGCATTGTAAACACACGGAGCCCGAGGGGCTTTGCAGAGCACAGCTTGATGTTAGGGGAAGGTGGAGATGAGTTTCCTTCCCCATTTGGCTGTTGGTTATGGCTTGGCTTTTGTTTGAGAGTTTGATAATTCACCACTGGGCTGTTTGGGTTGAAATGCTTGGAGAGATGTGAGGAAAATGAGGTGATGGCAGCAGCTCCTCCGTGCGTGGCGGGGAGAGCGGCTCTGCCAGCCCACACCTGCAGCCTGGGCTGTGCCAGCAGCTGTCGTGGTCCTGTTCCTCCTCATCCCAGCCAGCTTCTGTGCATGAGTTAAGCTCTAAATTATCCTGTGCCAGAAGCATATCCTGGGGAATGTGAGCCCAGGAGTGTGTGACACCCAGAGCTCTCTGTCACCGGTGTTGTGCAGAGCCGAGCTCGCCGCAAAACGCAGTGACCAGCGGACAGGCCCATCCAGACTGGGATGCCCAACACGTGGCCATCAGCCTGCAAAGCTGGCAGTGCAGGATGGATGAGCTGGGCCCCCAGGCTGATGTCAGAGCCCTTAATCAGCTCCTGGGAACAAACCCGGGAAGCCCCAGTTGCAGGAGAATAATTTTTTTGTGTGTTGGCCTTGTGCTCGTCCTGGCTGTGTCTTGGCAGGGGTTGCTGGTTTGTTTAATGAACGTGGAAGTGGGAGGGGAGGAAACAGCCAGGGAAGCATTACAAATTGCTTCAGAGCAGTGGCATTAAAAGTATTTGTGCTTACCATGCCTTCTAAACAAAGAGCTCAAAGCATGGCAAGTATTATCCCCATTTTACTTGCAAAGAGGTAAAGTAAAAGCAGGAGGAGGAGAAGCTTTGCCTGTGCTCACGGGCAAGCCCACAGCAGGTGTGAGACACACAGGGGTGTCTCTCCTGAGGGGATGGTGGTGATGGTGAGGGTCTCTCTGGGCGCTGGCCCAGCAGCTCTTCCTCACATTCCTTCACACTCATCCCTGAAGCACCAGCTCTGTTTCTTTGTTCACCTCTGACCTCTGCTCTAAAAGATGCTAATGCTCCAAAATCTTCCTCTTCACGCAGCCAAGTTTACCTTCCTTATCTCCCCTCCCAATCTCTTTTACAGCTGAAGCTGTGGAACAAGTACAGAGTCTCCAACATTCCTTCCCTAATATTTATCGATGCCTCCACTGGGAAGGTGGTTTGCAGGAACGGCCTCCTGGTCATCCGAGATGACCCCGAAGGTAAGACCTGGAGTCCCCTGTGCTACAGAAACATGGACACACAGCTGCCTTTTCATCTCAGTTCATTCTGAATGGCCTGAGGGGGGAGGGAACAAAGAACTATTGTCATACTTAACTATTCAAAGCACTGTGCTATTTTTGGCGTAAAATTTTCTGCATCATTCCTGCCAGATCTTGTGTTTTGGTTTTGCTTACTGAAAAGAACAAAGAATTTCCCTCCAGGATTTTTGTCTGGAGTGCTAATGAGGAAAAGGTTAGGCTAATTGAAACATGAAGTTTGGATTTTTCCCTGATGGAGGCACATGGACAGACAGAATGAGAGCCCAGACCTTCCGTACCTTGGGAGCAGAATCCTTCCAGAATGCTGAGTGGGACTTTTATCACTGACATCACACTCAGGTTAATGAATTTCCCATTATTTACAAATTAAACAGAAAAATATTACTACTCTCCCTTGCTGAGGTTTGATGTGCTGGGAGTCGATGCTAAATCTATCTTCTTCCAATTTGGAAAAACCCAAATGAGCCAAATGCGTGTCCTTGCTCACAGACCCTGCAGACCCATCAGTCATCTGCTGTAGTTGTCCATCCATTTTTTTTTTATTACAGGCTCATTGTTTCTTGGTGCAGTAAATTCCGAGCACGGTGACAGAGTCTTTAGTTCAGTGGCAGGAGCTGTACAGCAGGAACATGTTGTGGCCTGAGCCATCTGTGATGTTTCCTCCTCTCCGGCTGAACACATGGATGGATTGCTCTGGGAGCTGGCAGCAGATGATTCAGAGCGTGTTTGTGTGTACACACACAGCTTGCTTTGGGGTGCTGAGGGTTAGTGTAAGATATATATAGAGATATATGGATATAAACACACCATCTTTTACATACATATAGCTAAGGTTTCTAAATAAAGACGTGTATGGATATGTGTAGAAATAGATGGTTAGTATCAGCAAAGGGACACAGTCTGACTGCATTCCTGAGCACGCACCACCTTGCCCTCTCTTGCTAAAATAAACACTGTTGATAAGGAAAAGATGCCTCATCAGGCACAAAAGCAGAGCAGGCTTTGTCAAGCTGAAGGTGCTGTGCCTTGGGTGCAGCCTGCCTGAGGGAAAGAGGTGACCCTGGCTGCAGTGCAGAGCTTGGCTTCCGCACCTCAGGGCAGGGGTGTGGTGGTGCCTGACAGCTGAGGTGTTCTGCATCTCCCTTGGATGGGAATAAACCCCAGTAGGGTTCCTCAGACAGGATCCCCTGTATCCTTCCAGAAGATGGGATGGTTTTTCTAGTGGAACTTTCTGAAACTGTGAAAGCTGCTTGTGCATGTTACTGTCTTGTGTCTTCTTTCCGCCCCTATCCCGACCCCTCCCCAGGCCTGGAGTTCCCTTGGGGGCCAAAACCCTTCAGTGAAGTTGTTGCTGGGCCTCTGCTAAGGAACAATGGGCAGACACTGGACAGCAGTGCCTTGGAGGGCTCTCACGTCGGGGTCTATTTCTCCGCGCACTGGGTGAGTAGGAGGTGCTGTGCAGAGCAGTCGGAGTGGGCTCAGGGAGAGTAAAGACCCTGTTTTGGTTGGTGCTGAAGAATTTAAGATGCTTTGATCATCAGCATTGCAGTGGCCTGTCATCCTCAGCTAGCCCTATAAGGGGGAGAGTGACCACATTTTGAAAATGGAAGAGGTTTTGTTGGTAACTTACAGGCCATAAACCCCAGCCACGTTCAGGCACTGCAGCAAAGATGAGGTCACACCAGTTCATGGTCACTGGGTCAGCTGGCCCTGCTGGGTGTGGGGCTTGTCCTGAGGAGGAGGAGACAACGTCCTCCTTACGCTTGTGTTCCGCAGTGCCCGCCGTGCCGAAGCCTCACGAGGGTGCTGGTGGAGTCCTACCGGAAAATCAAGGAGGCAGGCCAGAAGTTTGAGATCCTCTTCGTCAGTGCAGACAGGTGAGGCAGCACTCACGCCCTGTGCAGGCACAGCAGGTTGGCTCTGGCATCAGAAAGGCTGCCTGAGTCCTTTCCCTCTGCCCAGGGGGGAAGAGCAGAGTGGGGTCAGCAAGAACTTCACTTTGTGGCTTGTGGCTCTGAGGTCTGAAGGATGCTCGAGCTGCTGCTGTCACCATGGGTTGGCATTTAGATGCCCTGGAGAGTTTGAAATATTTTATTGGGGGAAAATACTGGACTTCTTCTTGAAGGACTGAGGGCTTTAAATTTGGTATAACTGTCTCCCAGCAGCACTTACTGATGGGTTTTGGTGGGAGGGATAAAGGGCTTTGCAGGCCAGGTTGTTAATGAGGAAGGAGCCTGGCAAGTGGAGGGCTCTGCATGCCGTGCCCTGTTCCCCTTGCACAGGTCAGAGGACTCCTTCAAGCAGTACTTCAGCGAGATGCCCTGGGTGGCTGTGCCCTACGCCGACGAGGCCAGACGGTCACGCCTGAACCGACTCTACGGCATCCAAGGTAGGAAAGGCCACACCGAGGCACAGATCTCCTTTCCCCCTCCTTTTGTTGAGTATTTGTAATGTCTCCTCTTGTTTAACTAAACCAAGAAAACAGCAAAGCAAAGCACGGTGCCCCAGGCAGAGCCGCTTCATGTTTCTGCTCTCCACAAACTCACATTCCTACCACCTGCCAGGCAGGCTGTTAGTTGAAACAGGACTTCCATAAACAACCTAATTCTTCCTGGAAACTTGGAAGCTGTTTTTGGCTTGGATGTTTTTTGTCTAATTACTGATTTATTTATTTTTGCTGTTTCTTGAAGGTTTAAATTTCATTTTCTTGCTGGTTTATGTAATGCAAAGGCAGGCCATCGTTCTGAGCAGGGGCTGAGGAAGATGGCATCTGGTTTATGTTAGTGACATGAATTACAAAAGAGAGAGTGTTTGATGTAAACCATGGCTTTGCTTTTACTGTACATGCCAGTGCCAGAATTCCAGCAGCCCTGGCTGCTCGTAGGGGCAGGGAGAGACTCTGTGTGTCTGGGCGCCTTCAAAGAGTCACAAAGATGATAAAAGCTCCCAGCAGCCTTCCTGGGGGCTGGCACCTTGTTCCAGCAGGGGACAAACTGCAGCACAGAGGTGTGCAAGGTGACTGTGGCTGGTGAGGAGATCTCGTGTATGTACAAATAGTTTCTCCCTGTGGTTAAAGGGTCTTGCTGCAGTGTGGCTGTTTCTCATCTGTTTCTGCGTGATGTCATAGAATCACACAGAATCATAGGATATGGGAGTTGGAAGGGACCCATCAGGATCATCGATCCAGCTCCTGGCCCTATGTAGGACACCCAACAATCCAACCCTGTGCCTGAGAGCTTTGTCCCAACGCTTCTTGAACTCAGACAGGTTTGGTGCTGTGAACACTTCCCTGGGGAGCCTCTTTCAGTGCTCAACCACCCTCTGGGTGAGAAACTTTTTCCTGATATCCAACCTAAACCTGCCCTGAGTCAGCTTCGTGCTGGCCAGGTGGGTGCAGGCTGGCAGTGTCAGTGTGATCTGCAGGGAAGGAAGAGTGTTGCTGAAGGTGGCCGAGGGCTTGGGAAGAGTGACTGGAGAAATAATCCCTCCTTGGGGTCCTCTCCGAACACCACTTCTGGCGTGAGCTCAGGTGCTGCCACTCAGCTCTGTTCCCTGACCTTAGCCCAAGAATAACCATTTGCCTGCTTTAAATAGCCATCATTTTGCTGCTTAATGACCTTCCCATGAGGTGAGAGCTTTCCAAATTCATCCGTCTTTTCCCCGGCATGCTCACAACCCTCTCCAGCGCTGGTTTCGGTCGAGCGCTGCAGGACTGCTGCCAGTTTCACTGGGACTTTCTGTAAATAAGGTGTCCAGACATGGATACTTGAGCACCAGGCATGCTGTAGCCAGGGAAACAGTGACAACAGCTTTCCCTCCAACTCCAAGCCGCTGCCCTCTTAAAGGTATCTCTCTTTGTTGTGTGCCGACCTGAAAATGTAAATACCGGCTGTTCCCCTGCAGCCCAATCCCTTCCTGTGCCCAGGTAGCTCCCGTGTTACCCCTGAATCTCAGCTCCATGCAGACTTTGGGGCTGCCTGCCTGCTTGCAGTCAGGCTTTTCACGCCAGCTGGAACAAAAGCTTCCTGCAAACAGAGCTGGATGCCGTGGGCTCTGCTCATCGCCACGCGTGGTTATTCCGCCTAAATGAAAAATCAGATCTGTGTAACCTCGTCTGCCTTTCCCCACATTCACGGTCCTGATGCTGCCTCTCTGGAAGCTCCCTTTGGAGCTGCACCTATGATCTGTGAGAGTGTCCAGGTTGCCATCCTGGTGCTTGGGTTGTGAGCACGACATGAGGAGGTTTCCCACTGTTTTTTTGAAGGCTGGGTACTGAAACAACAGAAGAGCTTGTCTTCCCTGTCTGCTTTAAGTTCCTGAGTGGTGGAAAGCAGCAAGAGAGTCAAATCTCTTGTTGTTTTAGTCCCGCGTTGGCCCCTACAGCATTCAGAAACTCAGTATAAAATGTAAGTTGAGTTATTGGCCTTTATTTGGGTTTACTTGAATGCCTCTATTCATAACTCATGTGCAGTCAGAGGCTGTACCCTACCACCTCCAGTAAATTGCTTCTGGGTGCAGTGCTGTTCTGAGAGAGTCATGTCTTGTGTTGTGGCTGCTTAGAAATAATTCCCTTTTGTGCAGGCAGCTCCCAGTCCTGCCTTGGGTGAAATCCCCTGGCCTTAGCTCTCCTTCCAGTGGCATTGAGAGCAGTGATAAACTCGATGCTTTGGATAGGAATCACCCCTTGTTGTTGTGTATCTCACGAGATCTTTAGGGTTCCTCAGTGTTCCTTCCCCCCGGACTCTGTGGTGTCTCTTTGGGATCTGCAATGCCTTCCAAAAACTGTTGTTTCTCCCCTTCCCCGTGCTTTAGCCCAGACACCCACAGGTCACTCTCACAGCCTGGAAGTCACTGTTACAGGAGATTCCTGGAGCTTTCTTCTGAAAAAGTGAAAAAACAGCAATGAAGTGCACCACCTGTCCTGTGGCTGGTGTTAGGTTTGCTTCACATAGATTGTGATTACTCACCCAACAGACTTCATGCAGATGAGATTTCCGTGTCGGGTGTGGGGTTTAATATATAAATATGTAAATGCCTTGCCAGGTTCGGTAACAAACCATTTGGCCCCTGTGTTTTCATAAAATGCTGGCCCCGTGGGAGCCAAATGCATTTTCTAGTGCATAAAATCCAACCGAGCCTGTCTATGCTAATTCTCATCCAAGCTTATACAATATTCATTGCAGTGTCTGATCGCTGATTCTTCTTGATAAGTAAATTCTGGTGTTATGACTTAAGGCAATTACCAAATCCCCCAAAAGGCACTGAAATAACAAATAGTGCCTGGGACGAGCAGGGAGGGGGAATTATTTGGGTTAGCAGGTGTGAATAACATTAAGGATGGTTTTCCCCCGTGGTCCTGCAGGTCTGGGTCCCCTGAAAACCGGGTGTGTCTTTTAGAGAGGTAGTCACAAAGGTCACCGGAGAGAAGACGGGGATGTGAATTATCTTTAAAAATATTCTGTTTTCTGATTCGGTTTTGTATTTGCAGTTGGAGGTTTAATGGCTGGGTGTTTTTATGGGGGAGGGGGCATCTGCATATGCAAATTAGGTGAAGTCTAAAGGAATGCTTTGAATAGTGGATGAAATCCTTGATAGCTGCAGAATCAGAGCGGATCTGTGTCTAAATTGGGCCCTTAATTTTCCCAGATCAGCAAAGCTTATTTGAAACCTCTGCCTGGGAGTGCTGCTGTTGCTCGGGCTGACTGATGTCCTGAGAGTCTCTAGCCTGTCCCTCATGTATAATGGATGGAAAAGCAGGCGTTTGGGGTGGGGTTGGCGATCGTAAATGGATCAAGATCCGAATCCCGAGTGCTGCCGAGCACCGAGGGCTTCTCCTGGTGTCAGTAGCACTTTGTGCCTGTAAGGGCAGGGCCAGCGTGAGATTTCCCAATTCCTTCCAGTCTGTTTAACCCATCCCTGCCCCGGGGCTACGTTGAATTACCAGCAGGTAATGAATAAGCCTTTTTGTGATACAAAATGGTTTTCTTGGCGTACCCTTAGGATCTGCAAGCGCAGCCATTGGGCGGGTTCCTGCACTGCTGCTTAGCACCAGCCCCAGCGCAGGCAGGAATGCGCCGGGCTGGAATGACGGGAATGCGGCCGCTCGCCTGGACCTGCAGGCAGGCCGGGACACACAGATGGCCGTGTATTTCCTAGAGAAACGCCTCCAATTCAGAGGGCTTGTGAGTAACCCACTGTTGGACAAACATGGGACCGCAGTGCCAGGAGCCCGGCGAGGGTAAACGTGCTGCGTGCCCCCTGCTCAGGGAAGGGTTCTGCGGGGTATTTCTGAGGAAGGAGCTTTAAAATGAACCTCGAGATGAAGGGCAGGAGCGTTTGAGTTGCCTCAGCTTGCCAGGGATGTTGCTGGGTGAAGGAGATGCTGCATAGGGAGCAGGTTGAAGCCTGAGTGATGAGCGGTCCCTGGCACTAACACTGGTCACTTCATTTGTCCCTTGGGGCCTGATCCTGCTGTCCCCTCTTCCTTCCTTGTGGGATGTTTCTTTGTCTCCCTGCTGACAGGGGAATGGTGTGCTTTCCAGATGAAGTCACCAGCATGAGCCGCTCCTGTTGACCCACCCGTGGCTGTTTTGTGGCCGGAAAGCCGGTGCCTTATCAGATGGGATGGTCACCAGCTGGTGTCCAACCTGCTCCCCTGCCAGTGACATTCGAGTTGGTGACTTGTGCTGCGTCCCTGCTGCAGCTGTGTTCAATTCCTGTGCAAAACTTCTCCTTTATGACAAAGCTTTCCAGCCCCATAGCTCAGGGCAAAATGCTGCTTTTTCCCAAGGGCCAGACTATCACTGGATATCCCCTGAGCTGCATCCTGCCAGGATCCTGTAGACCTGGACATTCCTGCACAGCCTTGTTGGTCTCCAGAGGGATGTGCTGTGGAAATGGCCAGGCCATTAGTGCAGAGTGCTGGAGGGCTGTGGGGGCTAAAATACATGGTGTTCCTTCTGGGAAGGAACACACCCCGCTTCCTGGCCACTGTTGTGTGCAGGTCGTGTGCATTCCTGGGAATTGGGCTCTTCCAGAGGCAGCCACATCTCGGCACTGGGATGGTGGTGCACGGGGGGCACTGTGCAAGAGGGTGGTACAGTGGGGTTCGCACCCGTGGGCACCAGACAGCAGCACTCCCTGCCTGAACCTGGGCAGGGAGAGGCAGGCAATGCCAGAGCCGTCTCTCAGCTTCCTGCTCTGGCTCCTGAATTGCAGAGCCCTGCTAGGACGGAAACAGGATCCAGGGAGCCTGATCCCGAGGCAATGAGCTGCGGACAGGCAGGAGGCTCGCTGGGCTCCTGCCAGGGCCGGAGGCCATAGGAAAAGGCCTTTCTCCCCACACCCTGTCGCTGGCCAGTTCGTTCTTTGGCTGATCCCTCTCCCTGTTTTTTTCCATCGCAGGCATCCCGACTCTCATCGTCCTGGACTCCAAGGGAGACGTGATCACGCGGCAGGGCCGGGTGGAGGTGCTGAACGACATCGAGTGCCGCGAGTTCCCCTGGCACCCCAAGCCCGTGCTGGAGCTGACGGACTCCAACGCCGTGCAGCTGAATGAGGGCCCCTGCCTCGTTCTCTTTGTAGGTATGGACGGAGCATCCCTGCTGTGACAGCAGAGCCTGTGCTGGGGAAGGGGGCTGGGCGAGCTGCCAGTTTGGCTAGAGCTGGCCACGGGGCTGGGAACCTGCCTCTGGTGGTGACAGTGTCCGTGGGAAGGGATAACGCTTCCATGTCCATTTTCCATCACTGTGTGCTCACACAGAGGCCAGTGCGGGGAGAGAGCTCCCTGTGGAAGCCCCTCAGGACAGACTTGGAGCCTTTTCTGTACCACAGCAGCTCGCAGGGGTTTGGCAGAGCCTGCTGTGCCCACAGGGCTCCCACACACCCCCCTGGGATGCGGTGGAGCAGCGATTGGCAGCGCAGAGGAGCTGTCATGTCAAAGGTGTGGTGGTGGCTGTGGACAGGAATGCTGATGAGGTGTTGGGAGGATGAGAAATAGACACTGTCACAGCTGGTGGTGGTGGAGATGGGAAAAGCCTTTCTGGAGCAGGGACTTGAGGCACACGTGATGTTACAGAGGAGGCAGAGGAAGTGTCTCTGTGAGGGATTATAAATCTGTGCTACAGGCAGGAGCTCAGGGCTTGAGTCCCTGGGCTGAACAGGGCTGTGACAGTCAGAGCAGCCTTTCATGCTCTGCTGGTCCTTGATTCCCCCGATTCCCCTGGCTGCAGGACAGGGCAGGTTTTTCCCCAGAGTTCTTGTCCTTTCACTGCTGACCCACACATGAAGCTCCCCTGCAGTTAGAAACAGGCCTAGAGCTCACCCAAAGCATAGATGGCTCATTCCTCATTGCTTCCCTGCCAGCAATGGACACAATAACTCAGGAAAGGGCATGGCTGGGATGGGCTGGGCTGCAGGCTGAGCCCCGGGTGGGCAGCACTGGGGTGCATACAGCATCCCAGGGAGGGAGTCGAGGGGTCCTGGGCTCTGGGGGGGTGCAGCTGTCCCCCGTGTGGAGTTTGGGGGGTTTGCTGAAGAAGCCCCCCTTGCCCTGAGCCTGCTGGTGTTGTGCCAGGCCCAGGGCAGGGCTTGTGTCCCGCTTCCTCGTGTGCCCTTTGTGAGCAGCACACCCTCCTCTGCAGCGCTGGTAACGCGGCCCTCGCTCCTTTCCTTCTTCCCTTTCAGATTTCCTTTTGACCCTGGTTATTTATTCAGCGGAGCCCAGCGGGGGATGTGAGCACAGAGCCAAAAATCCTCTCCTCACGCGGGAAGGACTGGCTGGCCACGCCAAGCCTGATGGATTGGGGCTGGCGCTGCAGGCCTCTGGAAAGAGTTATTTTTATCTCGCTCTGAGCAAAGTTTTTCTATCACCTTGCTGCAAACAGCTCATCAGGAGAACAGCTGGGGCTCTTGCTCGGTGCTTTTGGGGGTGGATGGTCTTGATGAAATCCACCAGTGATGTGCTGGGGCAGAGATGCAGCTGGTGCTGCAGCAAGGCAGGCATTGGGAATGGGGGCTCCTGGCCAGCTTTGTCCTGCTGGGAGACCCCCCAGCAGACCAGTGCCTGCACTGCAAAGGCAGCAACACCCCCAGGAGAAGGCAGGCTTAGCAAGTGCTGGTGCTGAATAAATCCTGACCGATCTACCTCCTTCCCCGGAGGGGTTAGGGCTGGGTTAGCCAGAGTGTGCAGGGCTGCCTGGAGCGCCGCCAGCAGCCGATGTTTGTAGGAAAATCAATCCCTGCAGACACCCCGCAACTCGGTGTATTTATCACTGCCCTGCACGCAGGACAGACCCTGAAATCCAGCGTGCAGCATCTCTGGAATCTCCTGCTTTGCTTGGAGAAGCCAGAGAGGAGGACAGGAATGTGTGGAGCAAGGGCAGAGAGTTTTCTGGGCATGGGCGTGGCCTGTCCCAGCTGGGGACTGGACCTGTTGTGGTGGTTACATCGGGGACCCCGAGGGGAGACAAGGGGCTTCTCTTCTGCCTTCTTCCTTTAATGCCTAAAAGTTGTCCCCGAATTGGAATCTTTTAATCTCCACGCTTCCCAAGGACGCAGACTCTCCTCTTTGCAGCTCGCTATTTGAACTTCAGTGGTGGCTGGCGTTTGATTGATGCTGCCATCTCTTTCTGCCTTGCCTCTGTCAAATCAAAGCTGCCTTCACAGCGCCGAGACTGGAGCAGCAGAGCTGCGGCTCAGCCGTCCCGAGGCACAGGGATGGTGGGTGGCGGGCAGGGGTGGCAGCAGCCTCAGATCAGCGCCTTTGTTTGGTCTTCAAAACATGCTCAAACCACAAAGCGGCTTCTTTGTGCCTGTTTGTATCACCAACAGCACCAGGGAGCGAGCAGTGGAGTATTTGGGGAGCAGGAGTTGCTCTCCTGTTACGTGTTTCCCTGTAGTGCGTTTCAGCTGCTCCCTAATTGCTCCGGAGCCGCGTGGCTTTGAAGTCCGCGCGGCGCATCCGGGCTCCGGCTTCCTGCGCGGTGGTGCTGTGGGACAGAGCTGCCAGCGCCCGGCCCGTTTGCATCCTTTGATCCTAACCTTCTTTTTTTGCCTTCCCTCTTTTCGTTTTGTCTCCCCAACCCCGTGCCCTGCAGATTCAGAGGATGACGGGGAGTCGGAGGCGGCGAAACAACTGATTCAGCCCATAGCTGAAAAAATCATAGCCAAGTACAAAGCCAAAGAGGAGGAGGCACCGTTGCTCTTCTTTGTGGCGGGTGAGGTAAGTGAGAGGAGAGCACAGGGCTGTGCCCTGCTGGGCACGGGGACTGAGCTGGGTTGGGTACCACTGTTGTTGTTCAGTGGGTAAACTGAGGCATGGAGCTACTGCAGCTGTCAGGCACCACGGAGCAAAACCAGACTTGAGGCCTGGCTCAGTCCATGCTCTCCTTGCTGGATGTTACTTCTAGCAAAGGGTTTGCTCAGAGATGGAAAAGCCTGAAGGTGGGAGAGGGACAGGCAGAGCGGGGCTGTGGGAGGGAGTGGAGCTGCCGTGCTGGGGCTGCTGCCCGCTCAACCCTGAGGCTGTGTGGGCAGGAGAGTGGCTGGGCAGGGGAAGAGGGGCAGGGTTTGAGTTTCAGCCTGGCCCAGCCAGTGAAATTTCGGCTGTTTCCCTGAGCTGACCATGCTTTTCTTGGCTGGGATGGTATTTGAGGCATGTGCAGGCTGCGGTGCTCGGAGTCGGAGATCTGCTGGAGGGAATGGGAAATGGGAAAACTGGAGGACTTCAGGCCTCCCTTTCCCCTGCACGTGCCCTGCTGCAGTCTGGCAAACGAAAGTTTTGTGTAGAGGTCAGAAAAGCTCCCGGCACCCCCAGGCCTGCAGTTCCCCTCCCACATCACTGCTCAGGGCCCGGGCAGGTGGCAGCCGCCGCGCCTGCTCCGTCCCTGCACGCCCACGTCACAGCCGCAGCGTTCCATGCGCGGAGCCCTCCGGAGCCGCCCTGCGACAAAAGGGTCCCCGCTGCCACACCCAGGCCCCCCCCAGCCAGCCGGGCCCCCGCTGCCACCACCCACAGCCCCGCTGGGCCCCCTCCGTGCAGCCGCTCCCGCTCCCACCACCGTAACCGGGTCTCTGAGCATCCCAGCTCAGCCCCGCACCCTTGAATAAGTCCCTTGTTGGAAAGGGCTATTTTGGGAGGGTCCGGGACCTTCCCCCCCTCCCCCAGAGCCTGCGAAGCGTTTTCCTCCCGCTCGCCGGCTGTAGCTGAAACATTGCTGCTATTCATGCAGCTCCCGACGGCCCTGCGGCGGCCGGCCCGAAGAATGGGGAGCGTCCGGCACGTCCCATTCATCCGTCACCTCAATAGCCGGGAGCGCTGGCCCCGGGGCTCCGCTGGCCCCCACGCACAAAGCAGCCCGGCCATGGCCGGAGCAGGCGCCTCCCATTGCTCTCCCAGCGCCGTCTGGACCGATTTTGCATTGATTAAAAATATTCCTTGGTGCCTTTGGAGCGATTAGATAAAGGACGAGGCGTCCCGACACCTGGGTGGGGGGCGGCCGAGGCGACGAGCCCAGCCCTGCTCGCCCTTCCAGCCACGTGGTCCAGCTGCGCCAGAAACCCCTGCAAAGGAAGGGGAGGCGCGACCGGAGCTCCCCAGCGCTGCCGCCACGCGCTGCAGAGCCCCGGCCGCCAACCAGGTGGATGGATTCCATTCCTGCCCCTCGGAAGGGGTGCGCAGGAACGCCCCGCTCCGGGCGCGGCGCATCGTGGGCTTGGCGATGAATCGCTCCAGTGACGGCTTTTTGCATCCCACAGCCTCGGGAGGGATAAAGCGTTGCCTTTGCCCAGAGATGAGCCGTGCCTTGCTGAGGGGAGGGCAGCCCGCTCCCCCTGCAAGCAGCCTGATGCTCTTGTGTGTGCCCAGACACGGGGACCTGCTGGTGGGGTCTCATCGTTGGCTCAAAGCACAAGGCTTCATCCCATTCCTGTTCTCTGCTTTGTTCCAGGCGTGCGCTTGGCTCCCTTTGGTATCCACCCTTGGTGAGCAGCGAGGCCGTGGCTGTGCTGGCAGAGGGCTGGCAGTCGCCACGTTCAGCACTTGTCCCCAGTTCCTCGATGTCCCAGAGGCTCTGGGATGGCCGGGGCAGTGGGTCAGTCTGGAAGCAGTGCCTCTGGGTTGGAGGGAGTGCATGTCCCACTACGGCCTAGGATAAACCAACCCGGTTTGGTTCTGACACAAACCACGAGCAGAGCAGGCAGCAAGATGGGTGCTGCCTGCTGTGCTCGTGGTCCTGCAGTGCCGGTGCAAGGCCCAGTCCCTTGGGATACACTGTGGGCTGGACCGTGGCAGCAGCAAACTGCTCCTGGTGTCCTGGCTCTGCCGATGACTCCTCTGTCCTTCTCCTTTTGGCCTCCAGGACGACATGACCGACTCCCTGCGGGATTACACCAACCTGCCCGAGGCTGCACCCCTGCTCACCATCCTGGACATGTCGGCCAGGGCCAAGTACGTGATGGATGTGGAAGAGATAACACCTGAAATCGTGGAAGCCTTTGTCAGCGACTTTCTAGCAGACAAGCTAAAACCCGAGCCCATCTAAGGGGCCTCTCTGCGCCAACAGACGTTATTTAAAACTAGGTCTCTCTTCCGCCGCTTGTGGATTCTCCAGCGTGTCCTCACGCCCGACCCAGTATCCAACCTTCTTGTGGTGCCTTGTTTTACGCAGTGAATCCTTCTCCTAAGCAAACTCCTTGAGATGCACTTTCAGCAGGGAGTTGTTGGCGTTTGGAGACTTCGCTTGTGCTTCATGGTGATATATTCTCTAATAACCAGGCCAGAACTGTTACCGTATCGTTATTTTATACACGGCACTAGCTAGCAGGCAAATCTTTTTGCATGGTGTTCTTCCCAACGTATGCATCAGGCAGTGGGTGGGGTTCTTGAGGCTCTTTTCTTCCTCCTCCTCCCCCTTCTTTCCTTTCTTACCACCCCTGCTGACTAAATGACTTCCAGGAAGCAATAAGGAAACTGTCCCCATCGCCCCTGGCCAGTCCTCTCTCTCCTACGCAAGTGCCCTGGCAAGGCCAAGACCAAGTCTTAACTGCTGACAACCTCTGAAAGACCACGGCACAGCCAAGCTCTTCCTCCTGGGGGTGAGACCTTCCCTCGTGGGTTTCCCACCCCCCACTCCAAGCACCGACAGCCTTAGGCAGCGCTGGCTGTGCGTGTCAGGGTCCATCCCCCTGCCGCGGGTGGGTATTCCCTCTGTCCCTCCCGCTCTGAGCCAGGAGGAGGATCACCACCGGGCTGCCCTCACCTCTCGTCTCTTCCTTGTGCTCTCCCTGTCCCCTCTCGTCCCTCTCTCTGGTATGAATTGTCTTCTCCCCTCTGTGTTAGTTGATTGAGCTGTTTTTTGTAGGTGTGTCCCAAACTCAACGTTAATGGTGCTGTTCTTTAAAAAAAATAACCAAAAAAAACCCCCCCCAAAAACCCTAAGAAAAAAACCCTCCCTCCCTAACCCAAGCAGCACAGCCAAGCCCTTGAAAAGTGACATTGTAAAAACTGTACATGGTGATTGGAACTTTGTAATAAAACTGTTACAACGACCTCGTCCCCGGAGGTGCCCCTTGCCTGTCCTGCTGTCAGAGAGGGAGCTTTGTGTGGGGGAAGAGGAGCCCCCAGCCTGACCCCGTGGATCGGTGGCTCCTGGCATTGTGCGTTCCCCCCTGGGCTCACACAGCCCCTGCCTGTGCCTGGTTTGCTGGGGTGGGCCGGAGCCCCCCAGGAGGGAGGGAGGGAGCCCTTTGGCAGCCACTGGGGCGTTCCCAGCCCGATGGCCCAGCCTGAATAGCGCGTGTTGTGCAAGCCACTGCTTTTCCCTTTCAGCTCATTAGTCAGCCATGGCAGGATTATGGCCTCCCCTTTTATCCTGCTGCAGCTTCCCACCCTGCCAGGAGCTGGGAACGGCCGCCAGCTCAGGCTGTATAAACCCGGGCTGTGTTCTGCACATTTCACAGGTCATTCCCGTGTTCGGCAGTGATGAACTGACTGGTGAGCAGTTCCAGGAGCAGCCCAGCACCTCCCAGCAGCGGCGTGGTCAGGAGTGCTGGAGCTCGGACACCCCACGCCACAGCCACCCCCGGCCAGCCTGGCCCATGGCAGAGGTGGAGTGGTTGTTGGAGCACAGGGTTTGGGTAAGCGCAGGCAGGACCCATTCAGGTGGCAGCGATCTGGCCTTTCTGACCCCAAAACCACTCCCAGCAGCCAGGCTGGGCCAGCACAGACAAGGGATCTGAGGTCTCCATGGATCTGCTGGTGAGAAGGGCTGGAGCACGGGGGAACCAGCTGAGGTGAGGCCAAGGCTGCTAGCCGGCCTTTCCCTTCTCACTACGGTCACCCTTCCCTTCTCTCTAGCATCACCGTGTGGCCACCGCATCCACTGGGAGCCACACACTCATCCCAGCACGGCTGCAGCCTTAAATGCTCATTTACTACAAACCAAACAGCCCGAGCTGCTCTTTTATTAACTCTCAAGGGAAGCAAAGGGAAGAGGTGCTCCTTCAGCTGTCAAACCACAGCAGTTCAGAGTTCAGCCTGGCGCAGGGAGCTTCTGCCTGTCATCCTCCTGCTTGTGCCTCCACAGCAGCTGCCTCCTGCCCTCGAACAGCACGATGCCAGCAGCAATGGCAGAGTTCAAGCTGTCCACGCCTGGCACCACGGGAATGACCAGCCTCCTCCCCCCCGTGCTGGCTGCCAGCCGAAGCGCGGCCAGACTCAGGCCGTGGGTCTCCCCTCCGATCACCACGGCCACCGGAGTCTGTGCCCAGTCCTCGTAGTAATGCTGTGCAGCCAGCTCTGGGATTCCTGCTGCTCCCTCCTCATCCTCGTGCTCGGGAGCAGCCTTGGGGCTGGATTTCACAGGAGCTTTTGGGCTGCCGGGGGCAGACCCAGCTCCTCTCGGCACGGACGTGGTCCCGGCCGGAGCGTCCGGGTCGTTGTTGTCGGCCACGCAGACCTTGATGCCATCAGGAAGGTTGGTGGGAACGGATTCCCAGTCCAGGCTGGCGATGATGGGCACACGGAAGTGAGCCCCCATTCCTGCACGGAGCACCTTTGGCTCCCACGGATCCACGCAGCCTGGGGAGGAACGGGGAGAGACAGTGACAGCGCAGGGACTCCTGCAAAGGTGGGGTTCAGCAGCCGCAGCGAACCACGCCAGCCGCTCCTTCCAAACTCTGGGGAACGTCTTCAAGCACCTCATTCCCTGCCTCACCCCCAGGTTACTCGAACTTTTCTCTTACCTTTGGTGAGCAGCACTTTCTCACAGCCTGCTCCTGCTGCAGATCTCAGAATAGTCCCCAGGTTTCCCGGATCTCGGATGTTGTCGCAGACGAGGAGCAGCGGCAGGGAGTTGCTGAGCTGAGCCGCAGGGTAGGACATCTTGGCAGGGTCGGGCTTGGAAAAGATGCCTGAGGAAACGAAGTGCGACAGGTTTATGACTGACCCACGCCAAGGAGAGGCCTGCTCTGTGAGAGTTGGCCCAAATTTCAATAAGTATGTGCTGGAGGAAGCGTTAGGAAAAGCACCACCTAAAGAAAGTTTGAGCAGAGTTTGTCACTTGGCAAGGAAAAGCTCATTTCCCAGCAGGGCTGGAGCATCGTGCTATGTCTAAGGAAGGATTATTAAGAGAGTCATTATCCTAAATATGAAAAGCTTCCCTTTGGGCAGCGTTGCAACTGTTTCAGAGGCAACTTACCTAGAAGCCCCTGAGGAGTTACGAGGTCAGACCAGGTCTTAATGTCTTCAAATTTCACCTTAACCAAGCTGGCTCGTTTTATCTCTGCCTCAGGCAGCAGCTTCAGGTGCCCCACGGTGCTGAAGAAGAGCGTCTGTGGCACAGCTCCTGCCTCCAGTGCATCCTTGATCAGCCTGTGCCCCTCCAGCAGAACCTTCCCGTGATTATCCCGAAACTTCTTCGACTTGGCGATAGTCACCACTTTTCTGGGGAGAAATTTTTCAGAGAGTGTGGCTGTGATGCTGACAACACCTTCAGTCTGACCTCCACCAGCCCCTGAGAGCTTCACTGGGAGATCACAAAGCTGATCAGAGAGATGGAGCACCTCTCCTAGGAGGAAAGGCTAGGCGAGTTGGGGTGACCTTAAGAGCACCTTTCAGTACTTGAAGGGGCTCCAGGAGAGCTGGAGAAGGACTTCAACAAGGGCCTGGAGTGCCAAGGCAAACGGGAATGGCTTTAAACTGCCAGAGGGCAGGATTGAATGAGATACTGGGAAGGAATTCTTCCCTGTGAGGGTGGGGAGGCCCTGGCACAGATTGCTCAGAGAAGCCGTGGCTGCCCCATCCCTGGAAGTGTCCAAGGCCAGGCTGGATGATGATCGGAGCAACCTGGTCTGGTGGAAGGTGTCCCTGCCCATGGTAAGGGGACGGGCTTTAAGATCCCTTCCAACCCAACCATTCCCCGGTTCCACGAAGCACCCCCGGTACCTTCAGCCCGGCAGTGGCTGTCAGTCTCCCCGCTTCCTCCCAAGGGTGGAATTTCCCTCCCATTCAGGGAGGGTTCCGAGGGGCAGCACGGCCGGGCCCCGCTCCCCGCGCTCACCCCAGCCTGCGGTCCCCGGGCGCCGCCTTCTCGTACCA
>VZTA01019134.1:11790-27645 GCA_013398855.1 Mohoua ochrocephala | reverse complement strand
CCTTCCCAGCTCACCACAACACTCTTAAGGCATATTGTCCAGTTGCTTATTCATCTTCTCAGCCTTTCACTGGACTCACTCCAGTACTCTACTGCTGAGTTGAACTGAGGATCTCAGCAGTGAGCCCAGCATTTTGGATGTGCGTCAGCAGAGCTGGGTAGAAGGAAGGATTACCTCCCTTGACCAGTGGTCATCACTCCTCCTATTACAGCCCAGTAGGTTGCTGTCATTCTTAGCCATGAGGGCATATTCCTGGCTTCAGTTCTGCTTGGTGTCTGCCAGCATCACCAGAAACTTTTCTGCCAAACTTCTCTACAGCCATTCAGCACCCAACCTGGGGCTATTTGTCCCTAGGGCTGGGGTTCAGCATTTCTACTTGATGAAATTCATGAGGTTTCTGTCAGTCCATTTCTCCCTCTCAATGTTTGCACAATCATCTGGTTTATCAATTACTCCTTGCATTTTTGCATCATCACTTGTATGATTCAAGTCAAAGAGCAAACAATGTTAATAATTGTCATATATATTTCTTACTTTGCAAAAGACAAAAAGAAAAAAATTATTCTTGAACTTACTAGGAGGTATTAATATGTATAGGTCAATTATTTCTGGTACATTTCAAGATTAACATATGTAAAAAATATAAGAAACGAAATGTCCAGCAGTGTTTATTATGAGAATTGTTCTATTTCCACTGTGCAAAATGGGAAAAAAATATTAAACCCTGTACAAAGAAAAAAATATAAATTCAATGTCTGAAGACAGAATATTTTTGAATACTATTGTCAATTCTAATAGAACAGAATAAGCTTATATGTATGTTAAAATTCTGCCCCTAAATCACATTTTTTTGAAACATGAAATTCTGCCTGTAAATGTATACTATATTGTGATTTATCGCCAGGCAAGACAGCTTGCTTTGGATGTCTTGACATTTTCATAGGCAAAAGGCATTTTAGAGAATTCAGGTGCTTTATATTAAAAGCACAGCAGATGAAACAAGTATTGATTGATCAGCAGCAATAAAATTTTGATGTGCAGACAAGCTATCAAAATACAGGGTTACATTGGGTATTGTCAGTGTTTTAGCACCAGTTTGACAATACTCACATAGTAGTACATACATGCACAAAGTATTCGAGCCTAGCAGAGAAGTGCATTGAGGAAGGCTCTTTTCATCCTTCTGTGGTGGTGTGTCCCCCTTCCCTGACCCTTTTCTGCTTAAACAGTAGATGTGTCATGAGGGTCATGATGGTTGCATCTGACTTTGGCTGATCTCTGGGAAGACAGACAACAATAATGGCAAAGAGCCAAAAATCTTGCTCAGCATCTGAGGTCTAGTTGTGCAAGTGTCAACCAAAATATGGCTGGTATGCAAATATGACTGCCAGTAAATCCTGTCAGTCCATAAATTGCCGACAGCCTAGGCCCCACTGAGCTATCCTTCACACCAATGTGCTGCATGCCAGGATCTCTCCTCCATTAGGGATGCCTCTCGGTTACTCTCAAGGCTGAGAAAATCCTTCTTGCGTCAGATACTCGGTAAGTGAATTGGAAATAAGCATGATGAAATTTTCAAATTTTATCCAAGTGATACAAAGGATCGACTGTGTACATATAATCATTTAGATATAAACTGTTGATCAAGTCTCTGACTAAGTCTGGATCCAGCTGCACCAAAACTCACCTCAAAAGGGAGTTTGGAATACAATGGGGTCCCTTTCTGAACTTCATGACTCAATGAGAGGGTCTCTCTGACAGTTTTGTCTGACCCTGTCTTCTGTGCAGTAAAAAAAGCTGTACATTTCCATTGAATCTTGTTAAACCATTGTCATATTTACTATAAAACTTCATTAAATCACTGTTTTATATCAGTAAACATGTTGCTACTTCGCTCTTACACGTGAAGTGCCTCACTCCATCTGTGAAAACTCTTTGTTTACTACAGATACAAACACAAAATACACTTAGAATTTATATTAATCCTAAAACATTTAAAATGAATAGGTGCATTTACAGTTGTCATAGCTGCTATTCAAGATAAATAAAAAGTGGAACTATACATGGCTTTCTGTGTGCTTTTTCTCTATGTTACAAATGGGGTGAGACTGCTCCTGCTTCTTCTGCTCTGTCTAGAGCAGATTATCAAGACTGGAATACTGACTGAAGATTGCAATATTAGAGAAGTAACCATATATGCTTCAAATTCAGAATAGAAAGAAGGTATTGATGAAGGCAGATGAAGAAAAAAGTTTCCACAAGTTAATACTTTAACAAATGTTTTATGATTGAGACATGTATTCTACCTACAGACAGGGAAAAAAATCCCAAGGATTTCACACTGAGAAAAGCATTCAAGAAGGGGGAGCTTCTTCAGTCACAGATTGTTTGCCTCTACACTTTTGCTTAAAGGAACATCAACTCTGGCAGGTACTGAAATGCTTTGCTGATGGGTGCAAACAGGCTAGGACAGGAGGAATGAGGTAAGGAGTACCTGCACACAGTTTTTCTACTTTGAAAAGGAGATGATGAACAAATGCGAATAAAGTTTCTAATGGACCACATGACCATAACTCACTGACTCACCAGTCTCTGTGCTTGGCACTAACCTGAAGGTCAGTAGTTAGAGAACGAGTGTGCTTATGCCAGTGAGACACAAAAGTGACTGAGATCTCTGTTCTGAAATACCTGTGCAAGGTTGTCCTGGTTTGGAATGTGCTAAAATTAAGGGCTGTATAGACAATCTCGACATGAAAGAAAAAAAGATTGTAACAGGAAAGAGTGCAAATTCTATGCACATGAAATATATCCAGGAAGTAGAAATGCTGTTAGAACCAGTGTGGGGTGTGAATAGACATGCGTAGATCAGAATGGTAGGAGGAAAAGGAAACAACCAAAAATTACCATTAAAGTCATCAAGCTATGCCACTTGACAAGATATCTGGATGCAAACAATCAAAATGCATTTCGATAATAAAAAAATTTTGAGCATTAATATATAATCAAATTTCTTTTGATGAATTGTAGATTAATGTCTCACATGTAACATCTGGGATTTTTTTTTCTCATGTATCTCCTTTGGAAGACATTATCTACATTTTTATAATATGAAAATGTTGCATTTGCTTTTAGAATTTATTCATTAGCCAGTCTATTAATGATGGAAGTAGTTTAGAGAGATTTTGTTATTTTTCGCTTAGAGAACACCTTTACTGTATAGTTTAAAAATAATTTTCCTGTTCTGAATTGGTAAATCTACCAATTTCCTTCATGCTCTCAATGGGAAAAAAAGTTAATTTTGATGAAGAATTTAAAGTAGGATTGGCTAACATGCCTATCATCTTAATATACTGTACACTACTGTTCTTGACATTCCTACAGAAGAGGTTGAAAGCAGATGACAGGAAGAGATGATGATGGTTTTGTAAACTGAACATTGCTTATCCAGTTCTCATGATTTCTGCACTGTGCAGAGAAGTTTCCCTAAGCAACCATATCACCCAGAAGAAAGTTTTACTCATAAAGTTACACAAGCATGTGGACATCTCTAAAATCAAGTCCATGGTTTGACATTATGGCCTGAAAACAGATGGAACAGAGTCTATCTGCAGTGCAGGCTTATTGTACCACATTGGGACAGACAGTAGGATGTAGGTACAGTTCCAGTTGAGTTATGACATAGCAAACATCGATAAAAGGAAAGAGAAAACAAAGTCATGGATTGATCCAAACTTCTTCAAACACATGGAATATTTCTATTGAATTTAGGGGTCATGAAAAAGGCTTTGAACTGCTACTATGTTTTTTCTGTCTTTTTTCATTATATTGAATGTCATAAGAACTATATTTTTTCATTATTTGCAGCTCTGTTATCTTTAGAGGTTTAAGGGAATTACAGAGTTATAGATTTCTAGAAATTATTTTATGCTGTTGTTGATTTTCTATAAAAATTTTTCCAAGTGTTTGTCATCTTTAACTATATGGAATTGCTTAATTACTTGAATAGAAAATAATGAAAGTTAGTCTCTCCCATTTACCACTGCTTTATTTGCAGAATGAATCACACAGCTATTTACATGACTGGAAAATATTCTTTCAGTGATTTGCACTCAGCATGTTACTAAAATACTAAAAACCAATTAAAACTTTTAAAGAGCAATTTGTTTGTCAAGGCCCCTTTTCAAACATAGATTGCAACATTAATTGCTTGTGGCACATGTCACTTTCGGTAGAGATGCCAGCAGTGGCTGGAAAACTTTTTATATGCTTTATGAAAGTGAATTTAATTTGATAGTAAAACTGAACATGAAAATCCCCGGTCTCAGTAGCAAGGATTTTGTAAGCTATTCATGTGTTTAATCTTCATTTCAACAACTGCACAAAGTGGTTTCTTTCCATACCAGAGCTTTTTCTCATCATCAGATAAAATCTCCTTTAAAATGAAATTGTGTGCTGCCATTTCAGCTTTGGGGCTAATGACCAAAACTGAACTCCTTGCACTGAAGTCTTGGCAGCTCAAATAGGTCCAAATGTTTGCAATTTAGGTACCGTGTACTTAGTTGATCTGCTTTCCAGTAAGTACACCTTTGTTTCGTAAGAGTGAAATTACCAATGTTTTTCACCAACATTAGACTTCCCAACAGCTCAGCTAAATATACTGACAAAATCTCCTATTGCATCTGGGAAAAGAAATAGTTTTCTTCAATCAGTTACTTTGTTTTTACTTTAAAATTTGAAGACTTTCTTTTAGCTAGCCTGATTACCCTTTCTCAATCTGTCATAATGGGATTTTTACATTGCTTCAACTTGCTATTTTCATTTCCATACAACAATGCTAAGTATTTCTTTATCATGGAAATGGAACTGGCCAGAGTTACTCGTGTGCTCTAAGCCTTTTAATTCCAGATGTTTTGTACTTCCTCTATGTGAGCAGGACCATTGTGCCACACATCAGACTAATTAGTTTTTCATTTGCCTGTGTTTACATGATTTTTCAAAAGTAATTTCATAAAATCTGCTGAAAGGAATTCTAATGGATGTATTAGTCGGAAAGAAAATTCACTCTTCCTCCATCCTTTTTTTAAAATTAAAAATAAACAGAAAATAATTCACATTTAGGTTTCACAATCTAATTTATTTGAATTATTCTATTTGAGATAATGATTTAATCATTTAAAACTTATCATTTAATAAAAAGATAAGATTAACATGAACTACCTACTGATTAATTTTCTTGGTTTCGTAATAAGATGCAGTACATTTTCTCAGTGTACACGTATATTTATTTTTCTTCTTGTCTTATTGCTTTCTTAAATTGACTAAGGTGGTGCACAGACTTATGTGTCAGATTACAAAATTTGACATTAACTGAAGAAAAAAAAGAAAAAAACCCACAAGCTAAAAGTTCTTAAGCTACGAGAGGTTCTTTTTGTTTAATAGGCAAATCCTTCATATATTTCACTAGTCAAGCATAGATTAGGTAAACATAAATTAAAAGGAAAACGCAGAGAGACAAATTGCTGTACTGAATCTTCAACATTTTAGTAGGGTTTTACTGAGCTTATATATCTGGAAAATTTACATGTATTAACCTCTACTGACTGTGCTGTGCCGCAGAGCAGAATAATTGAAGACTTAAATTTCTATATTAAAGAACCTGGGACCAGATCTGACACCAAAGCTGTATACTTGTTTTTAGAATCTGTGTACTGTTGTGCATCTGCAGAGTGTCCCACTGTCTTCCCTTTTCTCTTCTCATACAGATGCCAAAATTCATCTTTGGCTTTAATTTGTTATAAAGTCTTCTGTCTCGCATTTGTATTCTGTTTTATCTAATAGTGATTTATCTACGAGAATCTTTTGTAAGTGGTAAACAGCACATGATGATACACACTCTGATAATGATGGTGCATACCCTCATCTGGCTCAAATGAGCTAACTTCAAGTCGGAGAGTTCATCCATGCATGTTTTCTTGGATGGGTGCTTTTGAGTATCTTGTAGATTAAGAATATACATTTCTAACGGCTGCCTTTCTGTTTTGTTTTAAAGTTATATGAGACACATCTAAAGATAGAGAATCAAGGACTGAATGTAATTTTTTAATTGGTTTTGCATACATGTGTATGTAATAACAGAAAGTATGATTAATGTCTTATCTATGCATTTGATATTTGAGCACAACTTGGCTAGAAGAAATTAAAAACACCTTATTTTATTGTGTGTAGAAGTTATTCTGAAGTGAAAAAGATATTTCAATGACAATCTCAACATATTGGTAAGAAAGTGCAATAGTTTTTCAAGGAAGTACAGCAGCATTTATGGTATTTAAGGTGCCTCTAGTTAAAGGATTAACGGCTACAGTTTAACGTGGAATCGCTCTAAAGCAGAATTTGTGTGGGGTTTATAACTGCAGTCACCTGAATGGTAGTAGGAAAACCATAGAAGGATATAATTTTGCCTCACCAGTTTCTTGACATATTATACTGTTGAAGTTACTCAAAATTAAATGCCTCATTTGACGAGATGGTGATAACCAGGATGCTGGTTGCTGCAACAGGTACATTTTGCTAAATGATTTTTTCCTACTCTCAGGCACTCTGTTATCACTTAAACACCAAATATTTCTCACAGCAGAAAATCTGATATCTATATTAACATTAAAAAAAAATCACTAACAAACAAAACAAAACAAAACAAACCCCAAAAAACCAAAACCCCAAACAACCGACAACAAAAAAAAGGAAACCCACAAAAATCCCAGGACTTTATAGGGCTCTTCACATTCCCAGAAAGCCAGATCTGTGGGTTTCAGATTCAAGACTGATGCACAAGAAATTTAATGGGCAGTGAGATGTGCACATGCACCAACATGTAAAACCTACAGTAGTACAAAGAGAAGTAACTGCATTAGTTTCTAAGCATCATGGGAAAATATTACCATCTCTGAGTAATGGACAGCATGCCTCTGGTACGTCAATTTCATGGTCTGAATAGCAGCAGTGATAACTCTGAGTGTCTGATACAAGAGGCTATACTGTCAGTATACTTTCTAAGATGAAAAATGTTTGCTGGGAGGTCACCTCTGAAGTCTTCATGAGATGATGCTGATGACTAATATTTTACTGGCAGTGATTCAGTGCTGACAACTAAAAAGGAACTGTGATTGTGTGGTTAGATTAAATTTAATTCTGTATTTGAGATCTGAATTGAAAACAAAGTTTTTGTAATTTTGTAATTTTTTAATACAATTTTTGTAACTGTCACATTTTGTAATATGACTAACAGGACAGTCACGCTTGGAGGGAAGTGTTCAGACAAATTTTGAACCCCCATGATTGCCAGCTGGCTTATCTGGAAATACAGAAACATGTTCAATGGAAGAAGGATTATCTCCTTCTAGATCTTTTCTTTAAAGTATTTTTTTTTAAAAAAAAAAAGTATTTTCCCCATCTTTCTCTCAAATTAAGAATCCAAGAACTGTTTTGTGCAACACTAACAGACTTTATTGATGGGTTGAATGTGGTCTGACACATGAAAAAACCCAAAAAAGTAACAGGAAATCAATATTTAAATGAATAATTGTTTGGGCTTTTTTTTTTTTTGCTTTTTTTTCCCTTCTCTCTTTAAAAGTTAGCTGGAAGAATAGTGCATTTCTATGACTTCAAAGATATTAGGAGGCAAGACTGAAATGGTTCCTTGCCTTTTTAAAACTGAGTTGATTATATCTTAGAAAACTGACACTTTTCACTTTCTCATCATATTGACTCTGAAGCGGCAACACCTGAAATGGTTATATTTAATAAAATGAATCATCAGAATTATAAATTAGGCCTCACTTTGCTCAACTTTGCATATTCAGTACTCCAGGCTGTGAGCGACTAAATGGCCTTTCACTGTTCTGCTTTATCCTGTCATCAGCTCTGTGTTCTTATGCCTGATTTACTACAGCAATTCAATTCTTCTCTTGCTCTTGTTTTTTTTCCTCCATCTATATTTTTCAAAATATAAAACCATTCCACTGTAAACACCTAAGTATCAAATAACAAATTCTTAGAGGATGACAGACATGGACTTATGAGGCATCGCTAAAACCTAGTCTGGTCCCAAAACCTGCAAATGTGCAATAGCTGTGGAGCTATATGAGCTATATAGCCTAGGGTAGAATTGAAGTATTTCATCCTGAGATCAAACTTCATCTTCCTAAAAAAAATTGCTTCATTTTCTAAAGAATTCTCTGCTATCAGTAACACTGTGGGTGAGGATGTCACAAGCAACAGCTTTTTTACAGATAAGGCAGCTCATCTGCAGGTGTGCTCTGCCCCATGCCTGTGGGAAGTCAGCTTATCAACCTGTTGATACTGAGCTGCTTATCTGAGATGTGCACAAAGGCTTAAACTAAACATTTTACAGACGTTGTTTGTCATTTGACATCTTACATTTTACAGTCTTAGTTCTTTTTCAAATCACTATTTGTTTGAAATTTAGTGTAATATTTTAATATGATACGACATATCTGATACAATGCTCAGTTATTCAGAGAGAAAGTCAGCTTAATGACATTATACTTTCTGCAAAGTCACGGAACCAAAGCACCATTCTTTTTATTGAGTCCCCAAATATAATTTATGCCCAAATTTGACAGGTACTGGTGAAATGGCCTGAATCTATTTTATTACTGGATGTACTTTGTTCTTACTTCCCCCAAGTAGAAACAAGCTCTATTAAATAAACAATGCGGCAAATCTCTGCATTTGGAGATTTTAAACTAAATCAGGGAAGAAGAACTGATATGCCTTTTACTTCAGAGTTCTGGAGGGAAACCCATCTTAACAAGTGTGCTGCACTGATAGTGGTCCTATACTTTATAAATTATTTGGATTAAGAATCTTTCTATGCTCCAGACAGCTTCCAGTTTTAAAAACACAATACAAAGAAAAAGGACTTTCTTAAGTTTTTCCCAGTCAAGAATCTTATTTGCTAGAACAAATGTGGCCTAGCAAATTTGAAAGTTTATCTGTGAGGCATCTGTTAAAAAGGATTTCTTGACTGAAGCATCATGAGCACACAGCAGTCTCTACTAACCCTCATGGTCCTGTTTCTTAAATAAATATTTCTAAAAATTAATGTACCAGACCAACTGCACTTCCTCAAGCAGCCCACTAAAGACAGGCAAAGACCATGACATTATGGGTATGCATAAAGATTTTAAAAGCTTGAGATAGCAAACCTCCTCTTTTCTGACAGTAAAGGGAGTGACAAATGACTTACAAAAATCTGCAGTCTGAGGAGCGGACGCAGCTAAATAGCGCAGCAGAATCCACTCTGCACCTTCCCTACAGCAGCATAGATGAGCCAAAGCTACAGTAAGATCACACCTGCAACATCATGGTGAAACGTTCAAAAAGAAAAATTTCAATAAAAATCCAGTTGTGTAGTGAAAATGAACGAAAAACTTTTTACGTGCACTTCTCTGTTAGGTTTCCTTGGCACTGGGGGTGGGAGCACAAATGCGAAACTTCTCTCTGTCGGTGATTCACCAGTTCTTACAACTCCATTATCGGTATTTTCTAGGGCTTTTGTAGAAGACCACAGATACATCGCCTGATGTCCCTGAGCACAGCAGTGAAAAGATGTTTTGTGAATAGGATTCTTTATCCAAAGTGAGTTATTGATTGCTCCTACCCAAATGACAGCTTTCTGTGCGTTAAGCTTTGCTACAGGACATCTAGAACTTCTGCGTAAGTATCTTTTTAACTCCAAATCAATGGCCTCATTACCTGAAGGAAAAGTCAGACTGACTATTTGCTATTTATGTAGCAAACTCTAGGTGGATCATTTGCTTCAATTTGGTTTCAAAAATAAATATAGGAAATAGGACTGCTCTGGATGGGTTGATAGAGCCCAAATGATCAAATAAACACATTGCTTTTTCTCAGAACACTTGTTTTAAAATGGGTGTTATGATTTCAGTTGTATAGACAGACCCTACCTGGGCTTCACAGTAGAATTATTTGATTATGTCTAAGAAGTTACAAGTAATAGGAAAACTTTTTTAACTAAGCTACTAACAGATTAGCAGCAAATCCTATGTCTTTATTTCATGTTTTCAACCCTCTTTTTGAGAGCGTTTCCCCTGAGGTGTGATTTTAAAGCATAAGCAAACAAGTCATGAATGGTGAAGGATTTGGACAGCTCACAGGAAATGATCATTCTTTTAACAACACGCTGGGATATCCACGCTGCTTTAAGACATTTCTTGAAGGAAGACAATGCTGTTCAGACACAACTTTTGGCCTAATACCACTTGTACTTTTACAAATTTGTGACTATCCTCAGTCATCCCTCACCTGAAGACACATCTCAAAGACTATTAGGTTCCTAATGGTTCCTCTCAGTTCCTAATAGTTTTGATATAAACTTAGCACTGTAGGTGGCTGATTGACTGCTGTTATGTCTCACTGTGTTTAACAGTGCATTTTCCTGGATAAATAATTTCAAAAGATGGCTTTCAGCTGGCATTAGAACCCACCTGGCACATTCTGAACAACAGACTGGCAAAATGCTGACAAAAAAAAAATGCACGCCATTGGTGAGATGAATAGTAGGAAGAACATATCTCTGGCTGGGGTTTTCAAAAATTACATAATCTCCAAATATTATAAATACTGGCACAAATATTGTTCAAATGAGAGAGGTAAAAAAAGAACATCATTTTATAAAAAATACATTTAAGAAAAAAAACGGGAAAACACTGCATTCTGCTGATACCTGTCCTCTATTAGGTTCTTCCGAACACTCATTAGTTCCAATGGCAAATAGCCTTGAAACGCATGAAAAATGCCTTCTGCCAGGATACCTAAAAAACTGTTGACAACAGATAAGCAGTGCTCTCTGCACACTGCACTGCATGAGCAATAACCGCCTCAGTTATTCATCTGCTGCTGCTGCTGCCTGTTTCTTGTCTTGTGACTGGACTGCAAACTTTCTGGAGCAGGGCTAATTTATATGTTGTGCCTCAATTTAATGCTAACAATTTCTGGTGCTGCTCCAGACCTAATGTCTCTAGTTTGCTGGAATAACATAAATAATAATTGCCCAATTAATAATTACCTTGAAGAAAATCTTCCTTTTTCCTGTGCCAGTGGGAGAGATGTATCTCAATAAAAGTAAAAACAGAATAAGTCAAGAGCAGAGTCACAGAGTAATAACAACTCAAATATGCAGTGTTAATGCAACACTAAAAGCCAGAATTGAATGGACAAGCCTGTTTTTAAATATCAAGTATTTCAACTCAAGTACATAGCAAATACCTCTTTCCTTCACTCTCTTAGTCACTCTGTCCCCATTCCCAGTTAAAGGAGAGGGTAAAAAGCAAAAGAAGTGTTCATGTAATTAACATTAAATCCCTATCTCTTTTTCCATGTCCAAAAAGATGTGTATTTTAAAACCAGTACTTTAAATAAAGCAAGCCCACATTTTGTTCGGTTATTCTTTAACCTCACTTTGGGGATGCATTCTTCTGCCTGCATCCAAAAACACATGGGGACTGAGTCATCCTGCTTCTTTTTTCATCTGTTAAGTCCAAATAGAGCAGGATAGATTTCATTGCCCTCAGCATGCCCTCATAACACTTCAGCTTTACATTAGCACTGTGATTATAATCAGATCTCATTCTTCAGGGCTTCAGCTGATCAGCTGTAGGAGTCAGGGCCATAATTTGACTTGTAAATTCTCCTCTTCCTCTACACATGCATCTTTTCTTTTGAAGGACTTGCAATTGACTGCAGCTGGCTGTTGAGTGAGGGGTATCCATACTTGGGGCGGCACAGTGCTTGAAGGTGCTTGACTGATGTGTCTGATTAGGCACTCAAAGTCATTTTGATAACACAGTTTAGGATCAGGAAGGAACTATTAAAAACCAAAAGCCAAACCAACACAAAACCTCCATGGGGTTATTTATTCAAGGTTGATCAAATAGATTTATTTTGGCAGATTAAAATTTCACTAGATGAACATTTATATAATTGATGTGATGCCACAGCATTTGTGGAAGAAATTGATTAGGAGTTTTCTGGTTTAGCTTTGCTCTTTTCATGAAACATTCCATTTATTTTCTTAAGTAACATTGAAATAGACAGCATCTGAACTTTTTTATTATTTGCTTTGTGCTCAAGCTTCCCAAGCACTGTGTGACCAGGCTACCCATTGCATTGTGCTTCATGAAATATGCTCATACTTATCTCGATGAGGTACTCAGCTGTGCTTCTCTGCTGGTGCTCTGAAATGCAGAAACGATTCTAGGGCTGGTGTTAAAGTCTCTCTTTTTAACAGTAGATAGATTTCTGAGTGAGGGACAGAATGATCACATAAATGAAGTATTTTTTACTAATTTGATATATGATGCTGAGTGAGCAGTAATGGGTATTTAACATGGTTTTTCACATGTTTTCAATGTTGTGATCTCAGAAACAATTATGCAGCAGCTCTTCCAAGTTTTCTGACAATGGAGCTGGTCATAGCAGCTCCCCCACCTTAACTGCTCTATTTAGCTACACTGTAATCTTTGGTGAAGAAATCTTTTTCATCCCTATGTCCAATTAGAACTTCCAAAGAGGTGTTCCTGCTCTGAAAGCTCTAAACATCATTTCTCCCTATCTGCTTCCACTAGCACTCTACCAAAGTGCACCAGAAAACCTACAGAACTGATTGCCTTCTTTCAGTGGAGGGAGAAAAAACAAAAAGGGGGGAAAGGGGGAGAGGATATGAATTTCCTATAATTGCTAGGTTTCCACAACTGTAGATATTTTAAAAAGAAATGCTAAAAGGATACCAAAATCACAAACTTTTATTGTGAATTTTTGCCTGTTTATTTACTTAGATTACTAATCCAAAATTTATCTATGAAACTGAAAATGAAGAGGAAGAGAAGACATTTATCCTTAATGAAGAAACTGGGTTTGAACAAGAAGGAAGCTTCTGGGCTTGCTGAAGGCAAAATGAGAGCTTGTAGAAAGGACAGTGAGGGGCTTGGATCCTGTTGGTAACTACAAACTCATATATGGATGCTGAAACTGGAGCAGCACTTGAAGCTAAAATGAAGCCAGGACACAGGAAAGGACAAGTTCTATTGAAATGCCCCGAGACAGAGCACATGAAGAGGTACCATGGAGATCCACAAATAGCTGAATACAGTAGAAATGGAGATAGGACTGGTCAATGAAGTGCTCTTCTGTCCAGGATGATCTTGTCTATTTTAATCTCAGTAAAGTATCTAGATCTCTTTGAAGAGCTGGTTGTCTGTCAGCCTTACTTGTCTTATGGATAAGATGGATATGGATATGGTTTGCAAAGGCAGAGGGGATTCTCAACTAAGTTAGAGTACAACATAATAAAAATCCTTCAGCAGCAGAAATGGCAACATCTACAGCAAATACAACATTTGGCAGAGCGTGCCTTTCTTATCACCAAATAAAAAACTCTAGTGGATTCCATGAAGGGCAACTACGTAAAGGACTTCCCGGATAAGAAAACATAGAAGCATAGAAAATCACTTCAAATAATTAGGTTGAAAGACCATGATTGTCAATTTATGAGAATATCAGTAGAAAACAAACTAAATATGTCTTTTCCACCTTAGGAAAATTTGTTTACTGACTAGAGTATTCAGGTAAATTTTTTAATAATGTTGGCTGTTAATGGAATACAAAAGTACTTGGAATTTTAAATAGGATAAAGAAAATGCAATGTGAATTCTAACAAATCTGGGCTTATTAGGGCTCTTAACCTATTTATGTGGGCTTTCTTTCTATGTGATTCTTTTTTACTGATGCAAACAGTTCTCAAAGCAGTTTTATTGTGCTAGAAACACTAACAACTATATCTGACGTAAAATGCCTAATTTTAAAATAGATGTTCTATTCTGAATGATAATTATATGTCTTACAATATGTCTTCTAATCTGTAGTTATGCTCCTTTATAGAAATAATAGCATCTGTTTAGCTATGTAAAAGCTGCTATATTAACAATTTTCCATTTTTCTTTCTTACCTTAAATGTCTGTCTCCTAAATTTTCAGTTTAGGTGAACCCCAAGTCTCAAAACTTCAAGTTATTGCTCACACACATGGCAGGCAATTCTCTCCACTCTCCACTGAGCACTCTGCAGGGTCTACACCCATCAGCTGAGATCTCAAGACACAGGATGACTACGCTGCATATGTCCCAATTGTACTGATTTAATAAGATTGCAGAATGATTCCAAAGCTTTGTAAACTTGTCCTTCATATCAGTTCTCTGTGTGGGCTACATGTTACAGTTGGTTTTAGAAATTGCTGTAAAAATCCCACTGTTTCTGCTATTACATGTAAACTTGGGACAATGCCTTAAAATTTTCTGCCATAAAGGTTAGATGAACAAAATATCCCATATTTGGCACTGGCTTTACCCAAGTGAAGTCTGTGAAAAGTGGCATTTAGGAAAGCCTCTTTGGATTCATTGCATGGTGCATTATTTTCATAAATAAATGAGCTGCTGTGAAGAATGTGCACGGGTTTTGAGTTATGAACCAGACCTTTACGTCTACACTCCAGAGAACTGCAAACTCTGTTCCCCTGTTGCATTTTCCAAGCTCATGTTTTTATCTTAAAAAAGCAGATTTGGTTCTTGTCACCAGAGAACCCATTACAGTTTATAGACTGAGATGACTTTCCTGATGGGTTCTCTTATTAATTTTCCCAAAACTATATTCAGGTAAATAAACAGAATTTTGGGCTTTCCATTTTTCACCTTGTTTACTTCCTATCTGCTGAGTGGGTGAGTGCATCTGTCTGCTTGAGCTATGAATACTTCCATCACAATGATTCTATCCTCGTTACAGCTCTTACCTTTCTACAGCTCTTTTGCAACCCAAGCTGCTGTCTTAAATTCATTTTACATGTAATTTTTTTCTGCATGTTGTTACAAAACATGTTTGCATGTACCAATTGCAAGACCTTCCAATCCAAAAAGAAACAAACAAAAAAAAACCCCACCCCAAAATACTCCTTGCATTTATTATTTTAGAAATGTAGTCTTAAAAATCACTAAATAATGCATTATTTTGGTTATGCATTCTGCTGCAATGTGACATACATTTAAGTGATTTACTTCTGCCTTTTAGACATAATGTTTCACAGCCTTCCTGTGAGCTTTTATTCTGACACTGCACATCTTAAATGAACTAGTAACGTTTTTTTCCAAGTTTATTAACTAAATTCTCACCATTCACTAAATTGCATGTTTATCTCTTTCTTCTTAATTCAGAAAGTCCTGTCAAAACCAATTATCAGAATGATGAGCAGTGTCTATACCACAAGCTACTAACAGAATTCACAAGTCATCTCAAAGAAATTTTTCTCCAGAAGTCAGTTTAATGTTTATTCCTTTGAAAAAGTGTGAATAATAGCTGTTGTGTTTAGCATGCAGATTGGTGAAATGTCACTTCCTTTGGGCTAATGCCTGAGTAACCAATTGCAGGCACAAATAGTCTCAATCTCATAATGCACCCAGGAGCATTATGGTGCTGGAAATCTCTACATATCCTCTGCAAGAAGTGAGCGGTATCAGTGTCTTTATTGGCGCTTACAAAATACTGTTAGTGGTAACTAGAAAAAATGTATCTGATTGCACACACAGAATTATTGTGATTTATTAATACAAGGCTGTTTTCCTTATCACCTTTAAAATCCAGCTAGTCTGAGTGACCTTCATATCATGTTCTGTGTAAAATGCTTAACAGTAATGATAAGCTGAGTATATGCTAGTTTAGTAAATATAACCCATATGGCATTTCTCACAAAGTTGATAGCACGTGAATGT